>CM055268.1:55191963-55260622 GCA_029237695.1 Conchocele bisecta
CGCCGGACTTGCCGGACTGTTCCGATGACCCTGCTGATCGTCAGTCAGGCATTCATGTCATGCATATAACAACATATTGGTGGTCTCTGTATTTTCGCCCAAACTTCTGTCGTTTTTGCGAAGAATCGATTTCCGTGTCACCGACACGGAAATCGATTCTTCGCAAGAACGACATAAGTCTGTGACAAACTCGCTAGACCACCAAATGCAGCTCATGAAGACGCGTTTGTTCAGCCATATGTCATCAAAATCCGTTTCATATTAAGGAAACTATCAAATAATACTTATTTTGGAGTGGGCGACGTTGTTGTTGTTGTAACCACGTGATCATACAGCTTGACAGCGACATTGACTAGTAAACAATGAATCTGTATCCGGATGCAATAATGTGCTAGCATATCTAGATATAAAATGTGATAATATTTACCATTCAATTTACTTTCTTTTTTCATACATACGGATGTAGCTATCATGATGCATAATTTAAAAATTGACGGCGCTATGTACATAAAATGTTTGAAATTTTAAGGAACTTTTGGCAATTTGATTACATTTTATCGACGTATAAAACTGTAAATAATGTATATTTACAACAGTTTATGTATATTTTGTTAATAAAAATGCATATTGAGCAGAAATAATACACGAGAGTCTCGGTATAGTTTTATTCGTGAAAGTGCAGATTTTGAAAAAAATCGATAAAACAAAATGCACTTCGTGACCTTTACCTCATTAATATGCAACATACGTGCATGTACATTTCATCATAATTCCAGCACAAAAATATTTACACAATTCCCTAACATTTGTTTTGGTCCGTTGCAAGTCTCCGTCCAAAATTTATATCAAAGTAAATTCCATGCCGAACTACTTTCCGTAACCGTCAGGCGCAGTTAAAATAATTCTTAAGAAAACGGAAAATAAACACATTTTCTTAATGAATTTATTTAAAATGCTGGAATTATAAGGAATGAATGGCCTTTTTGTGGAATTTATCGGGGTATAAACTTGGAAAAGTCGCGGGAATACTGGACGAAAGCCGGAAGCCTTTTTGTATTCCAGTATTCCCGCGACTTTTCCAAGTTTATACCCCGATAAATTCCACAAAAAGGCCATTCATTCCTATATTGGAAACAGGCATATAATCAATCAGGGAGGTGTGCTGAACACTTAAACTATGTTTGACAGTTTTAATATTCCAACCTCCAAAAATCGATGTGTTGTTGTGTACATCACGGTCCCAAAGTACGGATGAACCGCTTTGCGGAAACCACGGACAAACGTCTGATTTCCGCGATTCATTGCATTTTAAGCTAATTCTCCGTTTCCTTGCGAAACATCTACAAACCTCAATTTCCTCACTTGTGTGTCAATTGCGGACGTCTAAGACATAATGGGATTCAACAAGCAGTTAATCATCGAAGCCAAGTGACTGAATACAATCCTTTTATGTGAGCCAAGTACGATAAAAACATGTTTATTACATTTTAGACAATATATTACGAATTTAATAAAGTAGTAAGCACCCTCTCTGATACAGCCGCTAGTTTACATCCCAAATGGATGATTTCCTTTATATATAACCCTTAGACTGCTGATCACGAAAATTGTCGTCTGCTGTTGTTTTTGCCTTCTTTCTCAATAAAAACATGTTTTGACAGCACTTTAGAATCGTTTCCATTGGAAATCATTCTAAAATGTTTCCAAAGCATGGTTTTGATGAAAATAGACAGCGGACGACCAAGTTTAATTCAGCATTAACCTCCTTACAACAGCCACCTCTCTACAACAGCCAGGGCCCGGTTGCTCAAAACATCCGTTAGCTTAACGGACTGTTAAATCCTTAACTGAATGGTTAAAATCTCTGTTTTAACAGAGATTTTAACCATTCAGTTAAGGATTTAACAGTCCGTTAAGGATTTAACAGTCCGTTAAGCTAACTGGTGTTTTGAACAACCGGGCCCAGTTTTGCGTCTTCCCATGGGCGGCTGTTGTAGAGGCATGTACCTTTAAGTCCAACTGTTGAATATCGCCTGATCTGTTAGTCGGGTCATTACCGAACTGCATCATAACTTCCTCACATAAATGGCTATCCAATCAGTGTAATTAGACTTACCTTGACTTTGGTGGCATTGACCTTCGCGTCAACAATTTCAGAGAAACGACTAAATGCTTAATATTAACTTCTGATCAAATTGTCGGATCATTACGAATATTCATCAATAGCTTCCTCGCGTTCTGACCTTGACATTGATGACATTGACCTTCTTGGGTGAAACATTCGTCGGAGATCGCCTTGTTATGCAAATGTCGATGTAAAAACATGCGACGTAAAGATAAGATGAATGTACGGAAGCATGGAGGCGACATGTGTTTTTTTTTTATTTATCTCGTGGCCACGACATAATAAGTCGTGGCCACGAGATAAATAAAAAAAGCACACTTGAGTTATGTCGTTGCCACGAGATCTTTAGGTGTGTTTTTTTTTTATTTATCTCGTGGCCACGAGATAAATAAAAAAAAAACACACCTAAAGATCTCGTGGCCACGACATAATTAAGGTGTGTTTTTTTTATCTCGTGGCCACGACATAATAAGTCGTGGCCACGAGATAAATAAAAAAACACACATGTCCCCTCCATGCTTCCGTATGAATGCAATTTGTAACAAAACTGTTCATGCTGGTTACCGACTCATAGGTACATGTATTTACAATTGCCCAACATTTCAATTTTATATCTGCTTTATTTCTCAATGAAAGTATATGTTGTTGTCACTCATTTGAACCGTTTCGATGAGACGGTTCAACTGAGTGGTAACAATACATAGTGTATATCATACGTTTGATGAGAAATAATAAAACATATTTTTTTTATTCTTGAAAAGTAGTTTATCAGTGGCATGTATTGGTAATAAATGCTGCCCCACACTCATAATTAAACCCCGATTCTTAACGCCACCAGAAAATTACCATCAGGGGGCCGTTTCACTAACTTCGTACGACTAAAATGTTCGTAAGTGCACATTTAGGATCGTCTGGAAATTGATGCATTGACATTTATTGAGCATAGGCTGCATATGCAGCCAATGCTCAATAAATGTAAAGCTAGTACTTGTTTAAAAGATAACATTGTTAATGTGAAATTTACAGGCTATCATAATTTTGCACTTACAAAGATTTTAGTCGTACGAAGTTTAGTGAAACGGGACCAAGAGCGCCGTTTCACTAAACTTCCTACGACTAAAATGGTCGTAAGTGCAAATTTAGGATCGTCTAGAAATTTCAATTGATGGATTGTCATGTATTGAGCAAAGGCTGCAAACGCAGCCTATGCTCAATAATTGTAAATCCAATAATTGTTTACAAGAAAACATTGTTAATGTAAAATGTACAGGCTATCATAATTTTGCACTTACGAACATTTTAGTCGTTCGAAGTTCAGTGAAACGGGCCCCTGGTGAGGGTGAACGACATCGTTGCCACTATGCCACTCTCACAATAAAACCTCGAAAGCTGAAACTGTACACACGTTTAATACAATTTAAATGATGTTTTGAAAAGGTTGAATTGTATGATGAAAATGTCACGCTTAACAGAGATACGCAGAGGGTGGTTTTCTAAGATCCTGTCGTAAATATTTGGCAGCTCTATAACCCACCACTGAATTAACATTGAGCTTCCATGCGTGCACACTAATCCTACATGTACTTTGTCATTTATCTCCGCTACTGTAAAGTGCATTTGCAACCTTGAGCCTTTACCAAGTTGATGGGCTTTTATGTACCTAGTTTGGTCACATTAGTTTCATTATGCAGTTGCAACCTTGAGCCTTTGACAAGTTGATGGGCTTTTATGTGCCTAGTTTGGTCACATTAGTTTCATTATGCATTCCGAATTGTCAACACTAATTAGTATCGATCCAGTATTGAACAACTACAAATGTATCTGCGCGTGTCTCCATATTTAAATTCAGCAATTTGATTAAAGCAACCTTATCACATCTTTGAAACATTTTCGAGTTTTGTTTCTGCATTTACACAGCACATGGGCTATTTATGGACATGCGGATGTGATAACACAGTTATATCACGTTTGACCGCATGTACGATCGATAATCCACTCGCCAAAGCGAGTGGATTATCGATCGTACATGCGGTCGAACCGTGATCTAACTTATACTTCATTAATCCAGCACTTGCACACGCACGCAATTGATTTACGATATGTATGGCAAGCCAAGTGCACACTAATTGCCTAAAACCAGGGTTTAAGAAAACTACCGTTTTGGATCACGATTGCCAGATGTATTAAAACGCACTCTTCACCAGGGTGTGGGATCAAGTGGTGCGAGAAAACTGTGACGTAATGTGTGTTATCATAATATAGTTTGGTTTTCCTTGAATAACTTTCAAACGAAACAATATCTTTATCTGCAGTATGGCGCAGAAAGTACAGCAAGTTCTGATTGTTAATCCGTTGCTTGTAAATAGTCACTTATACGGTACTGCCTGTGCTAATTTTGCCAGTAAACAGCAATGTCTTTATTTCAAAATGATTGGATATTATGCTCGAAATCAAGCAGGTTGATTGGCTGAGCCTGGGCTGTACTACACAGCTAAACAGACAATCCAGCTGCTTGATTACGAGTTGGTATTTCCAATGGATGTTCAGAAACATAAATAGTATTGGCAAGATTAACGCAGGAGGTGGCATGGGCGGATTCAGGGGGGGGGGGGCGGACCCGGCGCCCCCCCCCCCCTAAAATTCGCCGAGTAAAGGTTTTTTACAAGTTACAAGGCACGTTTCATGCCATGTGCCATGCATTCCATGCATTTTTCGGTCTTTGTCAATTTCAAAAAATGTCCTGGGGGAATTTCCCCGGACCCCCCTAGCGCTATCCCGAGCTCTGCTTGGTCGACTAATTTGCAATACTTGACTATATTATCGAACGAGCATAGCTCGTTCGATAATATAGTTAAGTATTGCAAAATAGTTACGCCCCCCCCCCCCCGCTAACCCGAAATCCTGGATCCGCGCCTGGGTCGTGTATATTGGTGTTCTTAGAACATGTCTCCGATATCCAATATGAGGCACGCCATGTGATTTTGTACCTTCGGACATCTGCGTAATTTCATTAAATACGTTTACAAAATTTACAATATTGTTCATAAATAAAAGTTGACAACACTTTCAGAGTGCATGCGGAATAAATTTGATGATTCCGCATGTAGTCGGAAACTTTTGTGAATTTTTGACGCCATTTACGGCAAATAATGTAAATTTTGTAAACGTATTTTATGAAATCACACAGATTTCCGAAGGTACAAAATCACATGGCGTGTCTCATATGTGGTTTTTCGTTTCCTGCGCACGATATGACCTACAGCAATCACTTAGAGAGGTTTCACTCTAAAGCATTCATTTAATCATTCTGAGCCATAGCTGTGTGCTATGAGATCACGAACAGATATTATCACCTGAGATAAATGACATAAAAACTCATCAAAAATAGTTTCTAATCAAAATTACAAAGTACAATGGAACCTCTCTAAACCGGGCACCCTGGGAGGTCCCCAGGGTGTCCGATTTAGAGAGGTTCCACTGTATATCAGACATGTATATGTTCTTTATAATTCCAGCACAAAAATATTTACACAATTCCCTAACATTTGATTGGCCCGTAGCAAGTCTCTGTCCAAAATGTATATCCCAGTAAACTCCCACGCCGAACTACTTTCCGTAACCGTGAGGCGCAGTTAAAATAATTCTTAAGAAAATGGAAAATAAACACATTTTCTTAATGAATTTATTTCAAATGCTGGAATTATAAGGAATGAATGGTCTTTTTGTGGAATTTATCGGGGATATAAACGTGGAAAAGTCGCGGGAATACTGGACGAGGCCTTCCGGCCTGCGTCCAGTATTCCCGCGACTTTTCCAAGTTTATACCCCGATAAATTCAACAAAAAGGCCATTCATTCCTATAGCATATCAGACATATTACTGTACCAAGGCATGTATATGTTCTTTGTGAACTTCAACCGACATTGTCATCGGAGATAGATGACAATGTGACCCATACAAATAAAGATACATAGACTGTAATCATTTATTTTTCCTGAAATGCATTATTTCATATAAAACTGACAACTGCATATATTTGATGATTAAAAGTATGCAGAATTATTATACTGAATTTATTACATTATCACAGCCAAAATGTCTGTGATAGTGTAATAAATTCAGCATAATAAAAATTAATAAATTTATCTTTAAATTGAAAATTTGTCCCTCCAAGTATACTTTGCTAGATAAGTATACTTTGCAATTTTGGTGAAATAGGCTACTGATTTACCCATGTAGTTTTGGTTGACACACATTTGACTGACGTTTGCGCTATATAAAACATTTTGTGATTTTATTACGTGTTCTCGTTTTCTCTTCACCTCCATCGGAAACGTTTAACCATTTTGAATGGTGGACGCGCAGTTTCAGGAACCTCTTTGTGCAAATGCGCAGATTTTAAAGTACAAAGCGGGTTTTCCTTAAACGAATGGAAACGCGAAACTGAGCGTTTCAGTGGCCAAAGGTTCCGATTGCTATAATTGAGGAAACGCTACCCGTCATGAAGAAATGGCATTTTCATTGAATAAGAATGCCGGAATACGCAAAACGGATTGAAGTCGGTAAGCAAATGGGAAACCCCGTTTGCAAACGTGAACACGTGGATTGGATTGGCTAGATGAAATTGGAATAAATGAAATGTGCATTTGGACCATGTTTTGACCACGTTCGGACCAAGTTTATTTCTTATTATTCAAGTGGAACGAACAAAGCGCAGGCTCTAATATACCTCGCCACTTTCTGAAAATGCTGTCATTATAAAATAAATGCTAGATTCTCATCCATTTTTGTTTCCAAAATGGGGGCGGGCGGTGAAATTTTCCTTTTTATTTCATATTTTTAAGATATTGGAAATACCGACCATCGACCATCGTTTGTATTAGCTCTTTGCATGCTGGGAATGAAAATATAGAGAATAGTAGGTTAGTGCCGTGAATGGGACAACATATCTGGCAAGTCTCAAGAATTTCTTGATTTCTCATCAGAAGTGTATGTTATGACCACTCATTTGAACCGTCTCGCCGAGGCGGTTCAAATGAGTGGTCACAACATATGTTTTGGTTCAGAAATAAGGAAAATAGATAGAGAATAGTAGGTTAGTGCCGTGAATGGGAAAAAAATATCTGGCAAGGCTCAGGAAACGGGATGGGCGAGGCTCTGCCGAGCACATCCCGTTTCCGTGCCGCGCCAGATATTTTTTCCCATTCACGGCACTAACCTACTATTCTATTTATCCCGTCAACACCTACAAATGGCTGTGAAATGCAAAAATTGTATTGACTGGATATCAAAAATGTTTCACGGCACCGTGTTTCACGGCACATACGCACTGTGTTGACGGGATAAAATGGCTATAATCTCTAACTTAAGAGCACATGACAATTCATCAATGTCTTTCTTATTTCTCTCTGAAAATATGTCTTCGAATTTCATTAATACAATCCCGATCGTTAAATTACCCATCGCATGCTCCCAACAACCACAACGTATTGAAAATATTAAATTCTCGAGGCGGGAGGGGATGAGCATATAGCATTTATTTTATACTGGCCTTTAAACGGACAACAACAGTGTTGTGAAATTCGATTTTCTTGTCATAATTTCAGAACATCAGCTTAATAAAACTAGATAACAGACATGTAATTTGCTGGTTCAGTAATCAAAATATGTGTTTTTGCTTCATTTATTTCCGTCTGTCGGGGCACTTGATTGATAAATACCGGTATATCGATCAGTCGGTTTCTCGAACACTGATACTATGAGTTGGCATTTGTTGTTTGTTGTCCTCCTTCCGGGAATGCCAAACATGACATAGTAATGCTTAAAATTGACATCGCAAAGTACACTATTTATCGCATAACACGGGTTTTCACAGTTGAATAACACAGTGTACGTGTAATAAAACCCATAATACACTAGTGTAATAAATTTGCAAATGAGTCCGCTACAGACAACATGTTACGTAATTAGTACATCTTCAAATTATGATGACGTGCTTATGCAATAAATATAATCTCTAACATTTGTGATGGTTGAATATGTTATTTATTAAACTCGTTGACTGATTTCATAAGAAACGAGGCACAGCCTCGTTTCTTATGAAATCAGTAAAGGTGTTTAATAAATTTAAATCTTCACTCAAACTCATGTAACATCCTCTATCAACACTGATATATAATTCCAGCACAAAAGTATTTACACAATTCCCTAACATTTGATTGGTCCGTAGCAAGTCTCTGTCCAAAATTTATATCCCAGTAAACTCCCATGCCGAACTACTTTCCGTAACCGTCAGGCGCAGTTAAAATAATTCTTAAGAAAACGGAAAATAAACACATTTTCTTGATGAATTTATTTCAAATGCTGAAATTATAAGGAATGAATGGCCTTTTTGTGGAATTTATCAGGGATATAAACTTGGAAAAGTCGCGGGAATACTCGACGAGGCCTTAAAAAATTACAATTTTCGAAAAAAAATCAAAAAACAAAAAATGTTGTTTTTTTTGTGTTTTTTTTCTCGAAAATTGTAATTTTTTATCGCTTCGTCCAGTATTCCCGCGACTTTTCCAAGTTTATACCCCGATAAACTCCACAAAAAGGCCATTCATTCCTATAATATCCTATATTTATACAAATATATCAAGCCGCTACATGCATATGCAGTATCGTACTACTGTCTGGTTCACGAAACCTGTTTTACAGCTATATAAACCATGCAAAAACAATCGTTTTTTTCTCGATAATGTTAAATTAAACAAAAATTTAATAATGAGCCTTCTTTTTATTTCGTGAAATTTTGTCACATATTGGTTTTATTGCGAAAAAATAATGTCTATGGGTATTTAACATGGGGACATTTTTAGATTTTCAGAAATCAGTACTGCCGATTTTCAAAATTTAACTTTTGTTTTCTTAGTCAATTGCCATTTTTTTGTTTTTCTTTACTCCACCCAGAGCTCATCCACCTCCTTCTCCCACATGTTAAATTCCCATAGACAAATCTATTTTCCATGATAAAATCAATATTTGACCAAATTTCACAAAATAGAAAGAAGGTTCATTCTTCAATTTTCATAAAATTTAATATTATCAAAAAATCTTCGTTTTGCATTGTTTATGTGGCCATACAATTTTGGCAGGTTCGTGAAACAGACAGTAGATAGATGTCAGATATGACGGAAAACAGCGCATTCATTTCGTTCTACATGTTTGTTACAATGTACATGAATGTGCACACATGTTTATACTCATCTGCTCACATATGTTAAAGGTACATGCCCACTCAGTAGGCACAACCAGTTCTTTATATGACGTAAATAAGTGTATAATTGTGTCACTATTCCACCAGTTCTAAAAATTACGAGTGCCCGCTATACCGATATAATCATTTAGTAATACATGTACATTTATTTACAGATAGTGACTCGCGGTGGTATCAGGCTATGTCTTATGTAAATAAGGCATGCCATTTTTTAAATTATTTATACTAATTAAATGCGTCACATAACGAACATATGAACATAACATCCTGCAGATTAATATATTTTAGTGCGCGAAATGAAAACATTATTTCTTAAATTTATACCGTTGACTGTGGTGTAGCGATATAGTGCACCATATTGCATATACATTTATACCGTTGAATGTGGTGTAGCGATATAGTATAGGAATGAATGGCCTTTTTGTGGAATGTATCGGGGTATAAACTTGGAAAAGTCGCGGGAATACTGGACGAAGGCCGGAAGGCCTCGTCCAGTATTCCTGCGACTTTTCCAAGTTTAATCCCCGATAAATTCCACAAAAAGGCCATTCATTCCTTATAATTCCAGCATTTGAAATAAATTAATCAAGAATTCTTAATAATTATTTTAACTACGGTTACGGAAAGTAGTTCGGCGTGGGAGTTTACTGGGATATAAATTTTGGACAGAGACTTCCTACGGGCCAATCAAATGTTAGGGAATTGTGTAAATATTTTTGTGCTGGAATTATTGTACATGTACCATATTGCATATAAAGCGGAAAACATGCAGCTATGTAACAGGATACATGTCATACTGCGTTTAGTCTCATTTATTACCAACTATACGTAGGCTACTTTGTTTCTTTTGCAAAAAAACGTTCACATGTTGTTGAGTGTTAATGGGGCCGTTTCACTAAACTTCGTACGAATTAAATGTTCGTACATGTAAGTGCAAAATTATGATAGTCTGTAAATTTCACATCAACAATGTTTTCTTGTAAGCAATTATTGGATTTAAACTGCTTGATGACGAGTTCAGACTGCCAATTAAATGGACGTCCCGGGGGCCGTTTCACTAAACTTCGTACGACTAAAATGTTCGTAAGTGCAAAATTATGATAGTCGATCTGTATATTTCACAGTAACCTTGTTTTCTTTTAAACAATTATTGGATTTACATTTATTGAGCATAGGCTGCATATGCAGCATATGCTAAATACATGTAAATCCATCAATTGACATTTCCAGACGATCGTAAATTTGCACTTACGAGCAGTTTAATCGTACGAAGCTTAGTGAAACGGGCCCCATATCTCTACGTGACAGTGTAATCTCTCTAAACAGGGCATCTTTGGTACATCGCAGGGTGTCAGACGATGAGATGTTCCTCTGGTAAATTACGGACTACAAAGTCATATGCCAATATGACCGTGACTACAAAGTCATATGCTAATATGACCGTGACACATCTCTAGACTGGACAGCCTGGGGACCTCCTAATGTGTCCGATTTACAGAGAGAGGGTACACTGGAAAATTACGGACTCAAATATATATGAGACACGCCATGTGAATTCACGCCTTCGGACATCTGCGTAATTTCATGAATTTGTTTTTTACAGAAAATGCCATACATGTATTTATGAAAAACAGATGTCCGAAGGAACAAACTCACATGGCGTGTCTCATATGTGGCTGTGACTGGATAAATGTGAATTATGAGTTTGCGAGCAGTGTACATCCAGACCGCATTGTGCATCCGCACAGTCTGATCAGGATCTGCACTGTTCGCCATTCCATCAAAGAAACACTCGTCATGATTCTACATGTAACAAGCACTATAGATCGATACATGTAACATGCTACACAATGTGCAATTTGATCACGAGCTATACTGGTCATAAATCCCATAAGCCAAGTTGTGCCAGTCGGTCAGCCACATGAGAGACACGCCGTGTGATTTTTTACCTTCAGACATCTGCGTAATTTCATTAAATACGTTTAAAAAAATTACCGTTTTTGTTAAAAATAAATTCAAAAGTTGACAAAATTTTCAGAGTACATGCGGAATATAACTCCGCATGCACTCTGAAAATTGTGTCAACTTTTGACGCCATTTACGGAAGATATTGTAAATTTTGTAAACGTATTTCATGAAATTACGCAGATGTCAGAAGGTACACAATCATATGGCGTTTCTCACATGAAAAACACGTAGTACCTAGATAGGGATGAACTGCAGTGTCGAAGTCTGATCCTGTCTTTTGCCGGGGGCAGTACATGTCATTCCAATTTAAACGTAATATTGCATACGAACATCTGCTTTGTTACGTGTACATCATATTTATTATTAAAGCGACTGTACATCCAAGGTGCATGAGCACGTGGTTACAACAACAACAACGTCACCCACTCCAAAGTAAGTATTATTTTATATTTTCCTTAATATGAATATGCAACGGATTTTGATGAAATATGGCGCAGCAAACGCGTCTTCAGGAGATGCATTTTGGTGGTCCAGGGAGTTTGGCATAGACTTATGTCGTTTTTGCGAAGAATCGATTTCCGTGTCGGAGACACGGAAATCGATTCTGCGCAAAAACGACAGAAGATTGAGCGAAAATACAGAGACCACCAAATGCAGCTTAACAAGACGCGTTTGGTGCGCCATATTTCATCAAAATCCGTTACAGTAGCGCTTTTCTGCAGGTCAACTATACGTACTATACCAATACTATACGTATACTATACCAATACGATATGTTTTCTATACGATATGCATATAATATAAACGTACGGTATGTTTGTACCGTACATACCAACCAATTTCAAAAAAATTCCTGGCGGGGGGCATGCCCCCGGACCCCCCTAGCCAACTCCCTCGCACCGCTTAGTCGAAGAACGAGCATACCTCGTTCAAGTTCCATGTTGGGCTTGGTAAAAATCCTGGATCCGCCACTGCCATTCAAATCGTACGTTTATACGATTTTTATACATGTGTATAATTCTGGTACGTTTGTATCGTACAAACATACCAGATTTGTGTACTGTATAAATGTAACAGAATACCGTATATTAACGGTGTTGCCGTGTACTATTTGCCATAATAATAATATTTGGTCCGCCCCTAATATTTTGTTCTCTTTGGTGTCGAGAATTTCTTTAAAATGAGAGGTGTTTTCAGTAGAATGAAAAGCCACACTTTGGGTATGATATATTCATACCATATCCGTACGGATATATCGTATTTACGAATGGATATCGTATGTTTGTATAATATTCGTATAGTACGTTTGTAATATACGATGATACGGTACAAAGATACCAATATTATATGAGCATACGATATGCTCATTAAATATACCAATACTTACGATTACGATACATGTATGTATACGATATTAGTATATACAGATAGGTAAGGAGCAGAAAAGCGCTACTGTACGTAATAAGGACAATATAAAACAATACGTACTTTCAATCGGATGGATTCTGGAAGTTTCAGTACTTGTTGTTGTTGTTAGTACCACGTGATCATACACCTTGACATCTGTGCTATGTTTCAAGCAAACACATGCTTTGTAAACTTATTCGTATATAAAAGTAATGTGTGTTATGAAAATATATCGATATTCTAGTACATGTACCAATAGTTGGTAAGTTCAAAATCACTGTTTTGATAAAAACGAAATGTTTTGTCTAACATGTAGATATATGTAAATACGTTGATACAGTAATTTCAGCACAAACATATTTACACAAGTCCCTAACATTTGATTGGTCCGTTGTGCAAGTCTGCTTCCAAAATTTATATCCCAGTAAAATCCATGCCGAACTACTTTCCGTAACCGTCAGGCGAAGTTAAAATAATTCTTAAGAAAACGGAAAATGAACACATTTTCTTGATGAATTTATTTCATATGCTGGAATTATAAGGAATGAATGGCATTTTTGTGGAATTTATCGGGGATATAAACTTAGGAAAAGTCGCGGGAATACTGGACGAGGCCTTTCGGCCTTCGTCCAGTATTCCCGCGACTTTTCCAAGTTTATACCCCGATAAATTCCACAAAAATGCCATTCATTCGGCCTTCGTCCAGTATTCCCGCGACTTTTCCAAGTTTATACCCCGATAAATTCCACAAAAATGCCATTCATTCTTATAATATTTTACGAATGTTAACGTATAGCTACATCTTTAACTTGTTCTCCACCATTAACGACATTGACATTTGTCTACCTTAAGTTTACAGTTTTGCGGGAACACTTGGCCATTTGTTTATGTCAAAAGGTTTTTTCTTCAACCTTGATTCTTTTCGTGTTTTAAGTATGAACATCTCTGACGGTTTTTGTGATGCTGACTTGAGCTCATGCCCATGATCATGTTACGGTCAAATGCCTCGGCAGGCGCGACACCGCTTCCATGGCGGAATTCTCGTTCAATAACTTATGAACCGTTTCACCGATTTTGATAATATTTGGCCACAATGTCATAATGTGTGGCTAGTGATGGTGCGTTGTTTTGCATACGACCCACATCCGATCGCCCAAGGTCAAGGTCACTTGTGATTTATGTTCACCTTCTTTGTAAGGCAAATGTGTTAACGTTGTTTTAGTTTATTCAATAACTTAGTTTAATATCAAGGCTGCTAGCGAGGGGATTGGCTTAGTTATAGAGAATAGTAGGTTAGTGCCGTGAATGGGAAAAATATCCGGCAAGGCTCAAGAATTTCTTTATTTCTCATCAGAAGTATATGTTGTGACCACTCATTTGAACCGTCTCGCTGAGACGGTTCAAATGAGTGGTCACAACGTATATTTTGGTTCAGAAATAAGGAAAATAGATAGAGAATAGTAGGTTAGTGCCGTGAATTGGAAAAAATATCTGACAAGGCTCAGGAAACTGGATGGGCGAGGCTCTGCCGAGCACATCCCGTTTCTGTGCCGCGCCAGATATTTTTTTCCATTCACGGTACTAACCTACTATTCTATTTATCCGGTCAACACCTACAAATGGCTGTAAAATGCAAAAATTGTATTGACTGGATATCAAAAATGTTTCACGGCAACGTGTTTCACGGCACATACGCACTGTGTTGACGGGATAAATAAGGATACCCTTATCATGTTTAGAAACAAGCCGATAGTTGCCTTTAATGGTTTATAGTGACTTTACTTTTGGTTTTCAGAGCTAGCTGTATTTTTTTTCAGATGTGTTGCTTATAATTGTTTCTAAGCAATATAGTCGCTGTGACCAGTGTAACTCCTGATCAAATAACGCACTCGTGTAGCCTGATAAACGATACATATTGAGTATTAGAAGCATGCCAGTGTTTCATTGATGGAAAGGCGAACAGTGCAGATCCTGATCAGACTGTGGAAATGGTTGACTGGACCGCCAGTCAGAGCCAAAATTATGTGAGTTTTAGCTAGTTTGTGATGCCTGCTATACGTGTTGTTCGCCGGTGCATCAACTATCAACCCACACCTCTGCGTGGATGCACGGGCTGTTCTGGATATACACTGCTCGCAAAACCCATAAGCCCCATTTCTCCATTTACATGTACGAGATATTGTAAAACAATTGTAGCCAGTTTGCGAACTTTGCTATACGACCGGCTGCGCTTTTATTGCAAATATTTGTAAATTTGCTGTTTCCCAAAATACGTTAAATATTGTGCTTGAAATCGAGCAACTTGATTTGCTGAGCCTGAGCTGACCTGCAGCTCAGGCTCAGGCAATCAAATTGCTTGAAGGTTGGAATCACCAATAGATGTTGAGAAAGGTGTATAACCTGGGTATGAGTGGCACAGGTTGCTGTATACGTGTTAGTCGACTGTATCAATACATCCCACGTTTCTACTTCTAGTAATTGCCGTCGGCACTGAATCTCATTTACTCCATATAATAAATAATAGACCGCCGCGTTATTCATATAACTGTAATGAACACACGCGCTCTATAGAAAAGTTGTCATTTGACCAGGAGCAAATATCTGACAGAAAACGAATTCAATTTCGTCACGTATCGTATATGCACGTTGACCTTAGCAGCAAGCTCAAATCCTGGCAAACCTTTTGTTTTCGTTGGTTTTTTTTTTCTTTTTTTTCTTTTTATTCAGCCGTCAAGACTACAGCCCAAACCGCTGGTCGGATCGACTTTTGTATACCGATTCGCATCAACAGTGAGACGAGAATAACGCAATTTTCAGAATTCTCATGACGTCACTTTTTACGAAACCGGAAGTGACGTCATATATCATATAATTCCCTATAACTTCCTTATTTTCCAACCGATTTCAAAAATTCTTCTTGAATTGTAAAGCTGCGAGAATTCTCTATCTTCGCTTCGCTGACAATGTTTGGCTATCTGCTCAAATTAGAGAGCTATAGACATGTGAAATTGAGAAAAATGAAAAAAATCAACAATTTCAGATTTTTATTTTATTTTAACGGGTGGTCTTTGAAAACAGTTTCCAATTTGTACAGTAATCTCAGCAACATAATTTTTTGACAGCGTCACGCGAGACATTCATCCGCACAGAAGATGATATTTTTCAGAGCAATGGCTTGAATAGTTCTGATTCTATTGTCTTTCAAACTTGGACGTTTTTTTTTAAATTTTTCAAATTTGAAATGTTCATAACTTTTTTATTATCTAACCGATTTCAAATATTTTTTTTGCATTAAAAAGCCAACAAAATTCTCTATCTCCATTTCCCTGGTAGTTTTTGGCTATCTGCCCAAATGAGAGAGTTGTAGGCATTTGAAGTTTTTAAAAAAAAATTGAAATGGTCATAACTTCCTTATTATTCAACCGATTTCAAATATTTTTTTTGCATTAAAAAGCCAATAAAATTCTCTATCTCCAATTCGCTGGTAGTTTTTAGCTATCTGCTCAAATGCGCGAGCTACATGCATTTGAAGTTTGAGAACGAGCATATAAACTTAGCCGCCTAGAACAGTGTGTACAGCTGACAAACTTCGAGGTGGAGGCCAGACAGGTATGGTGGGCTGTATCAGACACTGGTTTTATATACGAACTGACATGCTGTGAGTGCTTTAGAATCGTCTCAACTTCAATGTCAGACTAGGGGGTTAACGGTACACATTTCATAGAACGTTATATAATGAAAAATGCTTAGGATAGTCAAGCGATTCTGAAAATACAAAACTTTATTTTTTCAATTTCATTGGAATTGCATCAATTTTTTTTGAGTTTCATATGTTTTCGTCATTGGCAATGTCTTCTAATCACTTTGCCAGTGTACGTTTGTCAGTACATCAAGCCTCAAACCGTTGATGCAGCTTCAGCTGCTCTAGTTATATATGTTTTGGCTAATATGCGTCTCGAACCCTGGCGATTTAAGGACCCATGTGACCACCCGAGCATACATACTCACTTGATGTAGAAATACACTAGACTGGCAATATATAATATACTTCTTTGACACATTGCCCAAAACCAGGGTTTAAGAAAACTACCGTTTTGAATCACGATTGCCAGTTTTTTTCTTAAACTATCGTTAGGGTCCAAACTAGGGTTTAGGCTTTTTATTGGATTACGATCTCAAACGCCAGTTTCCGGCGAACTGCATAATAATTGCTCAAACTGGGGTTTGGGCGCCTAAACCACGGTTTAGACTCTCAAACTGGGGCTTAGTGAATTATTGTGCATATGGCGAGTCCAAACTAGGGTTTGAGGAGCCTAAAGCAGGGTTTAAGCTCCAAATCATGGTTTAGGGAATTGTTGTGCATTTGGCTTGCCATAGAAAACTACCATTTGGGATCACGATTGACATTTTTAGCCCAAACTGAGGTGTGATGAGCCTAAGCTAGGAGTTATGCTCCAAACCATGTCTATGGAATTATTGTGCATTTGGCTTGTCATATATGTGTCCTATTTAGTCGGGAGCCCAGCATGATTTATTGAATTGTATTAGGTTTACATATTGCTTCTAAGTTTTGTTCTTCAGTTTTGAGAAATGCGCATAAATGCATCCCATATGCATTTGTTTCTGTAATTTTTTTCTCTCCATGTTTCATAAATACGGAGACCGGCAGGGGATGTATAATTATTTGTTTTATGAATTCGTTCCCACGAAATAACAATTCGTTTCCAAAAATTAGCAATTCGAATTCGTTCCCTCAATTTAACAATTCGTTCCCACGAATTAACAATTCTTTCCCACGAATTAACAATTCGTTCCCACGAATTAGCAATTCGTTCTCTCAATTTAACAGTTCGTTCCCACGAAATAACAATTCGATCCCACTGGCACGAATTGTTAATTCGTAGGAACGAACTGTTATATCCTGGGAACGAATTGTTAATTCGATGGAACAAATTGTTAAATTAAGGGAACGAATTGTCATTTTGTTCCCAGGAATTGCTAATTCGAGGGAACGAATTGTTATATCGAGGGAACGAATTGTTATATATATAGGGAACGAATTGTGTAACGAATTGTTATTTCGTGGGAACGAATTAATAAAATGAAAAATCCATGTCCCCTGCGGGGTTCCGTACATAAAACATGTCGCATACTATATAATGTTGTAATAAATGTACGTTCTTAAACTTCGATTGATCTCTTGAATTATTGAAAATACTTATAAGAGTTGTGACCAGTGTATCTGCTGATCAAATATCACTCTTGTGTAGCCTGATAACGATCTATACATAACACAACAATTGAGGGATATAGCGATAGTATACTTCTTTGCAGAAATATATCAAATGATAAAACAATACAATCGCTACCAGTCTATAGCCTAGGCATATGTTGCATAGTAACAGCAATGTCATGCGAAGTCATGCATCAATGACTGCACGAAATCATGCCCAATATGACACAGGGGTCAGCTATCAAAATTCCCGTGCTCTACATGCATGTACATGCATACATTTGTACATCGTTGCAATCGTCAATATCAATATCCCTCAATTGTTGTGTTATGTATATTGCTTGTTACAGTGGGGTCAGCGTGTAAATGCACACATGAACGAACACGACAGGTTGGAACCAACTTGTCGTGTTCGTTCGTGTGTGCACTTACACGCTGACCCCACTGTAGAAGCAGATCCTGATCAGACTGTGCTGATCTACACTGTTCGCAAAACCCATAAGCCCCATTTTTTCCAGTCGCAGCCATTTATACGGATGAGAGACGTGAATAACGTCGCAATGACTTGTTTCCGTCAACTAATCAAGTCATATTCACGGACACTGCTTCTGAATCTCGAGACAGTCGCCTTCACGACGCTACCCCTGAAAATAATTGCTTGGTCATACTTACGGAACCCCGCAGGTGACATGGATTTTCTTTTCTTTATTAATTCTTGTCCAACGAAATTAACAATTCGTACCCCACGAATTTAACAATTCGTTCCCACTAATTGAATTAAGTTCGTTCCTTCAATTGTTAACAATTCGTCCCGTATCACGAAGTTAACAATTCGTTACTTAATTTCGTGGAACTTGTAATTGTTAATTCGTGGGAACGAATTGTTAAATTGAGGGAACGAATTGTAAATATTAATTGAACGAATTGTTATCGGGATAATTGAACGAATTGTTATTTCGTGGGAACGAATTAATAAAAAAAAAATACTATTTCCCCTGCGGGGCTCCGTACATACTTGTAGCGTGATTGTGCGAAATGTTAGAACATAATGCGCTCGTAATTAGTTGGGTACTACAGTTTCGCTTAAATTTAGCGGATGGACACAATGCCGCGGGCATCATTTCAAGATAATCAGCTCACATAGATGAATAGACAATATGTAGCATTGTGCTTCGAATAACGCATTGTAATGGTTTATTTATGTCGTGTATGCCGAGATCAGACGATAACGAGCTTTGTATTGGCCGAATATGTAATGACTGATAACATATTTACTTGATACAAATATCCGGCTTACAACGAATTGAAAACGGACGTTTCATTGGTTGAATGACGTCACATGACATTAACGAATACCGTCATTGTACATTGTATTGACGCGACATAAACAAGTCCGAGTTCGTTTCAACTAAAACCACGTCATACTTGCTTATTGTGTAACGTAAAACGTTACGTGATAAATATAATACCTTGCAAGTGTATTTTGATATCACGTTTATCAGGCTCGGCTCGGAAACGGTAGGAATTCAAACGCGTTTCGTAGCCTTGCCTGATAAACTTGATATCAAAATACACTAACTTAATATTATTGTTTGTGAGGGCTGATAACTGAGAATACCAGGATAGTGTGTTTGTTATCCGATTTATCAGACAAGGCTAGGAAACGCGGAAGAAATCCGAGTCTTGCCGAAGAATTACTACCTTTTCCGAGCCGCACATGGGAAACGTGATATAAACATAATGCTAATGGACGTTAGTCTCGTGTTATATTTGTCAGGTAATGCCGTGTGCTACATAATTTGCACATACAATGTGATTTTTGTTTGAAAGAAGAACGCGGACTTTGTTGCGTTCCGTTATCGGACTGACGTCACTCGGTAGCGTCGGTAGCGTCATGTGACATCGTTATATCTGCAACAAACATGGTAAATGTGACCCGGAATACGGCGTACATGTACCTAGTCAATGCATGGTCCGCCTATCAATCAGCACGTATTAGGTCAATGCAAAGTTAGTTACACGACTATTTTAAATACATTTTTGCTGGTCGTAAATGTTGTATACCCATTTTATCGGTTGTGGTTGTGTTGGTGGTGGGGAGGGTGGTGGGGGCGATGGCCCGGGGACTACATGAAGGAAGATAACCCGAAATTTCGAGAGGGGTTGGTAGCGTTACGGTCCATATGGGGGCACTCGGGTAATATGGTCCGTATAGGGGCACTAAACTGGTCCAAATAGGGGCACTTATAAACATGTATTTTAAAGGCTTACATCGATATATAACACTGATAAGTATATACAGGAACCATTGTATGTGCTACAACAGATGAGAAAAGTATCTTACGACATTTGTCACCATTGTAGTCCCAGATCAGCCTGCCTCAAAATACTAGTGCGACATGTCATGTAAAGGCTCTCATCGAGTGGTATAACACTAAGTAATATATAAGGGAACCATTGTATGTGTACCAACAATTATGAAAGAACGACTTGACGGCATTTGTCACCAGCGTAGTCCCAGATCAGCCTGCATAACAGCCCAGTCCAAGACAACTGTATCATATTTATACTGTGTTATATGTGACGCATACTGGCACCTGTTTGTATGATATTTAGATACTTTATAAGATGCGACTGGTGATCAATTTACTGGGCCATATAGGGGCACTCGATAACATGGTCCGTATAGGGGAACTAAAATGGTCCAAATAGGGGCACTTCCATATATATTCTATACCATACTTGCTGCGACTGGTGGTAACGTTACTGTGCCATATAGGGGCACCCGGGTAACATGGTCCGCATAGGGGCACTGAAATGGTCCAAATAGGGGCACTTCTGTACATCTTCTATATCATACAAGATGCGACTGGTGGTAACTTTACTGGTCCCTATGGGGGCACTCGGGTAACACGGTCCGTATAGGGGCACTACAATGGTCCACATAGATAGCTGTTCCCCTGTATGTATGCGTCATGTCGGGGCAAACGTGTGTACTGGTGTAATGCCGTGTCTGCATACTTTAAATAGATAGCTGTTCCCCTGTATGTATGTGTCATGTCGGAGCAAACGTGTGTACTGATTTAATGACTTGTCTACATACTTTGAATTGATAACTGTTCCCCTGTATGCATGCGTAATGTCGGAACAAACTTGTGTAATTATTTAATGACTTGTCCACATACTTTGTATTGATAACCTTTCCCCTGTATGCATGCGTTATGTCAGATCGAACTTGCGTAAAGATTTAATATATTGTCCACATGATCAGAATAAATGGTTGTTCCAATGTATGCATGCGTGATGTCAGAACAAGTTGTTGTAATATAATGGCATGCCCACATACTTTGAATGAATATGTCTTCCCCTGTATGCATGTTTCATGTCAGAGCAAATGCTTGTAATTATTTAGAGTAGTGTAGTGATTTAATGACTTGTCTACATACTTTGTATGGATAACTGTTTCCCCGTATGTATGCGTTACGTCAGAGCGAACTTGCGTAAATATGCAATAACTTGTCCATATAATTAAAATGAATACTTGTTCCTATGTATGCATGCGTGATATCCGAGCAAATGTATGTGATTTAATGACGTTCGCATACTTTGAATGAATTGTTGTTCCCCTGTATGAATGTTTGATGTCAGAGCTAATGTTTGTAATTATTGAAAGAATTGTCCACATACTAGGATACAAGGGCTGTTTCTCTGCATGCATGCGACATGTCGGAGAAAACGTGTGTAACTATTTAATGAATTATCCATATACTTGCAATAGATGGCTGTTCCCCTGTACGCATGAGCCATGTCAGAGCAAACATGTGTACTGATGTAATGATGTGTCCACATACTTTGAATAGATAGCTGTTCCCCTGTATGTATGCGTCATGTCGGAACAAACGTGTCTAAGTATTTAATGATTTGTCCACATGCATGTACTTCGTATGGATAGAGGGCTGTTCTCTTGTACAAATGAGTAATGTCAGAGGATATACTCATTGAATGTTGATCCTGTCTATATGAGCAGGTAGAAACGAGAAATAAAAGTATCTACATAGGGAATGACATAAATGACGTAGCTCGGTATTTTAACGTCACAGACGGTCTATCGGACTCAATAAATGAAACAATATATAAAAAAACGATGACATGCAGAACTTCAAACAAATATAGTTTAGTTGCATATCGGCCCAGTAACGTTACCACCAGTCGCATAATGTCTATTTGGACCATATTTGTGCCCCTATATGGACCATGTTACCCGAGTGCCCCTATATGGCCCAGTAACGTTACCACCAGTCGCAGCAAGTATGGTATAGAATATACATGTATATGGAAGTGCCCCTATTTGGACCATGTTAGTGCCCCTATACGGACCATGTTATCAGAGTGCCCCTATTTGGCCCAGTAACGTTACCACCAGTCGCATCTTATAAAGTATATAAATATCATACAAACAGGTGCCAGTATGCGTCATATATAACACAGTATACATATGATATAGTTGTCTTGGACTGTGCTGTTACGCAGGCTGATCTGGGACTACGCTGGTGACAAATGCCGTCAGGTCCTTCCTTCATAATTGTTGGTACACATACAATGGTTCCCTTATATACTACTTATTGTTATACCACTCGATGAGAGCCTTTACATGACATGTCGCACTAGTACTTTGAGGCAGGCTGATCTGGGTCTACAATGGTAACACATATCGTAAGATACATTTCTCACCTGTTGTAGCACATACAATGGTTCCTGTATATACTTATCAGTGTTATATATCGATGTAAGCCTTTAAAATACATGTTTATAAGTGCCCCTATTTGGACCATTTTAGTGCCCCTATACGGACCATGCTTACCCGAATGCCCCCATAGGGACCGCAAAGCTACCAACCCTACTGGAATTTTCTGGCCGTCACGCAGGGCGACTTACTTGCAAGTAAGTCGCCTGCGTGACGGCCAGAAAATTCGGGTTATATGGATACTTGATACGGTACGTCGTGCAGAAAGGTGAATGAGCGATCATATGAGTTTTATGGCCCGTTAGGGCTATTGAACTGAACAAATGTCACACTCGATTATTAACAGATTAACGTAATTTGCATTTCGCACCAAGTGCACTTTAAATGCATTAGCTGTTTGTTTCTGAATCGAATTTCACAGGACAGCTAACATGTGTGGCATAATGTTTAGCTTTGCATGCAATGCGGTCATTTAATGTCGACGAAAGATCCAGTGTGTCACATTAGTTATATATCGGTATTCCGTCTTGCAGATGGTGATATATTGTGGTGTTTGCCAATGTGAATATTGTTGTATGCTTACAGGTAGAGGTTATAGCTGTTCATCCCGCCCTGACTGATGTAGGTGATACCCCACTGGTCGCAAATACCTTAATACACATTTCACCAGTCACAGCAACATATATGTGCATATGCATGTAAAATAACCAACCTCTTTTAGTGCTCCAGATAAGGAATTAGGAATTGAGTATTGTCACTCCATCATTTCTGAAACAATTGGGTATTTCAAAATGTTAATTGTTTAAAATAGAATCACACTACTGTTTACATATTAGCAGACCTCACTTATTCAATACTTTGCTTGTAAATGAAAACACATCTTGGTATTTTATTAGAATTGTCTTCATGCGTTTTCCTGGAAAAATAAGAAAATATGCTATATTTGTGGTCTGTTTACTATTTTCTGTAGCATGATAAAGATACAAGAAATGTTTCATTGCTTTTTGATACTCATTACTTCTGATTTCAATTGGGTTTTTGGCAATTTTAATTGGGTATTTACGCAAAGACGCAGCTTATCTGGAGCAGTGCTCTTTTTTTATGACTTGAAAGCTTCAAATATGGCGCCAACGGCATGTATACCATTGCTGTGATGGTTGCATCATAAACATGCGCGTGCTGTTTCATGTCAATTGTTTGTGCGTTTGTGCTGTAATGAAGTCAGCCATTAGACATTGACCTTGGGCAATGGGGAGCATGGTTGAGGCGGGGAATGAAACGTGGATGATGACAAATATGCATATGAAGTTTCAAGCAAATCGTCATACGGTAAAGACGTCATAGGAGAAAGTAGAAGCACGCACATATCTACTGAACCGGAAATTTCAACATAATTTGGCATTGACCTTGAGCCTGAGGGCGCATAGTTGGGGTCGGTAAAGTAAAGATATATGATGCAAAGCATACAGATGACGTGTCAAACCAATCGGTTATAATATATTCATATAAGAAGTATATAATATATAAATGAATAATGTTCGCCAAATGACATGTATGCTTTCCTAACCTCGTAAACATACTGACATTTGAGATTGGTCCGCATGTGTGTAGCTTCTGAATATAACACTGTTTTATCATACTTTATAAACATCAAATTAAAAATGGCCACCAAACGTGAGCACCATTTTTATAAAACACATTAATTTTATTAATAACGTAGACCATTAGGCGATCTTACATTCACATGAATGGTGACTAAACGTGGTATTTATTAAATAGAGGATCTTTCATGAGTGATGAGGCTATGCCTCGTTTCTTATGAATTTAGTCAACGTGATTAACAAATACCATATTAAAACATCACGAATGTTAGACTATATTTATTGTAAAGCACATCATCATACTATGAAGCTGTATGTCACCAAACTGGTGTTCTGTAACCAGCTGATTTGCATTTTTATTACACTAGCATTTTATGAGTTTTATTACACTGATTAAATACAATATACACTGCGAGCGCCAATTTTATGCAATAATAAAATTTACTACCTTCATCGGAATGGGGATATGCTAACATAGACACATAACGACTTTAATAAATAGCATACTATATCAACATAAATGTTAAGTTATATTTCGCGCTTCTCCCTTGGCAGCTGCAAACGAATTGTACTAATTATCCGTTAGCCTTGTAATTTGCATTTTTATTACATACATGTATGTCAATAGCAGTATAATATGTATTAAACAGTATGTTATTGCATAGTAAAAGTTCAGTGTATGTACGTGTGTATTATATTTAAAGTTGCGCGTTTGTTGAAACATATTATCCAGAAAATGTGTACTTTTAAATGCTATATACAATAATTGACACGACTTGCAGACTGCATAGACATATACTCTTGTACTGGGGGCCGTTTCACTAAACTTGTTTCACTAAAATGTTCGTATGTTCAAAATTATGAATTTCGCATTATCAATGTTTTATTGTAAACAATTATTTGATTTACATTTATTGAGCATTTTCAGCCTATGCTCAATAAATGTAAATGCATCAATTGCATTTTCCAGACGATCCTAAATTTGCACTTACGAACATTTTAGTCGTACGAAGTTTAATGAAACGGCCCCCTGGTGAGGCGGTTTGTGAATAGCTTCTGAATGATGGAGTAGTTTGACAATTAACATTCCGTTCCAGAACTACCTGGGCCCGGTTGCTCAAAGCTTCTGTTAGCTTAACAGACTGTTAAAGGTACATGCCCACGCAGTAAGCACAAAATGTTCTTTATAGGAATAAATAAGTGTATAATTATGTCACTATTCCACCAGTTCTAAAAATGATGAGTGCCCGCTGTACAAATATAATCATTTATTAATTATCAATTTACTGTTAGCGACGCGCGGCGGTAACAGTCTATTTTGATAATGTGCGGGGACGATGACTTTCACATCACGGCTTGCGGTGCGCATGTGCAGTATACTACGCGCGCCAGTAGGCTTCCCAATATTTAAATAATAATATCAACATGTCGAAACGTCCAGGACGGAAATTGTATGAAAAGGCGCCGGCCAAAAAAAGGGCGAAATGTCTGAGTGACAGGCAGTACAAAGAGTGAGAGTGGTTAATATTGGCGACCAGATCACCAAATGGAAAGATGTACGTGGAGATTTAGATTTGGACTCGAACAGAGATTTTTCTTCTCAACTTCCGATACTTCACTGCGCATGTCAAAGATGTGATATGATTGACCGTGTCACGTGACGCATATTGGTAAAAATAGCACGAGGTCGGAAAATACCCTTTTTGGTCGCGGCATATAAAATGCGATTTAACACCAATTAACACGCGCCGTAAATAAAAATAACTCGTTAGTGGGTAAACAAATGGCTCATATAAGACATGACAGAAAATGAAAAGTACTAGTACAGTGTAACCTGCTGCGTGGGCATGTACCTTTAAATCCTTAGCATTGCAGAGGTTTTGAGCAACCGGGCCCAGACAACCGTCTGTTAAACCATCATTGGCTTAATTGATTTAGTTCGGTCTCTCAGCCAAATAGTTCTGAATATATGTTCTGAACCGTATAATTTCAAATGAATTTAGCGTATTAATCATCAGTTTATATGATGCAAGTACTTGAACAATTGATGCTATATTGCAGAAGTAAGGTCGGATACATATGGAATCGCTTTTAGAAAATGGGCCTTTACTTTGAAATTCGAGACTGTTAAAATGTATATGTAGTGAACATGTACTTTATACAATTGCATATTCAAATAATAAGTAATTGAAAATGCTATGTTATGGTATTACTTTTAGAAAATATGCCTTCAATTTGAAATTCGATTCTGTTAATATGTACAGTTATGTAAGTGACATGCATTTCTAGTATGCATAATTGGCATGTATGATTCGTATACATACCATTTATGTAATATTTAAGATATCGTAATGATATTTGATTTGTTTAAGGCTTTTAAGTGATTTGTTTACTGTCACAGTGATGCATGTATGCAAAACAGTTGGTTCATTGTTTGACGTTTGTTAGGAGTCGTTCGGACTCCACACACTTTAAACAGTAACGGCGACAGACGACGGTTTTATTTCTTATGACATATGATGATTTGGTCACTGTATCGCGCATATTTGCCTTCGGCTGGGTCGTCAAACATCAATACGCCAACATGACCTCGTGTCAAGTCATTGTCACAGGTCATCAGAACTTATATTCGGAGCTGATGAGAAAATAATGGACTTATATATTCGAGTCTGAGAGTATACATAATGCATATTGGCACCATCCTGCAATATTGCTGGCAACAAATACACAACCGCCCGCGTTAATCTTGTCCAGATTGTCAACCCTTTCAGAACATATATTGGCAATGCCAACTCGCAATCAAGCAATTTGATTGTCTGAGCCTGAGCTGTGGGGCAATCAAGCAATTTGATTGTCTGAGCCTGAGCTGTGTCACAGCTCAGGCTCAGACAATCAAATTTCTTGATTTCAAGCATACTATTCAACTAGTTTGACATAAAGAAGAATTGCGCGTTCGGAAGTGTATCCTGGGATTCCCTATACTCTATATTGTCTTTATTTCGAAATACTAGACACTTGTCAAGCAATTTGCTTGGCTGAGCCTGAGTTGTGACACAGCTCATGATCAGCCATTCAAATTTGCTTGATTGTCTGAGTCTAAGATGTGGCACAGCTCAGGCTCAGTCAATCAAATTGCTTGATTTCAAGCATAAATAATATTCGCGTTTTCTTGGAAATAAAACCATGGAAAAACATTGGCAAGATTTGCGCATATTGTAGTATACAACATTAGTACGGCAATGTCAATGGATAGGTTGTCACAGGTTTGTTAAAGTGCAGGCGCCTTTAATTGTACTGCCTGGAATAGAAGAATAATGCATCTGTCACGGCTGATGTCGTATAAGTTACAAATATGTGTAAGGTGATACCATTGTGGGAGAAGCATATGTCACATTATGAATGAGACACGCCATATGATTCTGTACCTATGTGCTACAGTGTGGTCAGCGTGTAAGTGCACACACGAACGAACACGACAGGTTGGTTCCAACCTGTCGTGTTCGTTCGTGTGTGCACTTACACGCTGACCCGAAATGTATTTCTCATAAAAATTATTTACAAGACAGGGCTGCCAGTAACAAGTTTATGCAAGGGGTCATTTGACTCCTTTATCTGCATTTATGTGGACACTGTCTCGTTACTGTATCCTATAAGGCACATGGAATGGCGAACTTGGGCATCTTTGTATGTTAAAGCCATCAGCCACTTTCACCTCTTCTGGCGTTTGACACAAAACGTAAAATATGAAGTAGAACTAATGATATAATGTAGTTAATCACATGTAGAAAAGCTAGAGAACGGACTCCTATCAATTATATTACACCAAACTTGAAACTATGCCAGTTTTCTAGACAGGTTTGTGCCTGTGTTTTCAACAACATGAACCACCATTACAAATAGCTTACACATACCATATATACCCACTAATGTGCTCTGCAATTAGCTATCAAATCAAGTGACATGTAAGCAGTTACCTGAGTGTATTGTCCCTGGTGTGTACTCACCTACTATGTGAGTAAATATGGCTTTACCTGTGAGTAACGTGTACACCAACAATAAGATGTGCATCATATTGAAAAGTTTACACATCATTATTTATTTTGAGATTGAAAATTGCTTAGATATCTCGTCTTTTGTATAGTTTGCTAGTATAATATTTATAGCACGCCGTTGTCATATCGATCTATGATGTATTGCAACAAATATTATATTTGGATTACAGCATCCGCACAGTCTGATCAGGATTTGCACGGTTCGCCATTCCATCAATGAAACACTCGTCATGCTTCTAGCAAGAATACAGATTGTTATCAGGCTACATGAGTGTGTTTTTTAATCTGGAGCTACATTAGTCGCAAATCCCATAAGCCCAATTTCTCCAGTCACATCCATCAATGAGTTTCACTTGTGTTATTTGCGACACGTCTGATGAGGTATTCGCGGCGTGTCTAAGAGATGTCCGCCCGGGAAAGTGGCAATTGACAAACTCTCCTAACCATTTAATATATTTCCGCCACGATAAAACTGGAACGTATGGCTTGAGTGACCATTTCTATACAAGCCGAAACTAGAAACACGAAATCAGAATGAATGGGATTTTTCAACCTCACACCTAATCAACCCGATGCTAGAAACATGAATATTCGTGTTTGTAGCATGGGGTTGAATAGGGTAAACTAGGAGTAGCGATTGTATTTATTTGATTTCATCGAAATTGCAAAGCATACTTATCTAGCAAAGTATACTTTCCCGAAATGCATT
The DNA here is from genome assembly GCA_029237695.1 of Conchocele bisecta. NCBI lineage: Eukaryota > Metazoa > Mollusca > Bivalvia > Lucinida > Thyasiridae > Conchocele > Conchocele bisecta. The sequence goes on from CM055268.1 coordinate 55,221,064, forward strand.
ATTTCATATAAAACTAACCACTGCATATATTTGATGATTGAAAGTATGCAGAATTATTATACTGAATGTATTATATGATCACAGCCAAAATGGCTGTGATCATGTAATAAATTCAGTATAATAAAAATTAATAAATTTGTCCTTAAATTGAAAATGTCTCCCTCAAAGTATGATTTGCTAGATAAGTATGCTTTGCAATGTTGGTGAAATAAGCTACAGTACTATGATTGTGTTTGTCACTGATTGTTTTAACCACAATGTATGCAACCCAACAATAGAACAGGACCAATTCGTGTTTCTTGTATCTGATTGCATAGGGTAAGCCAAGATAACGATTGTATTTGTCACTGATACACCAATTTACAAATGAAAGACTACACTGGGTACAAACGTCATCATATCCCGTTTGTGGGTCGTGGGTATTCAACGAATATGAGACGAGCCATGTGATTTTGTACCTTCGGACATCAGCGTACTTTCGTGAAATAAGTTTATAAAATTTACAATATTTTTTTGTAAATAAAGTCAAAAGTTGACGAAATCTTCAAAATGTTTTCAACTTTTAACGCCATTTACGGAAAATATTGTAAATTTTGTAAACGTGTTTCATGAAAATACGCCGATGTCCGAAGGTACAAAATAACATGGCGTGTCTCATATGTGGCTGTGACTAGAGGAATGCCGCTAATAGGTTCTGCGACGGTTGGATCTGTACTGTTCGCCTTTATGTGAATGAAACACCCGTCATGGCAAACAGTGTAGACCCAGATGAGCTGGCTCGTAATGAGCCGGCTCATCTGGATCTACACTGTTTGCCATATTCTAACAAGCGGTTATCAGGTTAGATGAGTGTGTTTTCTTTTATCAGGAGCTACATTGCATTGGTCACAAATCATATAAGCCCCGTTTCTCCAGTCACAGCTACAGATGGGTTCGTAATATTCCAGACTGTACTTGTTGACCGATCGCCAGACAAGGTAATTTCGCAGAATGGCCACGTCCGTTTCTTGATATCAGACAATTGCCAAAATGTCCTTTCTGCAAGTATCAGGCATTGCGATACTGACGATTTGTCGAAGGCGAAATTACAAAGTTTAATTTAGCGTGATAAAATATTTTATCCCGTCAACACAGTGCGTACAGTGCAGTCTGCGTTTTTGTTCCACCGTAGACAACACTTGCAAACTCAACGCGAACACAACGCGAACGCAACGGTTTGCTGTAGCGTTGTATACGTTGTTTAAACGTATAATACGTTTCGTACACGTGTAATACACAATGTCAAACCGTTTAGTCTAAAAGCGTTGTATACGTTGTTTAAACGTATAATACGTTTCGTACACGTGTAATACACATTGTCAAACCGTTTAGTTTAAAAGCGTTGTATACGTTGTTTAAACGTATAATACGGTTCGTACACGTGTAATACACATTGTCAAACCGTTTTAAAGCCTGTAATACGTTTAGCTTCAATGCGTATAACACGCTTTGGCGTATACATATGTAGCGAGGTGAAAGCGTTGAAACGTGTACAACGCTTTACCTGGAAGCGTGTAGCTATATGAAAGCGTGTACAACGGTAACACGTTTTAACGCGAATACCTGTTCGGCCCCGATCGCTTCGAGGCGGCCTTGTTTCGTCCCTTTTAAAATATCGCGAATACATGTACCTGTTCGGCCTGTATCGTTTACAGGCGGATCGTTTCGCACCTACATGTACCACCATTCCGCACATGCGAATTATTGTAAGGCAGACTCATTTCGCCCCTGATATGGAAAATGAAGTATACGGGTGTAAACAACAATACATTGCAGCTCCATTATAACGCGATGGTCGGGGTACGTTGTATAGTGCTCGCGATAGACAGACGCTTATTACAATGTATAATGCTCGCGATCAACAGGCGCTTAAAAGGATTAATTGTTAATAAATAATGGTCACGTGTCCTGCCTATTCATGTGGACGATTAGCTGTTGATACGTGCATAATCCCACCGAAATTCCGCATGAACTCTGAATTTTGTGTCAACTTTTCAACACCATTTACGGAAAATATTTTCGAAATCAATATCGGCGAAACATGGCGACAGATCTGCGTATAATCCAGTGTTTTTTTTTGTAATCCATTCCTTTCGGAATACACATTTACGGGTATGAAATTATTAAATAATTTATTTTTATTTTTGTTATTTCTCAATGAAAGTATACGTTGTGACCACTCATTTGAACCGTCTCGACGAGACGGTTTAAATGGTGCTTGCGGCATATACTTCTGAGTGCATAGAAGGAAAATATTTTCCCGCAAACATAATCGTATCCTCAGCATGAAATGGGTTACTGCATGATTGCCCCATGAGTCACACGTTCGCGACGTCTGCGGAACATCAAAGGGCGTGTTGACCAATCAGTAACATTTCAAAACATAGCCTAAAGGAGTGGTCACGACCCATTTCTCGTGCTGAATGATGTCGTACAATAAGCACCTGTTAGTTGACACGGCTTAGTACGTGTTATCGATTTTTTTGCACAAAGCAACACACAAATATCGTCTGTGTAATATCACAGGTTGAAGTAACGGACCGAGGTCTATAAATACTTTAAATATGCCTAAAATCTTCAATTAATGAAGAAAAAAACAATATTTTTTTTATTTTACACCCTCCATATAAAAATTAATTTTGTTTCTTCATTCATTGATGCTTTTAGGCATATTTAATGTATTTATAGACCTCAGAAATGGCGAATCTAGGAACTGTCGTATCTTTGCGCTGAAGCCAGTCTATTTCAGTCACTAATCCGCTATACACCTCTCCCACGCGTGTGTTAAGAAAAATCGATATATGGAGAAACTGAATACACAGCGAGCTGCACACTGGTTTAACAGGGATATGGCCCGCGGATATGTGTCATAAATTACTTGGTCAAAACGGTAAATTTATTTAAGGAAGGTTTATAGCGAAATAGCAGCCGACTGGCAATTTTTTTCGGTCGGACCGATTTTTTAGGACTAGTTTTCAAATCTCAATCGGTCTGAGAGTTCAAAAATCGTCCAGATCCGGAAAACTGAAAATTGTAGAAGCCCTGCAGTCTAGAAGTATATATACACACACGAAGAACGATCTGAGCATGCTGCATTCTACGCGATACACGGTTGGCATACCAAAACGTGTAATGCGTTAAAAACCCGTGGAAACGTGTTATACGTATAACACGGTTTCATCTGTACGGTGCTGTGTACATGTAGAAGCGTGTAACCGTTTCACGTCAAAAAAAGCGTTAAATCGTTTAAACGGTTTACCTTAGCGTTGTATACGTTTTACAACCGTTGTATACTTTACAACCGTTGTACACGGATTACACACTTTTGAAAACTCAATGCGTTGAAACACGGTTTGCTAGACTTTCGCGCATGCGCAAGAGTGGGGAAACGCAACGCATGCCGAAAACGTATTACACGTAGACGACACACGGTTTGAAACGCAACTAACGGAAACTCCACGGATACGCAACGCACAACACTTTGTACACGTATAAACCCGGAACATTTTGACAGAAACAACTGTATGTGCCGTGAAACACGGTGCCGTGAAACATTTTTGATATCCAGTCAATACTATTTTTGCATTTTACAGCCATTTGTAGGTGTTGACGGGATAAATAGAATAGTAGGTTAGTGCCGTGACTGGGAAAAAATATCTGGCGCGTCACGGAAACGGGATGTGCTCGGCAAAGCCTCGCCCATCCCGTTTCCTGAGCCTTGCCATATATCTTTTCCCATTCACGGCACTAAACTACTATTCTCTATGTCAACACCTAGTTCTGAGAACATGATTCTAATTACATTTGTATTCACTACACTGCATTACATTCTTTGTTTGCTTTCTACTTCGTGGAGAGTGACCTAAGAATTTTGCTAATACACATTTTATTAGGTAAGTTTATGATAATATTGTTGTATCATATTGTAGAATTGTCTCTCAATAATAATATAGCGAAGTATGAACTTCAACACACTGAGGGTTCGATATTTTAGTGCGCGAAGTGTAAATGCTATTACGCACATTTTTACTGTGTAGTGTGTTGTATTGATATAGTGCAACCTCTTGCCTATAAAGCTGAGAACGTACAGCTAGTCAACACCATGCAAGTATCTCCGCAACGCTAAGGCACATATGAGGGCTGTAACTTTAGAATGTAACCTTAGAATGTTCAAACATACAACGTTCATATTTCGGCACACACTGCTGCAATATATTCTACGTGAAATGTGTAAATTTATTTTTTTTTTAAATCTTTTTTTGATTTGTGGACCGATTTTCAAGCTATCTCACCAGGTTTCAGAGTCAATTTCCAAAATTTTTCGTTTAAGGATCAAAAAACGAAAAAGTTTGGAAATTGTCTCCCCATGTTAAATTCCCATGTAGGAAAATCTTTTTTTCGCAATAAAATCAATATTTGATGGAATTCATGAAACAAAATTTTTTTTGGGAGGGTGACTTTTTTGTTATTGATACAAAAGTACTTACATTGTACTTTTAAATATTTTTTAGATTTAATGTGTTTAATGGCCAAAAGTTCGTCGGCAGCAAAACCTGGAACAGACAGTAGAGTCATGCTCTCAGAACTAGGTGTTAACAATCTTTTATCACGCTAAATTAAACTTTGTCATTTCGCCTTCGCCAATTCGTCAGTATCGCAATGCCTGATACTTGCAGAAAGGACATTTTGGCAATTGTCTGATATCATGAAATGGATGTGGCCATTCTGCGAAATTACCTTGTCTGGCGATCGGTCAACAAGTACAGTCTGGAATATTCAAAACGTGGAACAGACAGTAGTAACGTCGTTGTTCAATGCATCGCGACAAAATGTGGTAACGCGTATTTGGTTATTCACATTTTTGAAACTATGCGAAAATTAAGTAATCAAATCATGGGAAGTTGCGTTTACCGTAATACGAAAAATATTTGGTCTAAAGTCCTTCGGACTCCACGTACTTTAAGCAGACCAAATATTGTTCGTACTACAGTAAGCGCAACAGTCCATTATTTTATTCCTTAAATAAGTATTGCTTAAACTCTCTGTCACGATTTGCTTCTTATTATTACATGTACTGAATTAGATACTTTAAATTTGTATAAAACACATCGATCCCATGGACTAAACGTTACGCGGCGTGTAGACTAAAACACAGGTGAGAATATAGAACGCATCCACCACACCTACGGGGCGCCATGCAGGACAGGTTAATTATGTGTACAAAATTGAGTTTTGTAACACTAAAAATCACAAAATTCAATTCTGTGTCACAAAATTCAATTCTGTCAATTCTGTGTCACAAAATTCAATTCTGTGTCACATAATTCATTTTTGGTATAAAGGATTCAATTTTGTAAGACAGAATTGAGTTTTGTGAAGAAAATTCAGTTTTGTTGGACAGAATTCATTTTTGTCCACAAAAATTAGTTTGCGTAGGATAGTCTATGTCATCTCTACGTTGATTGGTTGAGATCGGTCTTAGTCCATTTTACTAGATGGTGGAGTACACTTGCAGGTTTAAATATTTCAATGCGAAAATATAACCCAATATATCAATATTATACTTCTTTATGGACAGTTATTTTGGTTATATTATGATTACAAATGAGTGGTCACACCATATAGCATATACTTTGAAGGAGAAATAAGAAAAATATTCAGAATTTTCCCTCAATTATTTAAACAGGGTCAAACAAAAAGTAGCCGGGACATAGCTAGACCCGAGAGCATGCCCATATATAGAGAATACCAGGCTAGTGTATTTTGATATCAAGTTTATCAGGCAAGGCTAGGAAACGCGCAGGAATTCCGAGGCTTGCCGAGGAATTCCTACCGTTTCCGAGCCGAGCCTGATAAACTTGATATTAAAATACACTAGCCTGGTATTCTATTTATCAGGTAACGTTTTATGCTCGAAAATGACATTAGATGACGTCGTATTCTATGTGTCTACATGCATTATTTACAGTATACACCATCTTAGTATCCATGGTATCTACACAAATACTACAAATGGTTTCCTCAAATGGCCCAATACACACATTCTGTTTATAAACACAGACAGCAGTCAGAACACAGGCCACAGCGCGTGTATTATTGATTTAACTGGGGCAGGTGTACCTTGCGATACACAATACATGACGTCAGTACTCGCGGGAGATCTACATGTACATGAATTATGTGTACAATTATAACGCAAATGAGTTTAAATACGAATGTGTTTGCCAACGTTTGACTGTTTGGAGATAGTGAAGCAAAATGGCAGAATGAGAAATGAATCATCGGCAGAATGAGAAATGAATCATCGACAATTGAATGTAGTAGATCGGCGACCGTGACCCATTTCTCCAGTGCAGTTTCTGACCAATGGTAGTCCTTCTTACATGCGTGTGCAGAATTGACAGAATTGAATTTTGTGACACAGAATTGAATTTTGTGGCACAAAAGTGAATTTTGTGACACAGAATTGAATTCTGTGGCACAGAATTGAATTCTGTGGCACAAAAGTGAATTCTGTGACACAGAATTGAATTTTGTGGCACAAAAATGAATTTTGTTGACAAAATTGAGCCATGTCCCACTTGGCGCCCCGTAACACCTGCCTATACACATCACTTAATAAAGTGGCTTTTACCGTATGCGCAGTGCATACCAGTCATGAACGTTTATCGGCGATCATTAATACACGCACTGCACTGTTGTTCGTGAATTAGCATTGTATTTATTAATCCTTACACATGGTCGAATTTTGCAACGCTATGCTGCATGCAATAGTTAGATCATAAAATTGCACGTGCATTTGATTTAAACTCGGCCGCAAGGCCGAGTTTAAATGAAATGCACGTGCAATTTTATGATCTAGCTGATTTGTATCATTTGCCAAATATGGAAAATTGGCACATGCGCAATTCTATGTGGGCGCGGCTCATTAATGACAGGAGCCGTATTTTATCGCTCGACCTGCCACGGAATTGACACGGTCCAATCAGAATTCTAGTGCCAGGTGAGGGGAAGTCCCTTCACCTGCCATGTTTACGTCGTGAAGGCCGTTGCTATCGTCATATACGCGTTGTATGGCACATTTCCTGTTGACATCATTCGGTCATTGAGAGGAACAGCCGTGCAATAATTGCCGTGCGTGTAAGTGCCCATACGTTTCAGATACACGCACGGCAATTATTGCACGGCATCTCATTAAATTAGGCTCCACCCCTTTAGTTACACCACATTCTAAGCTCCACCCCTTTAGATACACAGAACAACAACTTGGTATTGGAAATTATAGCAGGTGCGTGTATAATGCTGAAGGTCTTTGGGCTATGATACATAATCGGGATTTACTATATAATTATATGCGGTAAACTGCAATATATTGGCAAGCATGTCGTCAAAATTTCAACGAATCCCGTGAGATGACGATTTGGCAGGACCAGTAAGAACACATGTATGTAGTAGTATAGAGGGAGTCAAAATGATACCACCTAACGGTGGCATCATTTCTCCACCCTCTATACTACTCCACCACCCCCCGAAAAATCAAAAATTGGTTAACGAGGAAATTGTCTCCCACCAACCACGAAATATTCAAAATTGGTGTCATAAATACATCATGTTGTTTTCACGTCCAATTGAACATATAAATTTAATAGGTTATAATAAAATATTATAACAAAATGGATAATAAAATACACAACGAATTGGACGTTTATAATGATTTGGATGAAGGATTTTACGCTGTTGTTTTCTACAGTATTAAAACACGGTAAAATGACAATACTATGTGATATCGAATACATGAAATATCAGCGTAATTTATTACGCTGCGATAAAAACGTTGCATTTACAATATTAAACCGGCAATTATGTCGCCGTATAAGTATCAAATTTATATAATGAAGACGACTAAATAGGATCGGAGAAACACTACCGAAACATTATCAAACTAATTTTATAAAACAGTTTAAAATCAAAGATTCGTTTACGGATATGCGTTTTCTACAATATCGCTTTTAACGAAGAAATTGGAAAATTATTAGAAGAAATTGAAAATTATTGAACAGAACTAATTTATGTTATAATCACACCAAGCAGACGACAATGTTCCAATTACACGTGTTATGAACATGTAAATTAGGTGTCCATTTTATAGAGAGATTACACGATTAGGTCTATCGCGTATAAAGATATTAATAATTTGTAAAAATTAAAAAAAAAAATAGCAAAAGCCTCCACTCGTGCACAACACCCCCAGCGACTGGGCAGATTTCTAGCCGGCACCCAGCCACTGGGGTGTTGGGACCTTTCTTAAGCCCACGCATCTGTTGGCTCACATTCTGGGTCGCCTTGAACCCCATTGCCAATTCCTCTATTAAGAGAAACCAGCGAAGTAAGACGAGCCTATGTGTGAATTTGGTTTCCGAAATTGCAAAGCTCTTAGGCAGAAATCTTTTAGGCCGGCACCTTTGAGCTACACAATTACATCGCCAAATACACACATATGCATAGACTGCTACCATTAAACAGACGAGACGGACGTCATACCGGATCAACAACATAGCACACACGAGATGAGACCAATTGTTGTAAGGTCAACACACATATATATACTCATCAGTTTCCTATACAACATACAAATGGTGTGCATATTATAATTATTTATTAATACCTATTGGCGAAAGAAAACATGTGATGGTTCGTTATTTTGTTAATTTTATAATTAATTTTATATAATAATTTAATTTAAAGCTGAACACTCCCTATTATTACATAGTAATTAATTTATGTTGTAACGACAATGTTTCAATTACACGGGTTATGGCCCATGCGTAAATTGATAGCCGAGGTAAACAGAGCCGATAATTCTCAGTGAAAAACACATGTTGTATAGGTATGTAAATTTGTTACTGCACCAATATAATTTTGAAAAAATTAGGAAAATTATAAAAATTAAGAATTAATATTATTATTATTATTTATTTTATTTATTATTTTTATTTTATTTTATTTTTTTTTTTTTAAATTATTATTTTTATTTTATTTTTTTTTTTTAATTATTTTTTAAATTTTTTTAAATTTTTTTTAATTATTTTATAATGGTGCTGTAACATTTCCTCCGACTTTATTTCCAAGTTTTACCCTAAATTTATCCCAATCAGTACACTCAATTTTTGGCATGTGGCGCGCGCCTTGATCCTTATATCATTTTTTAATTCTTCATATCTCCCCATTTCTTCCACCACGGATTCAAACTCTAAATTTGATATTTCTTATCGGCCAACGCTTTGGACACCATAAACGTCGATGCTATTTTTCTTAGACCTAGCGAGAACGGATATTCTATCATGTTTTCTACTTTTTTTCTCGAGTTTTCCACCCGCCGCCCTAATTACCATACAAAGTGTTCCAGATAAAACGGTAATTCCACTCAAAACCCCTGCAAGTGGATCATTACAATTGTAGATAGCGTTGCAGCAGTCCCCGCCCCACACAACACAGAAACACTTGCCAGAACCGTACTAGATGCTTCAGCTATGTTTGCCGCGCGCTATATTTATTAGAGTGTCTTTTTCTATTTGCACATTCTCTAACTAAAATATCCTGCATAGCGACGATATTATTCAACCTAAAATCTGAACTTTTTTCGTTAATTGAATACAGTGTTGGTGGAGTGGTATTGAGAGTTGAATACAGTGTTGGTGGAGTGGTATTGAGAGTTGGATACAGTGTATGGGTGGATCGTATTGACAATTGGAAGCGTGATATCGTTCAAGTAGAAATTTATATCAATATATTAGTATTTACACAATAAGTTCAATTAACAATGAGACAATAGTGGAAAACTCTCTGATCAACCGATTTCGTAACAAAGTTAATAACACTACCTTGGAAAGTCTAATTCGATCATCACCGATAACGAAACCACCGTCGAACTATCTCCTGAGATTTTAGAGACTCCAACCCCCGTTTCTTTCCCATCTACTCACAATATTTATCGCGACCGCGCCCCACAGGTTTACCATTAGCATAACCGAGCATACCGCCATTTGGATAAACTTCACCAGCACTGTCATAGTGTATCCCCCATATTAATTACTCGCATTGGCACCGAACGAATATTCCTAGTGCCCCACAACCAATGGGCCCCCCGCTTCCAGCCCAAACTGTTATGACATCGTTTTGGTGTTTACATTGTTTTCACTATTCCGGCAAGCGCATTGTTTGCGTTATATGCCTCAGTACGAATCTCATAAGAGGCCTCCTCAAGAGCTTTGGCGCGGCTATACGATCATGTTTCAGTTATCGTTATTTTTTCATCTAGTTCAGTAAGTGTCGCTTCTCTGTTGAAAGAGTCCATCTGAGCGCAACGCATCATAAGCCTCCGTAATGGTAGTTCTGGTGGTCATCTAAGCGCTTTTATCAATACCGTACCGGTCCTCTTTTTTTGAAATTCGGTTATTAATTCATCTATTTAGTAAGTGTCCGCATCTCTGTTTGATTAGAGTCCTCTAAGAGTAACACCCTATAAGCCTCCCTTAATATCCGCCTGGTGGTCTTCTAGGGCTTTATCAATACACCGTTTCGGACTCCACAAGATCATACCGGTCTCTTTTTTAAATTCGGTTATTTATTCATATATTTCAGTAAGTGCAGCTTCTCTGTTGAGAGAGTCCACTGAGCGTCAACGCCCCAAACCTCCGCAATGCCTCTTTGTGATCTTCTCGACCCACTCAACCCCCGACCTGGTCCTCTTTTATAAATTCGGCTAATTTTTTCATCTAGTTCGGTAATTGTCGATTCTTTAGCTGTGAGAGTTCTCTAAGCGCAACGCATCATAAGCCTCCGCAATGGCCTCTCAAGGTTAGACTGGTGGTCTTCACGACTTTATCAATACCCGACGGGTCTCTTTCTCGAAATTTTGTTATTTTTTTATCTAGTTCAGTAATTCGCTTTCTCTGAGAATAGTCCTCTGAGCGCAACACCTCATAACCTTCATAAGGTCCGCCTGGTGGTCTTCTCGTCCTTTCTTCAATACCCGACGTGGCCTCATTTTCGAAAATCGATTATTTTCCCGTCTAATTCAGCAAGTTTAGCATCTTTGGCTGAGAGAGTCCTTCTAAGCGCAACACTCATAAACCTCCGTAATTTCAGTCTGGCGTCTCTCGGCTTTTATCAATCCCCAACCGGGCCTCTTTTCTAAATTTGGTTGATTTTTTACCTAGTTCGTTTAGTTTCCTATGCTGTTTTTTCTTCACGACTTTGTGTATTCACAGCCAGCAATATCTCTAAGTTGTGGATATATACTCTGTGATCTCGTCGTGGCCCTCGATATAGTTCTATAATCAATGCTTGTTTTTTGGTTAGTTAAAAAGTCACCCTCTGTCGGGAATAATCCCCCTTCTGCAGGTCCAAATTATTTTGAATTTGTCACCCAATTCGGAAGAACTACCTGGTCCGTATATACTCAAAAGGTTGTAATATAATATACAACATGCGTTTAATTCTAATTTTTCTTAAAATTAATTAATTTGAAATTTTCTAGGACGACCGAAATCGGGTAATCGTTCTTCCAACCTCTCGCCCTTTATCATCAAGAAAAATATAAATCTACAACTCGTGGATGAGTCCGATTCCAAAACTTTCATCTCTGGTGTGGGAAGTCTAACGTTACAGTCCTCGCCAAAAAACAATCCGCTGGCGGCACAGTTTTCAGTAAAGTGCTGGGGGATCCGTCTATCGTGATGTACGATGTGTTCACCGATCCAGGTGCACCCTGAGAGTTTTCGTGAAGGCGAAGTTTACTGGGTGGTATCGCCGTGCCAATGACCCACGGGGAAGACAAACTCAACGGTACGCTAGCCCTTCATCCTCGTTTGAAGGGGGTTTTAAATTTAAATCCTAACATTGAGGCTCAACCCCGAGAGATCATTAATTTTTATCAACTCCAATTTCGCAATCCCGTGGCTTTGAGACAGTGTGAGTAGACATTATCAGGCATATTCCCTTGCGATTAAAGCATGGACAACTCTGACACCCCAAAGCCGGGAAGATAATCCGACAGATAATTCCCCAAGCGTCTCCAAACTTCTGCAGGACTATCGTCGGTCTCTCGATCAACACCACCTCCGGAAAAGATAACCTCTGCCGTCCTTCTTTACATACCCGTCGGGTAGATAACCATATACAGTTCAATGTTTTTCCACAATAATAAAAAAAAAACAAAAAAAAAAAAAATAAGAAAAAAAAAAAACCGTGAAGGTGTTTGATCTAAGGCCGTACCCGCGTTTTCCACAGCAGTTGTCTATTAATATTTTGAAGTTCACAACTCCCTTTTTGAACATTAGTAAAGAAGCATACAAATAATATCTTCAATGGATACCAAAGCATTTAGCTTTTAAACTCTAATGTAAAGACGCGGTCGGAGGGTAAATACACACAAAAAGACGTTGTTAACCCGCCTTGTACACCAACCGTAACCGTTAGACCGACAGTGGCTTTGCCACCACTTCCCAACATCTTAGAATCAATATAGTGTTCCCAAGATTACGTACGAATGAGGGTGGTAAACGGCTGAAAGCAACACCGATGCAGTATTTGGCGAACATAAATAAAATTTTTCGCTGTAGGTGTTGCAACAGCCGGGTGTGGAGTTTCATATAAAGACCATCTGACATCCAGAATGTCATGCACCGAAGTGTCCTACAACATTCACGTGTATTATACAATTAGAGGATACTCAACAGAACTAGGTATTTTCACTACCTCATACGACGCCTTGGATCCCATTTCCAACACATATAACCGTAAGGCCTTTGAAAGACTGTGTAACGAATTTTACGTTTCAAAAGACGCGGACTGAGACAGAAAGCATTCCTACCAGCACCGCCTCGGGGACGTTCTCATTCACGGCCATTCCGGGAATTGGACACAGACTGATTTTAGACACGATCACTCCGGTGGACCACATCGTCAGTCGGAAACGCCGGGAATTTTGGACCCCGCGACTATGACGTTCGGGACGGAAGTGTCTGGAGGTCGACACTGTGCGTGTTTCTTGTAAAATGTTACGCTCCGACACTGGCTTCACTCGATTACATACAGCAGGCCTGCTGAGGTTCAGAACGCGTGGGTACATTTATGTTAGATACTGGTATATGTGTTCACCGCAGGCCGGGATTACTCTGCGTCCAACGACCCATTCGCACGTACGTCTGGGCATTCTCGGCGCACAGAAGCAAACTCGCAGTTCTATACTGGGCATGGGAACAAGCGTATGATGCACAAAAAACAATTTTTGGCACTTGTAAGACGCCATCTCAGCTATGTGGACCTGATGAAGGTTGGAATCCAGAATTAATCAAGACTTTGCAGAATGCCACACCCCAGTAAAGACTAGGTATTTGGAATAGGTCTTTATATGGCGCCGAGCAATATGATACTACGAGACGACCCGTTGACGGTTACAATAATCAATCGTAATCGCCACCGCCAATCAAAAAATCGCCACAACGGTAACGAGAACAACGATATCATCAAGGCCACCCCCAACAGTGGAACCGATTTCATAAACACAAAAATGGCTACACCTCCCCCAATTCGTAATCGAAAACCCAGTAACCCCAATTCGTAAATTGATGCACCATCGAGATCCATCAACAGACCAATCTCGATTGGGAAAAACACCATCATCAACACCAATCGTAGATTGGATAAATTGGAAGCACAACACACGAGGAGGAGAAATTGGGTCTCGTCATCGCCCTCGTGGCGATCGATTATTTACGCTTTGGTTTTTAGGAACCTCTCTGACAAGAATAATAGGAGACCGGCGATTGGCCACTTTTAAGCCCAGGTATTTTTTGGCTAGCCATCCGGCCATTTTATAATATAGACTAGCAAGTAAGAAACGTCTACTTCCGGATCAGTCCAGGTATTGCGGCAGCCGCCTTTCCAAGCTTAATTTTAGCAGAAGACTGCGAGGGCTATTAGTTGTTTTTTTAATCCCACTTCCTTGGCATCCACCGGATGAGAGGTGCTGGTGCTGGTGCCTGGTGCTGGAGCGGGTGGAGCGCCCGCACCACCAGTGAAAGTTAGAACTATGTCGAAATAGTCATGGCCGATGCAACGAGGATGGCTTTGCTATCGGGACGCCCTGCTCTCGACAGAGTGCGAAGACGCTCACCGATGTCGTCCTCCTCGAGCAGGACCCCGAGATTGATTCGCGGATCCGACTTAATTGTTGCGTGAGAGCCTCACGGATAGCCGAGGCGGCCTCCAAGCGAGCATCTCTTTCATCCCTCAAAGACGCGAGTTTGTTGATCCGCTCGGAGCTTCTCTTATCGTCACCGGCAACCTCCAGTTTTCTTTCTTCTACGCATATGTTTCATCCTAGCGCCGAGATTTGGAGAGGTTAATGACCAGTTCGCCCCGGACCGTTATTATTGTAGAGCCCAAATCGAGTCCACGGAGTTCTCGAAGGTAACGGTTGGGCCAACCGTTGAGTATTTTCCCCAATTGTGATTGGACGGCTGAACAGTGTCTCCATAGTGTTAATAACGTCGGTGTGCTATTTGAGGGACCTCGCTAAGCTCCGACCGTTTTCTAATCGCGAGACCGTCTTCCCGCAATAGTTTCGTCTGTAACTTTAGGCCTCTACAGCGCGGGCCGTTATAAATGTTTTCCCCTCTTCCAATCCGTGAAGCCAAGTGCGTCCCTTATGATTGGCCACCGCCCCGTTTCCTGCAATGGCGTTTAGTGATAGTGTTTTCCGGTCCTCCCTGTTAACAATTGGACATTTAGTGCGCCTTAGTCGCAAATTTACCGGCTCATAAATTTGAACCTGGAGTAGTCGCGACCGACAGAGGGACCAACTTTTTTCTGCTGCCAAATTGTTGTAGTATCGTTTACAGCTCCCTCAAGTAATTCCTGACTATTTGACTAGTGGTAGCGTCACCAATTGTGATTGGATTGGACCTGGAGTTTCTATGTGGGTGTCGTGAGGAAACCTCGAAGTAATCATCACGCACCATCGAGTAATCTTCTCGGTCGCCCGTATTGCGATCGAATTCCGTCCAAGTAATCAGCCATATTTATAATTTTCTTAAAATTAATTATGTATTTAAAGACAAAACCCATACGGGTTTAATAGTTTTCAATAATGTTGAAAAAATTAATTATGTCTTCGAGTCCAATACGGTCGCAAACTCAATCCATACCGCAGACTGCGTGAGCCCCCGGGCAAAAGGCGTGAGACAGAGTGTCGTTAATTACGAACAACCCATCGACGATCGACCAGAACCAGCAGCTCTAGTCCGCTTCCCCAACCTCGGAGCTAAACGACGTCATTGTTCCGGGTTACTGTTTCGCCTCGCTGGAGGGGGGGACTATTTCGCTAAAGTCGACGGACTCTGACCGAAACCGTCGTTCAAACCTGGTCGCGCCATAGTCAAGAAGACTATGATAAAGATTTCTGTAAGAGGTGATGTTCGATCGATGACAGCACGTCTACCATTTGCTATCCAGGACCTGTGGAAGACGTCACACGAGCTTTGAAAACGCTGGTCTATCAAGGTATTGACACCAGCAAAAATAAGACGTAAACCAAACATGAGAATCGGGGCTGCTCAACAAGGCAGATAACAACGCGAGTGACAAACGCGGTCGCGGGTGCTTTACGGCAACCGGCTTCTACATCCCCTCGACTTTGAGTAGCTGGAGAGTCTCATGCCTACTATCAGAGCGCTTTGGCATGACCGCCTCGAAACGAACTAACGTTTCAACGACGTTACGGCCGAGTTTATCATAGCCACCGACCAGTTATCGAGACCGTATACGATCGTTAATGTTTCGCTGGAGTACGACATGGTCACGATGCCCGAACAGCGCGATTGATCAGAACCCAGTACGCCGGGCGCGTTGCCATTACTTTACACCGAGTTTCTTCGCCATCGCAAGATTCCGAAAAACAAAAGCGACCATTCTCCATGGAATAATAACTGTCAACGTACCCGCCCGCTCGATGAAAGGTATACTGATTTTGTTCGAGGATGCTCTTTCCGTCCTTCGGTGCTAGAAAAACCGACAGAATTTCTATAACCCCAAAATCACGAAGGTAGAGTGACGATCGAGGGAGTCCCCAATCACTCTACAGCGCGGTCTTCGCGCGCACCAGCAGTGGATGAAGTAATAAAGGCAGTTTGCTGCCGGATTCTAAGCGCTCTCGCGGAGGTTTGCAAGCAGTTTGCCTAAAGACCTGCATCTCCGGCCGTCCTCCCTTCGCGGAGTTCCTGAATACCAAATACGCGTTATGGCTAGACATGCGAGCCAGCGACGATGAACCCTATACACGGTAGCGGACGCCAAGTTGAGAACGCAGTGAGGTGTGACGATCCATGATAACCAATAGAGGCGGACGGAGCCGGGCCTTGAACTGTGTAACTTTATCTATAATTACAGACGCACAACTCAACATCGAAGATGACGGATACGTATCAAGCGATCTACTGAATTAATAAAAAAATCATCTAACGATTTATTAATACAAAAATTTTGAAAAATTTAAGATAATCAGCAATCAATACCAATTCACGATTGGAGATGCTCACTCCGCCATAATATGTGGCAGACAGGATGGTGGAAAAACGGTGTTTCATGCCTCAACTTACTCGATGGGATCCTACCGCTGAATGCCTTTCGTCACATGTGAAAGCCTATGTCCCACGTCGGCACAACGATACTTACAGCGGTGCCCGTGGATATGGACCGACCCCTGAGGTATACGTTATAGACCCCGGTGATAGGCCTTTCACGATTTGGTTGCTGGGTTATACCAAATATTTCAGGGTGAGCACCACCCTATACGTTATTGACGATTGCTCAGCCAATGCGGCGATGACCAAAAAGAAGGACAGCTCTTCCGAGCTCGCATTTTCTGGCCGCCATGCCGAGGCAAAGCGTATTGGATATCCACCTCAAAAATACAACGCCGACCTCCAAGGATTCTGCGCGAGCAAACGAAATGGGTCGCCCTCTTTTCACTCAAAGGACCGAGACTCATTCGAACAGTCTTCGAGAGAATGAGTTATCCCAACGCGCGAGTGAGCGCCTGGAGTTCACAGATGCACCCCCCCTTTTTTCGAAAACTAAGCACGCCAAGCTTCTGCTAAAAGACTGATCAACCAACTCTTTATAAAGTTATCAACAAAATCTAACGATTTTGAAAAAATTAGGAAAATTATAAAATTAGAAAATTGCAAAATAATACTCTAATGCAATGCTTAGCAATTTGCTGAACAAAAGCTGAATAATCTGAATAATGCGAATAATGCTGAACAAATGCAGAATAATGCTGAACAAATGCTGAACAAATGCTGACAAATCCTGAACAAAATACTGAACAATGGTTAACAAATGTAACAATTTGGTGCACCGCTGCGAGCTTGAGTTTCGAGCATATGGTGATCATAATATCGGGTGGTGCGTCATATATTATTTTAATAATTTTGAAAAAATAAATAAATAAGTTAAAGTGATGAGACTTGTTAGAATAGTTAAATTACTAATTTTGAAAAATAAAAAAAAATGAACTGCGACGAAACTACTCGATCATCTAATAGAAGAAACCTCAACTCCCACTGCCAACAATAATGAATCCGACAGACATTCGGGATCTGGGTTAGTGCAACGACTCCGAATGAAAATGAAAATGCGGCGCACGAGAGCGGCTAGCTGCGCTGGTTTCTGGGGGACAGATCGGAGCATTATCTCGGTAGGCGGTCTCGCAATTTTTTCAGGTGATAAGATGACAGATGCGGAGATCGATAAAATGTATGCGCGATACGAATCCAAATGGAGCCAGAGATGACAAAAACTCTTGGATCGGCGGCTATTCATTGTACGCTACCGCCGTAATACGACTTCTCCTAAACAAACACCGAAGGGTTGATTTCACGATCTAGAGACTGACCCATTTATAGTACACACTCTTAGAACGGCATGCTGCCTCAATTTATCACAATGTTTTGGAATGTACTTAGCTCCACTAACAACCGCGTTGAACAAAAAAAAAAAACCCACGGGTAAACTAATGTCAATTTGGACAGTATATGCCCACAACATATAAGCTCTAATATTAATAATATAAATGATGACAAAGACACACCCACGAGAGTGACGGAGTTGAACCAGAATGCTCCAACACAATCGAACCAGAGTGTTACACCGCCACTGGATGGACATACCGCATATAAAAAATCCCAAAAGGACAGGCAGCTGGATGCGGCCGTCTGCCACCCGAAAAGTTTAAACAAGATAAAATACTCGCCGAGCTTCGAGATGCTATACTCCAAATCGAGATTGTGGTTGCAATCGGGGACGAGACAGCAAAACATCTGAATACAGAAGTTGAGTACAACAACACCCCCAATTCACGAATTGGTAGCACACATCAACTCCCAATACCAACTACGTAGGAGTTGGCGAATCCGATTTGAACCCAAATTCGTGAATTGGAGTGGGTTGATTGGGTGGTGTCTGGCAGTTGTTGGTGCCCTGTAGCGTGTGGAAATACCAGAAAAAACAACCACCGTGTCATAAGAAGTTACTAAACACCCAATCATCAACAATGTTAATTGGATGCGGCCCCATTTATATACAATGATCGCGACCCATTTTATCTATCAATAATTATAACACTGGCTGAACAGATGGTAAAATGTTAGTGAATGCGCATTATCACGCCCGTGGTGATATCGGTTTTCAGTATCGGTATTCCTCGACTATCAAAGAAGACCCTAGGAGGAACCGCTCCCTAAATTGGACTTTACTGTGAGAGACGTAGGGCTCGCGACCTTAGATTAGCGCCGCAGTTTGGACCCGAGAATATCTTAGTTAAAAGCTGGAATCTACAGTTAATATATGGAAATAAATGGCTTCAATCTCCAGTAATAGTAGGTGGTGCCTTGTAAACGCATTGGGCTGTTCAGCGTAGCAACTATATATCTCTAAAATGAAAAGCTCGAACGTGGATGAGGAGCGTAAGCGTCATGAATGTAGCTGTAGAACAACTCAAATAGCGCAAAAGGAAGCATGGTCGAAAAAACGAACCGCCCATCTTGGACTGGGTCAATGAAGGAGCTATCGCCGCGAAAATCACGCCCGCAAAACATTTCAGAACGTTGAAGAAGCCAACGCGAGTACGCGCTGGCATATCCTCACAAAAGTCTCGATCCAATGGATCACGACCCCCAACTTTCAGATTCTATGTACCGTCAGAGCCCAAAAGGACCGCAGATCGCGTTCATCATCGTGGGAAGGTGTGGTGGGTCCTCGCCGGCTATTATAATTCAAATCAGATTTTAAATTAGATAAATAATTAAACATTTTTTTTTATAAATTATAATATATATAGAACGATGTTAGTTGCGACTTTATAACGCTATGATTGATTTTAGGCAAACACTGCCCAAAAAACATCGTTTACCTGGTGCAAAGAGTATGATTCTCTGCCCAGATTGTTCACGAGGACAAAAAGCGCCACCCTTTCGCAAAGCGATGTTAGATTCACCATCAACCAATGTTGAATACATTTCCGTCTCCTGTTCCCAACCCAACGCGATTGTGGCTGCCGCGAAACTTCCATCAAAGGTTTATTATTAACGACGCAGTTACCGGACGAACTGGCGAGGCAAGTTGGAGATTGTCCGATATATTAGAATACTTCGCATACGATGAACACCGCAAACTTGATACCAAAACTAACTCGCAAGCTGTCAATACAATCCTAATCCACCGGCTACAGTGAAGGGACTCGCGGCCATCAAGAAGCCTCGCGGCTGCGACCAAGGTTTCAGAAAACGCTGTCAAGGAATGGCTCAAAGAAGCAGGCCAAACTGGCAGATCTATTTTACCCGCGCCTCACAATATTACCGCGCCGAAATTCGACGTGCCCGGTGGCGAACCAAGTTCACCAAGCGGATCTCCTGTTTCTCCCTTCACGACGCGTCGTCGCAAAACGTACAAGTATCCACTGACCAATCGTTGACGTAGCGATCGTTACAAGGGGTCTGAGCCCGTTGGCCACTAAAGGCTCTAAGGAAGTGGCCGAGGCTCTTTCCCGAATATATAAAGAGGAGTCCTCTCAAATGGCCGAATCTTCTCCAGGTCCGATCCCGCCGCGAGTTTCATGGGCGCGTTCTCTTCATCTATTTGGTTCTAAGCATAAAGTTTTCTATCAGACCGGCCGCGTCAACATCAACCGGACCAGGGATTCGTGGAACGCTTCAATCGATCCCTGGCTGAAGAGACTGTTCGGACACCAATACGCCAAAGAACTTGTAGACCCCCATTCACGTCGACCGAGTGGTGCCATACTCCCACCGTGGGTCTCCGCACTGAACGGAGAGGTGACCAAATTGATAGGTAAGAACTGTAGATGATATCAAGGAATAAAAGAGTGACGAGCAAGCCCTCTGCCGCGCGCGCGGCGTCCCGTTGGTTTAGAGTGAGCACGGCGTTCCATCAGATATTGACGTCTGGGTGTACCTCTAACAACCGGAGAGCTCGAAGGTGGCAGCGCCGCGCGACTGATCCATGGTGGGATCTCTCAATGTATATCACTATATCGATCTATTAACCAACCCGATGAGCCCGAGCTCTACTATTTTGGATGAAGCCATCTCGAGGGTTTGTTCGCGAAGACTTGCTTATAGTGTCTTTCTGACACCCAGCTACCCCCGATTACTTTAAATCAATAGAGGTTCTGTATGTATTCCGTCTGTTAACACGCGTCTATTATCGTAGTATGCCGAAGTCCTAATTTTTGTTTGACAGTAAGTTTTCATACGCCGTCTTCATTTTAATCTCTATATATAGTTGCTACATCTATAAGTGTTTTCCATCTTCTGTAGTTTCACTTAATACTCGTTATATCTATCCCCAATTTAAATTGTTAGTTCTCTTGACATTCCTTTCGCAGAGATTTTATTATTTTAATTTTTCCAAAATATCTTTAGTGAAATTAATTTTTTTCTACAAAATAACACTTACTATATAACGCTATCGCCCTATCCCCGCTAAATTCCATTTTGAAAAGTCCGGCTCTC
The DNA here is from genome assembly GCA_029237695.1 of Conchocele bisecta. Classification (NCBI taxonomy): domain Eukaryota; kingdom Metazoa; phylum Mollusca; class Bivalvia; order Lucinida; family Thyasiridae; genus Conchocele; species Conchocele bisecta. The sequence continues at coordinate 55,242,201 of CM055268.1, forward strand.
TTTCGCTGCCATTATCCCAAGCCAACCATTTTATTTTTTTTCTTTTTCAAACTCGTCAGTTAAGTTAGGTCTAAACAATTCCTCTATCTTTTTCCACTAACACCTATATACATACTATCAGTATCCATCTTATTAATTCAAATCCTTCTCTTTTTATGTAATAATCTAGAAATTCGTAGTAAGAAATCCAGACATTCTCAATTTAGCTAGTTGATAAAACCGCTATTCCACAATGGAATGGTCCTTAGCGCAACACCTGGGATTTCTTTGAAGATCATTTCGTACGCATATCCTATCTCTTCCATATCATCAAAATACGCGGATCTTAATGCTTTGTCAACACAGTTTCGCTCGCGTATAATGTCGTAATTAAATGTCTCTCCGTTGCCTCTATCATTTTTCCACAACACGAGTTCCAAATAATTTCATTATGTCGTCTACTGGTTTCCTTATTAGGTTCAACCTCGCCTTCGACTTGCGGCTGTAACTTCGTTGCGAACCATTCGAAGGGTTTACCCACTAATATAAACTATAACACGATGAACTCCCGTTATTTCTAGCCGTGTTTAAATACCATTTCAACAGTGGGCGCGTACAGCAATACTTGAGTGGCGGTCATCAGATTACCCACCAATTTTGCTATCCATTTCTCTGTTCATCCAGTATCTTCCAAATATTTTAACATGTGTGTGGGAACTTCATCAACCTCTACTTCCTCTGTTTATAAATATTGGGGATCATTTCAGAAAACTTATGTTTTAAGTGTGTGGAACTTCTATATCCACCTCCCAAACCCAAACCAGTCCTCCAGATAAAACTCTTTTACAAAACTTTTTAATAAAATTAGGGTTATGTGGGGTATCTAGAAGGTGGTATAGTTTCTCTCACCAACACGGCAACTCTTTATTTAACGAGATAAATAATTACGCTTTGCATCGTACCCCAAAACATCCTTGCAAGGTTTTATACATTCATTTGATCTAATATTGAACACGCATCTGCATAGCGAGTAAATACTATTGAAGGACCACCAACTAGAGCGTCCTTCACATTTTCGTATGTTTCTTCTTTGGTGCATAAAGAGCTCTCCGTGAAATCCGTCTTTGAAATTTTTGTTCTTGAATGGTTTCACTCAATAAATATTGGATAGCTACTCAGGTAGTTGTTACCGCACATGAAAATATCCCCACCTCTGTGTTTATAAAATTCCACACATTTTTTTTCCACCGCTTTCTAGGAAACGTGCTACATCTAAATCGTTATAATATTTCAACCAATCTCTGAAAGTTTTCATATTTATTTTCTTCGAAAATTCTACGACATTTACATAATCTGTTTTTCATCCTTATTAACATTTTCCCAGATAGTTTGGGAAATACCCATTCTCTATATCGGTAGTCCTGGTAATCCAGATTGTCTGGAAATCGAACCACTCATAAGAAAGAAAGATTTCTTCCTTTGCAGACGTAGGCTTTTATCCAACAATCCGTAACTTACACCATGTCCTAGATAAAGTCTTAACTTCAAGAAATCTAAATTTCTGAGTAAATAGAAATATTGTTGCGTTTGCACGTTTTCCACCATTACTTTCCATTGTTTTTGATGTCAGTTCGCCTACTAGTTATTTCTTTCTATTATTAAGTTTAATCGTACTTACTGCTGTTAAAACCTATAACCGGTACTGCTCTATCCACTGTTCGATCTTGGCGATTTGGTTTTTACGTATATATTCCGTATAAACTTATATCTTGACCACACTCTCTCTTATAGCTTTTCCCCTACTTTCAAATCTTCTATGATTTTTCTATAATTTTGCGGGATCATTAACACTAATATGAGTTACTGTTCCTGAAAAATTAACTCCAAAACTAACGCTATGCCGGAACGTGCTCAGCTTCGTACTCTATACTATTACCTTTAGTTTTCCACTTCTGGCTGGAGATACGCCTCAATAATCGTAAACTATCCTGATATGGATAAAGAGTAATGTCACAACCGTTCTTATATCTTTACCCGTTCTTTGTAATTCGCATTCCCACATAACTACTCAGGTTGAATTCTTTGCTTTTTCTAATAACTTTATCTCTTCTTCATTGTGGGATGCGCGTGTCTTCTTTATTTAGCTTTGCAGAATCTCACCCCCGTGGCCAGTAACAGCCGTGATATTGATATACTGTATTGGGTTTCTGACAGTAACCATCAAACCGAGCTCCTAAAATCCATCTTTCACCACCGTGTCCCACTGAACGAGGTGAATGTGAATTCCTCCCGCTTTCCACAGAAATACATCCAATCTATCGCCCCATAAACTGTTTAGTAAACCTTTTGGGTAAAACGCTTTCAACGAACCGACGAACGCGGGCCTCTAATAATGAACCATCATAAACTATTTTTTGTCTCACCTTTCATGACATTATGTCCTGTCTCTTCATATAACTCGAGCTTCAGTGGAAATTTCTGTTTGCAATTATCGGCAGGCGTACATTTTAGATAGGTTTTATAAGGTTTTTTTATCAAAATGCGTGATTAATTAAACATTCCTATTGTCATTGGTTTATTACTATTTGCCTTATAGTGTGCTGGAACCTTTTTTCAACCACTCCATAACATTACATTCGGAGGGTGTTTGATATTCATCTATACCGATTTTAAAAACCTCTTCAACCTTTTTCAGATACTGAAAAAGGAATTGGAGAAACCACATACTACCATAAAATATTGCTAACTAATTTCTTCGCCTTTCTTACACTGTCGGGTCTTTTATCTGTCATATGCATACTAGACACCTGAAACAGACATAGGTCGCATTAATACTTATCTAAAGAATACATACCTTATTTTATTTCTTCAGCCATTCTGGAAGTTCTCCTCCTGCCGCTTCTTTGGATGTAGTCCCAAATCTATTCCCTACTACCCTGTAATTAGCTTTACAAAAACTCTACCCATCTTACAAACTTCCACTTTGTATTGGTCTGTCTATTTTATCGACATTATTCGTGTTGCTCCTTAACTGACGCCATTTTTTAACGGTTTTCATTTATGATAAGTGGTTCGCTACCAACCGAATTTTGTGAAAATATATAGTTTTAGGTTTTCCATTTTTAAATTCCTCCATATGTTCAGCTTGGTAAGAATATGAATTATCTCAAATAAAATTGGTTGTTAGATACGGAGCTGTTTATCGGGACATGCGTTCAGACTCCGTTAATGTTTTATGTTTTTACGAAAGGAGTAATGTAACTACCCGTCTTCCATTTTCTACCTTTTCCAATGTTTCTCGTGACCCCCAATATTTCTTCACCTTTTTCACTATCGCGCGAACTAAGATTTTTTCTATTATTTTGTATTGGCGTCTCAAATTATTGGTGCATGAAGGTAATCTTTAGAATTTAATAACACTAGCCCTTAGCTCGCAATACTTTTCCTTTTGAATTCGTACCAACTTCCTCCGCAATTGAAGGTCTTTAAATGCCCTCTTTTATAGCGCGGGTAAACGCATCATAAACGCCTCGATCTTTGTGGCATTTTATCAGCTTTGTCAACCCCCTAACTCTTCAACCGTTACTATAAGTAATCCCTATGAGATTCGGCTTCTCTGCTCAAACTTTCTATTTCTGCCAAGTTTCTGACGTTAATCATATTTTCTGTAAACGCCTCCAATCTTTGTGGCATTTATCAACTTTGTCAACCCCCTAACTCCAACATTACTATAAGTAATCCCTAGAAGAATCGGCTTTTCTTCTCAAGAAACTTTCTAATTTCTGCTCTATGTTTCTGACGTTAATCATATTTTCTGTAATATAATTTAGTATAAACCTATGAAATTTATCTGTTCAATTGGTCATGAAAACTATTATGTTTTTTTCACTTCTAATTGAATATAAACATAAACATATACATATATAATGAGTGGTGAGACTTGTTGTAAAACGTTTACGCGTAAGACTATCTACGAGCATCTACAGACGAAGAAAGTTTCCTTGTGCCCCCCCAACAATTTCAATGCCCCAGATGCCCTTGTAAATTCGTTAGTGCCCAAACTCTTTGTAGACATAAGCAACTACACTGTCAGGGCTACAGGTGAACGTGGTAACTAGAGCTGTAGAATTAGTTGCTGATCTGCGAAATAAATTATCTATATTGGAGGATAAAAATGGGGTGTTGAATATAAACTATTACTCGTGGGCAAATGTAAATCAGAACTTATTAGCAATAAATTCATAAATTGGTGTCAAAAATAAATCCTTTTTAAGACTTATAATGTATTATATGTTCAATTGGACGTGAAAACAACATGATGTAAATTATGATACAACCAATTTTGAATATTTCGTGGGTTGGTGGGAGACCAATTTCACTCGTTAACCAATTTTTGATTTTTCGGGGGGTGGTGGGAGTAGTAAAGGGTGGAGAAATGATGCCACGTTAGGTGGTATCATTTTGACTCCCTCTATACTACTTATGTAGTTCCGACTCATTGGGGCGGTCACATTACTAGAGACATTATATGGTCACCAGGACATTTGTTCTTTGCCACGAGGAAAAGGGGGCCGTCAGCTTCACTGCGAAACTGTCCCAGCCTATCATGGACACGAGGGTCACAGGATTCGCTGTACGCGAATCGCAGCCGGCCATGAATGTAGACACTATGGTTTAGCCAGATGAGGGCGCAACACTAAGGCCATACCATATCTGTTATATGTTGAGCGACCACCCAGTTAGCCAAAACCTACCTACGTGTCCGGTAAAAACAAACAAGGCCTTGAAAAAAACGAAAGGTAAATTTATGTTAAAAACTTCCTCAACCCTTCGCAGAGATGAGGAAGTTTTTAGCATTAATTTAAATTCAGCCAGAAATCTTTAGAAAAAAAGAAGAAAATACTCTTATTAAACATTCTAAGTGGACATTCATGAACGGATTTAATACTTGAACAAGTCCCCCAATCAGTTTTCATATTACTTCACCAGTAAATAGTGTAAAACAGCATAACCTACCCGCACGCGGACGCTTAACAGAGAAAGAACTTGCTATGGCCTAAGGTCGAATCCATACGGGACGACAGACAGTATGCAAAATCTAAACGCTGGATCTACTACTGCTACACTGTCCAACGGGAGATTCGGCTATCGGGTAGATCGTGAATATCGGGTGGTATCTAATATTTGATACGCGGATCACAGGACCCGCCATGAGCGGGTGATGGTCTCATGATGCCCGTGTAGAGAATATATATTACGTCTGAAGCCAATAGTTGAACTATAAACAATATATTATCGTACACATTATCGTACCGTCCAGACAAGATTGATATAATCCTCATATGATGCCCCAACATGGTTGTATTTGGATTTTGACCGCAGCCATTGCTCCATGTAGCATAATAAAGGGGGTTGAATAAATGCTGTTTATATCTGAAGTAACCTAATATACCTGAAGTAGCCTAATATACACGAAGTGCCGTTTTTGCCTTTATTTTTTCACCTTTGACCCCTAATCGTGGCCTCTGACTGGTCAGCAAATTCAAGATGGCGGCGAATTTTAAAATCGAAATCGCTGCCGGTTCAGCTGAATTTTGTCCATTTTTACAGTATATGCGACGTAACCAACGACATGCATATGTCCATTATGATTGCAATGCTTATTATGATAACTGTGTAGTCTAAAACCAGCCAATATTGAAGCTCATCGTAAATCAATCGGAGATTTAATCAGATACAATAACGAATCTACCTAGCGTGGACGCCGCCATTTTGCTTTGAATGACGTCGCTAGATTTGTGACGTATGACGAATGACGAATGACGTCAAAACATGACGTCACGCACGTTCAGACAATTAAGTTTAGTATGCGGTATAAATTAAATACATGATTAGTGCCGTTGAATATAAAATATATTCAGTTTCGCCCCGACAACTTTATAGGGGCTCGCTAAAGCTCCCCCCAATAAAGCTGTCTAAGGCTCAACCGAAGCTATTGTATATTCGACCGCACTAACCATGTATTTACTATATATGCCACTCGTTCCGCCGCGCAACGATATTGCGCTCCTAAAGTTCCGCAATATCTAACGTTGCTGGCTCGTGGATATATCAAATTTATCCCGTCAACGCAGTGCGTATGTGCCGTGAAACACGGTGCCGCGAAACATTTTTGATATCCAGTCAATACAATTTTTGCATTCTACAGCCATTTGAAGGTGTTGACGGGATAAATAGAATAGTAGGTTAGTGCCGTGAATGGGAAAAATTATCTGGCGCGGCATTGAAACGGGATGTGCTCGGCAGAGCCTCGCCCATCCCGTTTCCTAAGCCTTGCCAGATATCTGTTCCCATTCACGGCACTAACCTACTATTCTCTATAACCTATACAGAGTGTCAACATGTGCTTTGTTCGCTTTATGGACTACAACTGTCCTTTATTCACCAAAATGCAATATCTGATTTGATATAATTCCTGCTAGTGTATGTTGTACTCAGCTATATTACCAAGGATTGTGAAAATCAATCCGGTAAGACGTTTCCGTTATAATAACTGTGTGTACACTTTCCGAGATATATTGTTAAATTACTGTGAAAGTATAAGAGAATAGTAGGTTAGTGCCGTGAATGGGAAAAAAATATCCGGCAAGGCTCAAGAATGTCTTTATTTCTCATCAGAAGTATATGTTGTGACCACTCATTTGAACCGTCTCGCCGAGACGGTTCAAATGAGTGGTCACAACATATATTTTGGTTCAGAAATAAGGAAAATAGATAGAGAATAGTAGGTTAGTGCCGTGAATGGGAAAACATATCTGGCTTAGGAGACGGGATGGGCGAGGCTTACCATTTCCCTGCCGCGCCAGATATTTATTCACATTCACGGCACTAACCTACTATTCTATTTATCCCGTCAACACCTACAAATAGCTTTAAAATGCAAATAAATAACCCCAGCCGCATCCTCAAAATCGGAGAATGGACTAGAATGACAACCGCACATATTCATATTCATGATTAGGTCGCATTTGGCAGGATATCAAAAATGTTTCACGGCTCCGTTTTTCATGACACACAGGCACTGTGTTGACTGGGTAAATAGAGATTAATAGGTTAGTGCCGTGAATGGAAAAATATCTGGCAAGGCTTAGGAAATCCCGTTTCCGTGCCGCGCCAGATATGTATTCGCATTCACGGCACTAACCTACTATTCTATTTATCCCGGCAACACTACAAATAGCTTTCAAATGCAAATAAATAACGACAGCCGCATCCTCAAAATCGGAGAATCGACTAGAATGACAACCACACATATCCATACGCAGTGATTAGGACGTATTAACAGGATATCAAAAATGGTTCACGGCATCGTGTTTCACGGCACATACGCACTGTGTTGACGGGATTAAATACATACATGCGTATCATATCCCATTATTTAAGGACCCATTATATACATGATCGTCACCTGATTCAACGATAATTGTTTTGTAAATGTGATGGGATATATGTATTACATATCTGTGAACATTCTCTTGTATTGTTCCTCTATTCTATGTGGCGAATGGAGTTGCCATGTCGGCCAACTTAGTATTTACCTGTCATCGGTCAGTTTCACCTCTTGTGGCATTTGACACATACAGCCAAATATATGACAGAACAACTAATAAAAGTTGGTGCAACATGTTACATGTTACAAGGATAATCAAATACGATAAATATGTGAGCAGATAGCCAAGAGTATTGTCATTCACAATGGATCACCTCAAACCATTCGTACTCGTAATTTAAGAATAAGAGATGGATGGCCGCGCAGTGGTGTCCACTGTGTTAAAAATAACTAGAAAAGGTTTTAAGGTATGTAGTCGACGTCATTCGTGACGTCATATTTATGTGACGTCATGTGTCACCTGCTCCATTATTTTGCTTTAAGTTCGTGTGACTCAAACGCATTTCACAATATCAATAAATCGGTATCTCACATTTTGTAACCCGACTTAGAGTAGCTTAATTATGCCGTGGCCATGGGGGCTTGATGTGTCCCATCCGGTTGCATACTATAGGAATGAATGGCCTTTTTGTGGAATTTATCGGGGTATAAACTTGGAAAAGTCGCGGGAATACTGGACGAAGCGATAAAAAATTACAATTTTCGAAAAAAAGATAAAAAAAAAAAAAGATAGCTCAGATAGTAACTCGATGCACAGCATCACTTTATATACATTTTCAATCACATTTAAGAAGCTATTTGCTTCATCTCAAGGGATTGTGTTCTATGAAGTCGGTCCTTAATTTAAACCATGTATTGACGAGTGTTTTTCATATAAACTATGGACTTTGGTTTACCAAGTTCTCAAATACATTCTTAACATAATTCATAGCAACCGAGGGCCGTTTCACTAAACGGCCCTCGGTTGCTATGGATTATGTTAAGTACGACTAAAATGTTCGTACGTGCAAACTTATGATAGTCTGTAAATTTAAAATTAACAACGTTTTCTTGTAAACAATTATTTGATTTACATTTATTGAGCATAGGCTGCATACAAATGTAAATCCAGCAGTTGAAATTTACAGACGATCCTAAATTTGCACTTACAGACAGTTTAGTTGTGCGAAGTTTAGTGAAACTGGCCCCTGACAGTCGGATGTAAAGGTTGGCGGATTTCCACGCGACATGACAGGACATCCGTAACATGGCTTCATGTACACAGCATCTAATATGGCATCTCTCTTAATGTCATGTGCAATATTTCATGTGACAAAATGCTTTTAGTCTGTATATGAAATATAGTACCAGACTGTGCAACACTGACACTCCACTGTATTTGAAGACAGTATGTAATTTATCATTAACAATATGTTTTGAATGTTCCCCGAATTACCATAAACTAACTGTTTTATTACTCAACCTAAACACAGTGTATGTGACACACTGAACGTGACTTTTGCGTGGGCCGCGTCGACTAACCGATTACCTTGAATTGTATGACTTAATCATCGTAATCATGACATTTTGACTATTGACCGGGCACGCGGAACTATTGCTTAGCACGTCAAAAACCCAGGGACAGTAAAAACTATTCCCCGAGGTGTTGTGGACGACGTGAGGTACCATTACCACTGGGGGTAAGGTGATATCCGTAACTGCAGTTACGGACATCCCAAGATGGCGGACGTCAAACGAGGTAAGTTGAAATATCTAGATTTTCGACTGTTTACGCTTCGTGCATTTAATGGCATTCGATGGTTAGCTCAATATGTGTATATACTATGATTTTAATGCCTATGTATTACCCAAATGTTGCTTATTCCGCTTTTATAGACGTTTGAAATTTCACCGATGATACGGGTAACGGAGAGCAGAGACATCCGTAACTTTGAATGTATTTCTGTAAATGATGCCCGTAACTGTAGAAAGATGCCCGTAACTACGAACGATGCCAGTAACTGTCACGTCATTTTTAGCGTGCCTTCCGAGGAAAGGGATGCCTATGGCATAACCCCTGCGTCGTATGCATCCGTCCGTCTGTTTGGCAACTGATTTGGTATACAAAACCAGCAGCAATGGCCGAGTGGTTGGGGCGTTGGACTTTAGATGTAAAGGCTGTGAGTTCGAATCTCGCGACAGTGAAAAATATTGCAATTGCAAACAAATATTAATAAATCATATATGAGGGATATTAACCAAATGTACCTTCATTGTATCCCCCAGGCGATAGTCGGGGATACTATGGATTTGACGTCGTCACGCCGCCGCCGCGTCCGCCGCCACCGCACACACTTTCGAGTCCGGGCTATAAGTCTGAAACCGTATGGAACATTTTAACGAAACATCATTCATGCATAGATAGCGAGTCAACGACGTGTCGCGCACAAGAACCACAACTCTCGGGTCGCTAATTTTGGAGTTATTCCCCTTTGTTGATTTTTTTTCGTGTCCGGGCTATAAGTCTGAAACCGTATGGAATATTTTAACGAAACTTCATTCATGCATAGATAACGAGTCAACGACGTGTCGCGCACAAGAACCACAACGATCGGGTCGCTAATTTTGGAGTTATTCCCCTTTTTTGTTGATTTTTTTTCCGACATGGCGGCAGGGGGATACAATGCGGTCGTGGGCGACTTTCGTTCTAGTTTATTAATCATATTTGCAATCTAAACTTACAACTAAAAAAAAAAAAATGTTGACTGGAGCTAGATTCAAACCCACAGTTTTTTCGTCGCGAAAAAAAAAGAAGTATTAGTAAATATTGCACAAAAGGGTACATTTGTGTATGATCAAAACATGTGGAATAGTTACATAATTATAATGGCGGGATATTAGAAACTAACATTGCGTTCCACATACTACTTGACATCGGTCAGTTCTATTCCAATTCAACAGTATCGGCTATGAGGTACTCATCTGAATCTCTACAATTTTGGTCTACGGTCAAAAACCTATTTAAAGGCAAAGGAATTAATTTCTTTCGGGGATATAAGGCACAGGGTTTAAATGAGAACGAAAATGCGCCTGTAGACAATTGATTGCAAAATTAACTTTATAGTTCCGTCAGACAGTGTTCTTAGGAAATAATCCTCAAAATATATAGATGATGCTAAAGAACCAGGTGTCCTCAGAACGTCCATAGAATCATTTGCCAGAGAACATTGTGACAAGGACGTGAAGATTTGCATCGATGGCAAAAATTTGGCATCCGGATTAGGAGTGCTCGGTGACGAAAACTTATGTGGTCACGAAATGGTACCGAAGTTGAATGAAAGGAAGGCAACACTTGACACTGAAATAGAAACAGTTAGAGAATTACAAAACCTAGTGGCAGAGAAGTGGTAAAAATGAAGGATGCTTTGCTAATTACTATATCTCATTTGAGTTCCAGGGTCAGAGAACTACGAGAACTTGTAGTAAAAAAGGAAATTGCATTGAAAAAATTCTCAACCAAATCGAAGGTGACTGGAAAGGCAGCAAGCAAAAATCATACACGCATGAACTGCCATCAGCGACTTATTACAATGCGTAGACAACTTGGCATACCTTGTTGCTTGCATAAATGGAACAGAGAAGGACTACTTTCTAGGCATCCACGCTAAAGTTTGTTTTTACCAGCAGTCAAACTACGTGTGTCTAAAAGATGCGAAACCAACGCTACCCTATTACAGATTCACACTTAATCAAACAACGCACAAAAGCATGGCATGATCTGCGATGATCTGATTTTACGATTGTTTTCCATACGCTGTCTGGGGCTACGGGCCTGTTCGTCCCAATGACTGTTCGTCCCGTAGACGGTTCGTGACAATGACTGTTCACCCCGGGACTGTTCGCCCGGGACTGTTCCTAGACCCTAATCAATCCTAGACCCTAATCATACAGTAGTTTTAATGATTATGGAGCGGAAGAGAAATAAGAAAAAGAATATTGTTGGTCCAGAGTACAGGTGGGTTGAGACAGTAAGACAAACATGGTACTGACATGAACACAGAATGTTATTGAAAAAGAAAACTTCGGAAAGCATGTTTATGCACGTTATTCAATGGCACATTATTTGGTGGAAAATTATTTATTATGTTTCGTAAATGATAATAAGGAACTGTATCATGCATTTGTGTCTACTAACAATATCACATACATGATGTATTGATGTGTATAGAGAGCAACTGCTAAAATCCTCTCAAGAAACAGCAAATAACACAGTGTACGTTTATTAACGACAGCTCAGTTACGGAGATCGTGTGATAGTTACCCATCTCATTGACTCTATTTACCCATCTCATTAATTTTCTCTGCGCTCCGCTACCCGTATCATCGGTGAAATTTCAAACGTCTATAAAAGCGGAATAAGCAACATTTGGGGAATACATAGGCATTGACATCATAGTATATACACATATTGAGCTAACCATCGAATGCCATTAAATGCACGAAGCGTAAACAGTCGAAAATCGAGATATTTAAACTTACCTCGCTTCACGTCCGCCATCTTGGGATGTCCGTAACTGCAGTTACGGATATCACCTTACCCCCAGTGATTACACGAGGCCGAATAGTTCATCGGGTCGTCCACAGCACCGAAGGGAATTATGTGTTGACTATTGATCACCCACGCGGAACTATCGACCGGGCGCGCGGAACTATTGCACAGGCAAGCCAAAACCCAGGGACTTAGTCAAAACTGTGTAATATCAACTTATATATATAGTGAGATGGGTAATAAAATCAGCTATATAATGTCTATGATAGCCCGGAGGCTATGGAAGGTAATATCCGCCATAATTATATTTGGCTTGATGCTTGCTGGCTGATGACATTTTAAGTTATATCCGTCTTATTACAATTATATGTCGCTTGATGCTTGCTGGCTGATGACATTTTAAGTTCTATCCGTCTTATTACGTTCTCTCCGTCTAGATACCCGCTTTACATAAACAGACATCATCGCATAATAAAGTATTGGTCCAGGAGTCGTAAATTCTAACAATATTATTGTGCAACACCTATATAATTCCATGAAACAAGATTGTAATATAGGAACCATAAATTGGGCTTCTAAAGTCAAAGACTTGTTGGAACGGTATGGATTTGGCTATATCTGGAATAATACTGAAAATGTTGAATGGTAGCAATTTTGTATGCAATTCAAGCAGAGGTTGGTTGATGAATTTGCTCATTCTTGGACGACAAGTATAGGCAATAGTGGAACTTTGTGTACATATAGTTTGTTTAAATGCTCATTTGGACATGAGCCATATTTGGATAAACTATCTAGAACTTACAGGCATGCACTTACACGGTTAAGGCTTTCATCGCACCAATTGCGTATTGAATCTGGTCGATATGGTAACAATAGAACTGAACGTAATCAACGATACTGTACATTTTGTGACATGCTAGACTTAGAAGACGAGTACCATTTTATCCTTGTATGCCCGATGTATAATGATCTACGTTGTAATTTTTTAAAAAGATTATATTATGTTCGACCAAGCATGTTCAAGTTTATATAATTAATGGAATGTCAGCAATATAGAGTTCTGTTAAACCTGGGCAAGTTCATCTATCAAGCTCTGCAAATTCGTCAATCAAGAATTGTGGCTATAGTCGGCCAATGATTCGTTTTCATTTGTACCACCTTTATATTAAACTTACTTGTAACAGTACAACAAGTATATATTTTCACTGTATACATGCATTTGTTTTGGTTGAGATGTCTTTTTTTACCCCCTTGTAACTGTATTAGGAACATGTGTTACATGTAATAACAATGACAACAAACCAAATCAAATGGCGTTTGTGCCTCCCATGCGAAACGTCGATGGAGTATTGCAATATGTGCTCTCGAAAAAGCAACGAATTATAATTTTTAGTGACACTTGTTAAGAAAATATATATTAACCCTTACTACGCTGAATATGATCGTGTCATCTGCTGTTATTTTTCTGTTATATTTTGTTTGTGTTTTTGTTCTTTTATCAAGCCTAAAATAGCAGTTTTGGCTGCACACGAGAAACATCTGCATTGGAGAGTGTTCTCATGTGCTGCCAAAATATGTTTTCATAAAACATGATAAATAATATGAAGATGATAAAAGAAAGCAGAAGTCAAGTTCATGTTCCTGCTCAGTGGGGATTAAGACTGTTATTAGAGAAGATAAGCCTTAAAAGTTACATATATTTGTTTATCTTTAGTAGGTATACTGGTCTACAAGATTTGCAATTGTTCTGATACAGTATGGATACATGTGTTCTGATACTGTACTGTACAACGGGGAATATCAATAGTACCTCTGTGCACGAGTAATATCTATGTATTTAATGTTTGGAGTTGTCTCCCATTCTCGTGTAGACAGCCTGTCTACTAGTTCAAGCCGGCTGCTGCACGAGTGCGACGATACAAAGCCAAGCATCGCTCACGACATATAAATTCGAGTGAAAATGTATATATGAAAGTAAAACTGTTGACATGTCCTTGTGTACACGCAGCTAGAACACAATAATTTAAACCCACCACCATAACACACTGTATTTCAACTAAATAATGTTTTGTTAATGTAGATCTCGACTCATATAGCTTGCTGGCACTCGACTTGTCATCGCTTACTTAGCTATAAACGGTTGCCTATTTTTAATGAAAAGTAACCATAGATTGGCTGGGATGGTGTTATGATGAGCCGTGTGCCAGACTCGCCCTATCTGTCCGGGCCTGTTTTTCCTAAAATGGTCTTCTTAGTTTGAGATTAGTTACGCTAACTATTGATCATATGGTAACTGCGTGTGTGTGTTCGGGGGGTACTTTTGGCTCGAGGAATCCGTGTGTCTCTTTGTGGCATGCGGGTTCCTGCGAGCGAAAACCATCTCCTGCCCTATACATGTCATGTTCACGTTACGAAAAAATAAAAATCTTGAATCTTGAATCTTGAATCTTATTACAATTATATGTGGCTTGATGCTTGCTGGCTGATGACATTCTAAGTTCTATCCGTCTTATTACATTTCTATATATGTGGCTTGATGCTTTATTCATTCGTACTGTTTCAATGCGTTTGTGTGATTACATTCTAAGTTGCTTGATGCGTCATTGTTAGTGACATCCGGAGTTCCATTATTGATTATTGCATCGCTGTTTTGCTATGCGCTTTGTTAGCTCGCCCCTTGACAATAATATTTGCAACAGTAATTTGGGAACAACCATTATCACGCTAGGTGCGCTGCTAAAACTTAAACTAGTTCTCCCTAAAATTATTTATAGGTACATGCCCACGCAGCAGGTTACACTGTACTGCAACTTTTCATTTTCTGTCATGCCTTATATGAGCCAGATATCTACCCACTAACGAGTTATTTTTAATTACGGCGCGTGTTAATTGGTGTTAAATCGCATTTCATATGCCGCGACCAGAAAGGGTATTTTCTGACCTCGTGCTATTTTTACCAATACGCGTGAATCATATCACATCTTTGACATGCACAGTTAAGTATCGGAAGTTGAGAAGAAAAATCTCTATTCCGAGTCCAAATCTAAATCTCCACGTAACTCTTTCCATTTGGTGATCTGGTCGCCAATATTAACCACTCTCTCTCTCTGTACTGCCTGTCCCTCAGACATTTCGCCTTTCTTTTGGCCGACGCTGTTTCATACAATCCGTCCTGGACGTTTCGACATGTTGATATTCTTGTTTACATATTGGGAAGCCTACTGACGCGCGTAGTATACTGCGCATGCGCACCGCAAGCCGTGATGTGAAAGTCGTCGTCCCCGCACATTATCAAAATAGACTGTTACCGCCGCGCGTCGCTAACAATAAATTGATAATTAATAAATGATTATATTTGTACAGCGGGCACTCGTAATTTTTAGAACTGGTGGAATAGTGACATAATTATATACTTATTTAATTCCTATAAAGAACATTATGTGCCTACTGCGTGGGCATGTACCTTTAATATGCTGGTACCTGTCCTTCAATGCGTTGCTCTCTAAATTGGTTCAATGTCCCTAACGGTGTTGATGTAGATTGGTGCCGCCTTTTCTGTTGCGCCATGTTTAGGTTAAAAGACACAACTAGATTTACTGTATAATTTAACCGAATCCCAGCCAGTCTTTCCTACTTTCACTATGCATATGGATGTTGTGGGACCAACCTCGTCATGTCCCGCAATATTGTTTATATTATTTGGCCACGGAAACTCTTTTTACATCTCGTGACCAACAGGCTCAGTTTTTTCTTTTAAATGCTTCAAATATGCTGAAAATTGGTATTAAAAACACCCCAACATGTCCTCAAGTGAAACTGGATAGTAATGGATCAAGATTTGCAAGCAAACTGTGTCTGTGACTTTAAAACACCCGGACTATTGTTTATGCCGGACTACTTTTGCATACTCAATTTCTCTAACCTTAAATCTAGAGTGCTACATGCCAGGTTATAATATAGGGAGACATGTTTTTCTTTATTCTTTCAATCTGACATTTTTCTGGCAAAATGAACATTGATTTACCATTACCAGACGTACTAATTGACATTATTATACTTTCTATATCAAACGCGAAATGCCAGTTTGATATCAGGGGCGATAACCGTGTTTCCTTAAAATGTTAGCGGAAGCAACTATTTATTCATACTTTATGATATGTCGATACAAACTACTAGATGGGACCCAAGCTTCAACAATAATTAAATCTATATTTTAATTAGTCAATATCCAGAGCAGAATAAGTGCAGGTTATTGAAAAATAGGTACCACAACATACATTTGAAAAATGAAAGTAGCAGAGAATAACAAAATGTGTGGTAACGGGTTATTGTTTTAGGGAAAATCAATGGTGGTGGGCCACCTTGGTCTGGTCCCGGATGGTTATTGGTTTGTATCGGTAACGGGCCATTACACAGTCAACCTGTGAAAGTTACTATATGTGTAACTTACTATAAAGATGTGATTGTTTTCAATTACGTACATATGTAATTTAATTATGAGGATAAATGTATGTATAAAACACATTAGTAAGTCAAACACCATACATACATATGCAATTTAGTTAATATAGGTTAGAGAATAATAAATGGTGCGAAATCGTCAAGGGGGTAATAGTAGTCCGGTATGAACAAAATCGTCCGGGTGTTTTGAGGTCACTGACACAGTTTGCTTGCAAATTTTGATCCATTACTACCCAGTTTCACTTGAGGACCATGTAGGGGTGTTGGTCATGTGATGTAAACAGAGTTTCCGTGGCCAAAAAAATGTAAACAATATTGGGGGACATGACGAGGTTTGATTTTTCTTTCTTAGGAGTAACTGAACCTATTGTTTAATTCATGCATAACCAGTACAGACCGGCTGCAGGTCATGTACAAGTAGGTCCCATAACATCCATACGAATAGTGAGAGTAGGAGAGACTGGCCTTATTGGATGGGATTCGGTTACAGTATATAGTAAAACTATTTGGTGTCTTCTAACCTATACTGTGATAATTTGTGGGTGAAATCTTACACCAACACCGGCATTGGAGGTGTGCCTCAAACAGCCAATCACATCTCGTACTATTATTTATTAGTCTCGGGATTCCTAACATTGATAGCAGTGCCATATGGCATCATAATGAGGCACTATATCACCAATATTGCTTGGCAATGCGTCATTCGGCTTGTGGCTTTATGCTTACTGTGTGTGGCTGTGTGCTTACTGCATGTGGCTTGATACTTACTTCATGTGTACTTCCTTGCTGCTATCGGCCTTATGCTAAGTGCGTAGTGCTTTATTCTTACTTTTGCTTCACATTAGGACGTAACAATACTCGCAATGTAAATAAGACAAATGAAGTGGTAATGAAGACAAATACCACAAAAATCATGCTGATTTTAAATATCATAATACAAATCTCGAATGAATAACAAGGATAGAAGTAGCAATGACATATACACACAAGCACCAGGACACATAGAATTGTCATCAATACAAAGTACGAATGCAATAACACACCTGGAAGTTGTATTGTCATCAGCAAGAAAGCATCAAGACAAATATAATTATGGCGGATATTACCTTCCATAGGTGGCAACTATACATGCACTGCAAGTGATTTGGGAAGTGACTTTCAAAGCCATGGAACCTATTTGTTGCTGTGACTGGAGAAAGTGGGCTTATGTGTTTTGCGGCCAGTGTAGATCCAGATCAACCAGGGCATCCAAACAGTCTGAGCAGGATCGGCACTGTTCGCCCCTACATCAATGCTTCTAACAACACTATACAGTGGGGTCAGCGTGTAAGTGCACACACGAACAAACACGACAGGTTGGTTCGCTACCCACCCAAAGTGTATGTTGTTACCACTCAGTTGAACCGTCTCGCCGAGACGGTTCAACTGAGTGGTAACAACATACACTTTTGATGCGAAATGAGACAAAATGCAGAAAAATATTTACATTTTTTGTTTATACATGAAATACAGTGGGGTCAGCGTTCCAACCTGTCGTGTTCGTTCGTGTGTGCACTTACACGCTGACCCCACTGTATATCGTTGCAGTTACGTTTGCGTTTGTGTACCCATTGAAAACTATAGGTCAACCTGATCCAAACAATAGCGTGGGCTAAACCTGGTCCAAGCGCTCGTTTCCTGTATTCCTATTAACCAATCAAATCCCAGTATTCCCGTTTGCAAACGTCTTAGAATGGGTTTTCCAGGTTTTCCAGTGTTCAAACCGTTTTCCGTTTTCTGCTTGTCGTATGCAATGAAAATGTCGCATTTCCTAAAAAAAATGTGCATGTGCATTGAAACGAAAACGCAAAGCGGGCTGTCCTTAAAATCATTAAAACTTCCGATGCAAATTCGGAACAAAAACGCAAACGCTGTTGTACCAGGCTACTGGGGCCGTTTCACAAAATTCCATACTATTCTCTATCTATTTTCCTTATTTCTGAACCAAAATATATGTTGTGACCA
>CM055268.1:55261122-55277466 GCA_029237695.1 Conchocele bisecta
ATGTTGTGACCACTCATTTGAACCGTCTCGGCGAGACGGTTCAAATGAGTGGTCACAACATATACTTCTGATGAGAAATAAAGAAATTGTTGAGCCTTGCCAGATATATTTTCCCATGCACGGCACTAACCTACTATTCTCTATATGAATGTCATGCAATGTAATTGTATTCGTATTGACAAAATTCCATACGACTAAAATGTTCGTAAGTGCAAATGTACGATCGCCTGGAAATTTCAATTGCTGGATTTACATTTACTGAGCATGGGCTGCATATGCAGCCTATGCTCAATATATGTAAATCAAATAATTATTTACAAGAAAACATTGTTAATGTGCAATTTACAGACTATCATAATATTGCACTTACGAACATTTTAGTCGTACGAAGTTTAGTGAAACGGCCCCCTAAAGTGTGTGATTTGATCAGGAGCTACACGGGTCGAAAATCCCATATGCCTCAAGATCTCCAGTCACAGCCACATTCATAAGACATGTCTATAATTGGTCTCCATCAAATCGTAGGGTTTACAAAATATACCATACAGTATGCATATGTACGGAGCCCCACAGGGGACGTAGAATTATTTGTTTTATTAATTCGTTCCCACGAAATAACAATTCGTTCCCTCAATTGAACACTTCATTCCCATGAATTAAAATTTCCCGGACGCATTTGCTATGATAATTTCGTCATCTTTCGACATCATTTACAGAAAATATCACAGTTACAGTAAATACAACTCTTAAAAAAATCGCACATGTTTTTAGGTAAAAAAACAGATGGCTCATCTCATATGTACAGAGCCCCGCAGGGGACATGGATTTTTTTTTATTAATTCGTTCCCACGAAATAACAATTTCGTTCTCTCAATTTTGCAATTCGTTCCCTCAATTTTGCAATTCGTTCCCTTAATTTTGCAATTCGTTCCCTTAATTTTGCAATCACTTAATTTTGCAATTCGTTCCCTTAATTTTGCAATTCGTTTCCTCGAATTAACAATTCGTTCCCACGAATTAACAATTCGTTCCCTCTATTTAGCAATTCGTGCCCACGATAACAATTCGTTCCCACGGGAACAAATTGCTATATCGTGGGAACGAATTGTTATATCGTGGGAACGAATTGTCAATTCGAGGGAACGAATTGTTAAGTTGAGGGAACGAATTGTTAAATCGTGGGAACGAATTGTTAATTCGAGGGAACGAATTGCTAAATTTAGGGAACGAAATTGTTATTTCGTGGGAAGGAATTAATAAAAGAAAATCCATGTCCCCTGCGGGGCTATGAACATATGAGATGAGCCATCTGGGGGCCATTTCACTAAACTTCGTACGACTAAAATGTTCGTAAGTGCAAAATTATGATAGTCTGTAAATTTCACATTAACAATGTTTTCTTGTAAACAATTATTGGATTTACATTTATTGAGCATAGGCTGCATATGCAGCCTATGCTCAATACATGTAAATCCATGAATTAAAATTTCCAGACGATCCTAAATGTGTACATACGAACATTATAGTCTTACGAAATTTAGTGAAACGGGCCCCTGTTTTTTTACCTAAAAACATGTGCGATTTTTTTCAAGAGGTGAATTTACTGTAACTGTGATATGTTCTGTAAATGATGTCGAAAGATGACGAAATTATCATCGCAAATGCGTCCGTCAACTTTCGACGTAATTTACGGAAAATATCGTACATTTTGTAAATATGTTTCACGAGATATCGCTCATGTTCTTAGGTACAACATCACATGGCGTGCCTCATCTTTGGTTCCAGGTTTGACAGGTCTGTTTTCGTGTTGCAGGAAGGCCTTCAGACTGTGACAGGTTTTTCTTCTTCTGATTTTGAAATTGTAAAATAATGTGATGCGAATACACTGGAGGGACGACACGAGACAGGCCAGTTACACGGAAAGTCGCCATGTATTGCGTAATACCGTGCAACCTCTATAAACCGGACACCCCAGGGGACTTTTTCAAAACACTATAATGCGTCATGGAGCGCTAACATGTCTGATTTACAGTGGAACATCTCCAAACCGGGCACCCTGGGGAACTCCCAGATCAGATTTCGACAATTTCAATTAAGGTGCATTATAATTAGTATTTAAAATGTAATACATGGGGGACAAACATGAAGACATGATATACTGAGCAAAACTAGAAACGTCCCTCCATGTTTAAGGAAAGATTCATCAAAAACCAAAAGGGTTACTTTTAAAAATCAAAATGGAAAAACAAGTTCATTCATTTCTGTATCAAAGCCAATAAATTGCATTTGGATATCTTGTTAAATATTCGAGAGATAACCGGCCAAGGGCGGTAGGGGTCAAAATCAAAAATCACAAAAACTCAGAAATGTGTTACTTGATGTTAAGAGATGGAATTTCAATAAGTAATGTGGCAAATTCAGTAAATCTCGTTAGTACCGAGTGTGGCCACCATTTGCATGAATGCATGCAATGATCCTACGCCGCATCGACGTGACGTAACGCAATACCAGTGCGTTGGGCAAATTCGTCCATTCCCGTTGTAACGCCCGTGTAAGATCGCGAACATTGTCAATCTGATGGTTAGCTCGTGCTTTGCGGCGGCCCAGCTCATCCCATATGTGCTCAATGGGATTGAGATCCGGGGGGAGACCGCGGGCCATGGCATGACGTCGACGTTGTTTTGCTGTAAGTATTGAGTGGTGACCCTGGCTACGTGAGGGCGGGCATTGTCGTGCATCAATGTCACACCAGGACCATGCTGACGGATAAATGGTAAGGCATGTGCATTTAGCACATCTGCAACATAACGTTGTGCATTGATGTTGCCCTGTACAACAACCAAGTCTGTCTTCCGGTTTCCCATGATCCCACCCCAGACCATTACGCTCCCTCCCCCAAACCTGTTCTTCTCAACAATGCAACAATCGGTGAATCTTTCATTTTTACGCTTGTATACCCGTAATCTTCCGTCAGCATGACTAACTGTGAACCGAGATTCATCGGTGAACATAACTCGGTTCCAGTCAGCCCTTCTCCAGTTCAGATGACGTCGCGCCCATAACAGTCTGGCAGCACGGTGACGTTGGGTCATTATCTGACCAGTGTACGGGCGGCGTGCCCGGATTATTGGTTGGGCGTTACGACGTAACCGGTTGCGAATGGTCTGCCCTGAGACACCGTATCGCCTAGCAGTGACTGTGGCTGCCAATCGACGTTGACGTAAGTGCGTCAACGTAATGTAACGATCGGCTCTAATCGTCGTTACACGAGGCCTACCAGGTCGCTGCCGGTCGTGAACAGCCCCAGTCTGCTGGTACCGGGCTGCAAGACGATCAATCGTCTTCCGACAGCAACCAAACCGAGGCGCGACCGCCCTGGCGGCCATTCCACCCGCAAGCATCCCAATTGCCTGATTTCGCTCGTTTTCGGAAAGCCGTGGCATATCGAAAACAGTGAAAAATTAAAAAAGTTTTTTAACTTTCCGAATAGCCCCTATCGCATGAATGGTACGACATGAACAGAATCACCTTATCGATGACAAGTATAGCGTGCACGTGCAAAAAGTGGAAATCAAACGTTCCGGTCACTGGCCGCTATGTAAACCGTGTGTATCGGCTAAACTCTACACGATCGTATTCTGAACATCGCCACGGTTTAAAATACATGTACTTTGAACATGTGGTACATACATAGACAGAGCTACACCGGCTATAAAACAGGGACGTTTCTAGTTTTGTTGAGTATACATTGGTATGCGAACATCACCACTATACGTTACACCGATACTATTCAACTACATAAAGACCGCAAGCCAATCGATGGTTATAATCTAAGCAAGAATTCCCGCGTCACGTGTCAAGTACTTTGCATAAATATCAATGTAAACCTAGATCGTCCTCCTGCTATTGCAGTCGCCAAGCTAACACGTGCTAAAACATTCGCCGGCATTCAACAGAGACATGTGTGGCGGCGGCTGGAGAAATTGTGCTTATGGGATTGCGCGATCAGAGTAGATCCAGATCAGCCTGTGCATCCGCACAATCTGATCAGGATTTGCACTGTACGTCATTACATCAGTGAACCACCTGTCATATTTGTAACGAACAGTATAGGTCCTAATCCGGCAGCGGGACTACTTCAATATCATGAATTACACTGTTCATAACACCATTATACAAGGACTGAACGTCCTGATATTATTCGTAGTATGTGTTTGTGGATGACACATAGACTAATAATTAATCTGGTGCGGAAAGCGTTTCGCGAAAAATAAGCGCGGGAATATCAGGGCATTAAAAACAACAACAACAACAACAACGAGCTAAAATAGATTTTTGGAAAACCGCAAGATTGTATTCTTGCACTGAACCATTGAGTTACGAATCGCAAATAATCGAGCATGGCGATTAATCGTCGTACCCTTAGACTACGGAAACATTTGCAATTACATAATTTTAGCACAAAAAAAGCAAACAAAAGTTTTATCACACTGAAAAGTCGATCAAGCTAAGGTGTTAGAACTATTTGTTATGTCGTAAGATCCGTGTTTTTAAAAAGTTCAACCCGCAAAATATGTGCTGCGACCAACATTAGCTAATTTGCATTTTAAAAGCTGTACGACATAAAAGTTGGATGTTTGTAGTATAATTCTCAGCTAGCGCTCGAATAATAAGCCCCATGTCTCCAGTCACAGCCACATTTATGGCCAATAATGCAAGTCACGAACATGACTACCGTTTGGGGATTGGGCTAATAGAGATTCTGAATGGGCACAAAATCAAACGCGAAGCGAAATTAGGTTTGAACAAGGCCCGTCAAAACCGCTGGGACCGCGGAATAGACTTGTCTCGGTCAATATTGTGCCTTGACACGTTACCATGATACCATACTTATACATGCGGCTGTGACTGGATAAATGTGGCGTATGGGCTTTGCGACCAGTGTGGATCCAGATCAGGACGTGCACTGTTCACCATGTCATCAATGAAACACACGCCTGACTTGTTTCAAACAGGCAACATCACTATCAGGCTACAGGAGTGTGTTATTTGATCAGGAGCGACATTGGTCACAAATCCCATAAGCCCCATTTATTGCATAAAGTGGGCGCTCGCCGTGTATTAACACTAGTGTAATAAATATGCAAATTCGCTTTTTACAGAAAACAGGTTTGGTGAACAGTATAGCTTCAATGTATGATAATGTGCTTACATGTATGCAATGAATATAATCTAACATTTGTGATGATTTAATATGGTATTTATTAAACCCGTTGACTACTTTCATAAGAAACGAGGCATAGCCTCGTTTCTTATGAAATCAGTAAACTCGATTAATAAATATCATATTAAATCGGCACTCAATGTAAGATCCTCTATTTCTCCAGTCACAGCCACAAATATATTACAGAACGTGTCGCAGACACACTGCTTAGGCCATACCATATCTTTTCTATGTTAAGCGTCCACCCAGTTGACCAAAACATACCTACGTATCCGCTAAAAACAAACAAGGCCTTGACAAAACGAAGATAAATTTATGTTAAAAACTGCTGCAAAGGGTTGAGGAAGTTTTTAACATACATTTAAACTTCCGCCAGCAAACTTTAGATAAAGATAAGAAGAAAATGCTCTAATTAAACGTATTATGTGTCAATAGCGGATATAAAACGCGCCAAGTTCCCAATCAGTTTTCATATAATATTCACCAGTAAGTAAATAGCGTCAAATAGCATACATATATAGTTTGTTTTTTCACAGAGCCACTCTCAAAACCTACCCGCACGCGGACGCTTAACGGAGAACGAACTTGCTATGACCTTATTTGTACCGACGCAGTGCGACGTAAAAACGAAACGTATAGCCAATTCTAGCGCCAAGGATGTCCCGCATGTTGTTCTAAGCCACAGTTAGTTCACGGTTCGTCCGCATGTACGAGGAGATATAATTATCGATCGTACATGCGGACGGACGTGATCTAACTGTGTGATCACTTCATCATGGCCATACAGTGGGGTCAGCGTGTGAGTGCACACACGAACGAACACGACAGGTTGGTTCCAACCTGTCGTGTTCGTTCGTGTTTGCATTTACACGCTGACCCACTGCACATTGCCCATGTGATGTGTATAAATGCATAAACAAAAATCGAAAATGTATCAAAATGTGATAAGGGAAGTTACTCATGTTTTTCAAGTTCGGTAAACTATTTAGATGCTGCAGAGCCGAGCAAGAGACATAGATTTTTTTTATTAATTCGTTCCCACGAAATAACAATTCGTTCCCTCAATTTAACAATTCGTTCCCTAGAATTAACAATTCGATCCCACGATATAACAATTCGTTCCCTCGAATTAACAATTCGTTCCCTCGAAATGACAATTTGTTCCCTCAATTTAACAATTCGTTCTCTCGAGTTAACAATTCGTTCCCACGATATAGCAATTCGTTCCCACGAATTAACAATTTTCCGTGGGAACGAATTGTTATTTCATGGGAACGATTTGCTAAATTGAGGGAACGAATTGTGTATTCACTGACATAGTTTATTCCATGCATTAATAGCCCAAAATAAGTAATACAAATTGAAACATTTGCGCCTTCAAAGTTTGTTTATAAAGGGAAGTAACTGTCATCAACTGAATGTGTGTAATGATTTAAATTCTCGCCATCAAATTCATCCCATGCTAGGTTAACTTACACCAAGACATGTATTTCTTTTATTTATCATGTAGGCTGACACATAAAGTAACACTGGATAGTGTTACATAGTTGTAAGTCATTGTGGATCTATGTTTATTTATTGACGCATTTACAAGTGCGTAAAATTGGTTGGTTATTGGAAAGGGATATCCTGTAATTACAGCTCGTTTTGAGTGTTATACGTACAGTGGGGTCAGCGTGTAAGTGCACACACGAGCGAACACGACATGTTGGAACGCTGACCCCACTGTATTTCATGTATAAAAAAAAATGTAAATATTTTTCTGCATTTTTTCTCATTTCGCATCAAAAGTGTATGTTGTTACCACTCAGTTGAACCGTCTCGGCGAGACGGTTCAACTGAGTGGTAACAACATACACTTTGGGTGGGTAGCGAACCAACCTGTCGTGTTCGTTCGTGTGTGCACTTACACGCTGACCCCACTGTACACTACTACACTGTTATTTTCCAATTTGGGTGTGGGCCGATTTTTGGCCTTATTGCCCCTTGTCCTGTATTACCGTTCATATTACATCCTGCACGATCTGCTATTATTACATTATAGCTAATCTTGTGGCTAGACTTGACCACAACGTCAATCAAGTTCTCTGATTTTCGTCATGACTCAAAAGTACAAATTGTGGCGCCGCCGGTTGAGAAAAGGGACATTAGAACACGTGTGGCTGTGACTGGAGAAGTCACTGTGGGGCTCATGGGTTTGTGACATGTGGTTTTAGACGAACTACTCAGGGGCCTATTTCATCAACATTGCAAAGTATACTTTCCTACCAAAGTATACTTTGAGGGAGAAATTTTCAATTTTAGAATAAATTTATTAATTTTTATTATACTGAATTTATTACATTATCACAGCGAATTTTGGCTGTGATAATGTAATAAATTCAGTATAATAATTCTGCATAGTTTTAATCATCAAATATATGCAATCGTTAGTTCTGCATGAAATAATGCATTTCGGAAAAATCAATGATTGCTCCCTCAAAGTATACTTTGCTAGGAAAGTATAATTTGCAATGTTGATGAAATGGGCTACAGTACTGGTACAGTGAAACCTCTCTAAACGCGACACCGTGGGAAGTCACCAGGGTGTCCGGCTTAGAGAGATTTCACTGTAGATCAGGCATTTGATAATTCTTACCCATAGCTCTGTGCTATGCATTCACGAGCTGACATTATCACCTGAAATAAATGACCAAGCAACTCATCTAATATAAGATCACATGTGTTTTCTTGGTGTCCGGTTTAGAGAGGTTCCACTGTAAATATTTTTTTACATTTTTTCTCCTTTTTTTTGCATCACAAATTATCAAGTCCATGTAATTAGCTGAGCCTTTCACAAGTTATCTTTTTATAAGTATTACTCTACTTTATTGTGTTCTCATTATTTTATAGTGAGTAAATAAAGTAGAGTAATAATTATAAAAAGATAACTTGTGAAAGGCACATATTTCAGCTAATTAAAACTTTCAAACCTTTGTAATTTTTTGTTATTTTTGCTATTTTTCAGCATTCATTTCATATTATCATCATTCTATCATTTAAAGACATACAAACAATGTTGTATTGACTGGTGAGAAGAATATAATATGTCTCCACGGTGTATTGCATATGTTTGAAAATATTGAACGTAAACTCCGGTAATCTGGCAAATGTACTTTATATATATAGATTTTTACGGAGCCCGGCAGGGGACATGGATTTTTGTTTATTAATTCGTTCCCAAGAAATAACAATTCGTTCCCTCAATTTAACAATTCGTTCCCTCGATTTAACAATTCGTTCCAACTAATTAACAATTCGTTCCCTCGAATTAACATTTCATCAGAACGAAATGACAATTCGTTTTTGGTCTGTTTAAAGTGCTAGGGGTCCGAAGGATTCTTCGCTAACATTAAACGGACCAAATATTTCTCGTACATGTACTACAGTAAACGCAACTGCCCCTTACTTATATTTACATTGCATTTTCGTATACTGTAGTTTCAAAAATGTAAATAACCAAAGAATACGTTACAATTAGGAATCTGGGGCCCGTTTCACTAAACTTCTTACGACTAAAATGTTCGTAAGTGCAAATTTAAGATCGTCTGTAAATTTCAATTTATGGATTTACATTTATTGAGCATAGGCTGCATATGCAGCCTTTGCTCAATACATGTAAATCCAATAATTATTTAAAAGAAAACTGTTAATGTGAAATTTACAGACTATCATAATTTTGCACTTACGAACATTTTAGTCATACGAAGTTTAGTGAAATGACCCCTGATTCCTGTGTACCTATATATTACAGTTACAACTGAAAACCTTGCGGTACTCAACATTCCTGGGTTCACTATCACGTGCATGATCACGTGGATACAAGAACAATTACTGAAATTTCCAGAAGCACCTCCGATTCAAAGAATGTATTCTGTTATATTTTCCTTATTATTTTACGGATTTTAATGAAATATGGCGCATCAAACGCGTCATGGTAAGCTGCATTTGGTGGTCTTGGTACTTTGGCCCAAAGTTTTGTCCTTTTTGCGAAGAATCGATTTCCGTGTTGACTGTCGATTCTTTGCAAAAACGACAGAAGTATGTGCCGAAGTTCTGAGACCACCAAATGCAGGTCATCAAGACGCGTTTGCTGCGCCATATTCCATCAAAATACTTTGCATATTAAGGAAACTATCAAATACTTTTTACTTTGGAGTGGGCGCGCTTTCAACACTTTCAGACATTGTTGTTGTTGTGCCACCCATCTGAGCTTGCACCTTGACTATTAACCCTTTCCCTGTTTTGCGATATTTCGACTCATCCAAATCCAAAACATCTGAATAAAAGAATGAAATGCTGGGTCAAATGATGGTTAAATTATCTGATAGAGTAGAAAACATTGTGGGAAAAGGAGAAATTGCTTGTTACAAGCAATTTTTCCTTTTCCCACAATGTTTTCAAAAGGCATCTTCTGCAGAGGCGTGAAAAGTCGTCTCTATCAGGGAAAGGGTTAAGCATATATAGGCTGGCACATGGAATATTATTATTGCTTTACGTCACTGTGTCGCAATTCATAGAACAGCGACGTTGCCGGCCAAGTGTGACGTTAATGACAACGACGATGAACGTCATATATTTTAATGACGTGACACGCAGTACTTAGTGGTTTTGTTGGCTAATGGAAAATGACGTCCAGTCTCCAGTAACCAACCAAACCACTGCGTGCACGTGATTGAACTATTGTGTTAAAGATGGCGGATAATATTTATTGATAATGAGGAAGTGAAACAGCGGTTTCGACACGCTGTAACACTTTGCATACTACAAGTACAGTGGGGTCAGCGTGTAAGTGCACACACGAACGAACACGACATGTTGGAACGCTGACCCCACTGTATTTCATGTATAAATTTTTTTTAAATATTTTTCTGCATTTTTTCTCATTTCGCATCAAAAGTGTATGTTGTTACCACTCAGTTGAAGCGTCTCGGCGAGACGGTTTGATACGAGTGGTAACACCATACACTCTGGGTGGATAGCGAACCAACCTGTCGTGTTCGTTCGTGTGTGCACTTACACGCTTACCCCACTGTAGGCGAATATGAATTGACGACTTCGTGTAGGATTTTCTACAATGGTGGCGAATGCTTGTTTTATACCTTTCTAAGTACTATAATTAGTACACCCGGGTGCATTTGAATTGTTTTGTACATGGTTTAGAAAGGTGTTTCATGTGTGTACAAACAATACTTGGCCATCCAAGACACGCTAGAAACACCTGTAGAACAGACGGTACCCAGAGGGGCCAGTGTCACTAAACTTCGTACGACTAAAATGTTGGTAAGTGCAAAATAAGGATCTTCTGTAAATTTCACTTGATGGATTTACATGCATTGAGCTTAGGCTGCATATGCAGCATATGCTCAATAAATGCAAATGCAATAATTGTTTATAAGAAAACATTGTTAATGTGAAATTTACAGACTTTCATAATTTTGCTCTTACGAACAGTTTAGTCGTACGAAGTTTAGTGAAACGGGCCCTAGTCTGCAGTCACCCCACTAACCCGACATTTCTCTCTGTAATACAGGGCGACTTACAGCCAGAACGAAAACGCATCACCTTGCTGTCAATTCTTCCTGCGCGCGCAGGCATTCGGCGTGTTTCGGCTTTCATCGGTATAACTATATATATATACATGTATATATGAACAAGGCTTCTAACTTTGGTCGATCACGACCTCGTATCATAACACATTCCGCGATTTTATTAACGCTAATGTGAATATTTTGGCGGAAAGTGCACATGTTCATTTGAAAATTATTGTTATCTTGCTGAAATAACATAGTTAGAACATATTTATGCAAATAATATCGAATTACAGCTCCTTTTCCTATGTCGGACACAACCTCGTATCATAACAAATTAAATAACGTGCTTAAAGCTCTAACGTTATATTAATATTGTAGTGACAAGTCCATATGATCAATTGATAAGTATCGATAACATAGAATGCATAGAAAATTACAAGTTTAAACATGTTATTTTGTTATTATACTAGGTCTTGTCCGATCAAAGTTAGTTCCCGTGGGAACGAATTGTTTTTTCTTGGGAAAACATTATTAAATTGAGGGAACGAATTGTTAATTCGTGTAATTCGTGGGAACGAATTGTTATTTCGTGGGAACGAATTCATAAAAAAAATAATTATGTGTCCCTGCTGAGCTCCATAATAAGTCTCCCGGCTTGTATTAACGAATTTTGCAATTGTGCCTCCTTTACTAACGAAGCTTTATCCCGTCAACACAGTGCGTATGTGCCGTGAAACACGGTGCCGTGAAATATTTGTGATATCCAGTCAATACTATTTATGCATTTTACAGCCATTTGTAGGTGTTGACGGGATAAATAGAATAGTAGGTTAGTGCCGTGAATGGGAAAAATATCTGGCGCGGCACGGAAACGGGATGTGCTCGGCAGAGCCTCGCCCATCTCGTTTCCTGAGCCTTGCCAGATATTTTTTCCCATTCACGGCACTAACCTACTATTCTCTATCTATTTTCCTTATTTCTGAACCAAAATATATGTTGTGACCACTCATTTGAACCGTCTCGGCGAGACGGTTCAAATGAGTGGTCACAACATATACTTCTGATGAGAAATAAAGAAATTCTTGAGCCTTGCCAGATATTTTTTCCCATTCACGGCACTAACCTACTATTCTCTATAGGACACAGTCAACTTATGAATAATATAGACGGTAAACCAGTCCTGGTACAGCTTAGCAACAAGGAGTAAATTCTCAGGACAACGGCATTGATTGTTATTATTATGACATATAAATAAATAAAATAGATGCTGCAGGAAAGGTATGTCTGTGCCAAACATTTTATTATATTATTTGCATGCTCTACACATGCATGTTAAATTTATTCTGTGTGCGACTTGATGTGGGGGTGAGATAGAGATTTCGAAAGTGAAAGTAGACGGTTCCGTCAAAAAAGGGGAAATAACTCATGGAAATCAACCCGCATGACCCCGTGTTTGGCATGGATCTAGAACCGGCTTAGGTCACTGACTCCAGGAATGGAAGTAACACAATTGATTTTGTCGCAGGTAGTTTGCGATTGTCATGTTTGTGTGAATGTGGGTCTATGGGAAATCAATTGGTTGTCTGTTTCCTATATAGGTATGGCAGCCGTGCTCATAGAACACGGCGTACTTTAGTTTATTCCACCATACTATCACCAAGCAGACGGCATGTGGTCTGTGTCCATTTGTTGTGCCGCTAATTGTAGCCATGGGAGATAATAACGCATGCTTTATCACTCTGTAGGAAGTACTAGGTTATATATGGATTATCTCCCCTGGTTTGATGTTAAAATTAAAATAAATACATAATATCATCAAACATAGAAATTTAAACTTTTAATTCAGTTAGCTATACATATTTCACATGAAAAAAATATGTATTTTAATGTCAAATATTAGAAAACGAAAATGAAATACTTAAAATAAAATGATTTTTCGTTTCAAGTTTTGGTAACCTGTCTGAAAATGTGTATGTTTGATATTTAAATTCCGACTTATATCCTAACTGTACCTACTTTTTGTTGATTAACCATTTTTGGACACTTGCAACTTGCAAGTCTTGCAATTATATTAAAAAAAATAGTATTGTTTCCATTGTGTGAAAGAAACATGATTTCATTCACTTTGCATCAATGCTAGTGAGTGTTTCACGTGACTTTTTTTTTTCTTTCACTTGACTTTGTTGTTTATCAGATGCGTCTCCGCTGAATACCTATCGCATAATCTCCAATAGTAACCACCATACATGTACTTGCACACTCAAGGTGTATGATCACGTGGTACTAACAACAAAAATAAGTACCGATTCAAAGTACGTATTATTTTATAGTGTCCTTATTACGTAACGGATTTTGGTGGTCTGTATTTTCGCCCAAACTTCTGTCGTTTTTGCGGCGAAGAATCGATTTCCGTGTCTCCGACACGGAAATCGATTCTTCGCAAAAACGACATAAGTTTGTGCCAAACTCACTTGACCACCAAATGCAGCTCATGAAGACGCGTTTGCTGCGCCATATTTCATCAAAATCCGTTGCATATTAAGGAAAATATCAAATACTTACTTTGGAGTGGGCGACGTTGTTGTTGTTGTAACCACGTGATCATGCACCTTGTGCTATGAGTCGGTGCATCAAACGACCTTTCGGTGACTTTGACCTAGAATTGCAATATTTACATAGTTATTTCCCTTGTTTAAACTTGTTTAACTTGAATCGAGATCTGCAGTCATCATACTGTGCAGTTGGACGATATCAATAATCAGTGATGCGCACCACTATCCACTTTGAATCAAATGACCTCTGTGTTACGTTGACCTACAATTGCCATCTGTTCATACAGTGGGACCTCTCTAAACCGGACACCAAGAAAATTGCTAAATTGTTAATGTTGTGGGTTGCTTAGTTATTTATCTCCGATGGTAATGTCTGTTCGTACTCGCAAAGCATGAACACATGTCTTGGAGTGGTCAGATGCCTGATGTACAGTGGACCCTCTCTAAACCGGACACCCTGGGGACCTCCCAGGGTGTCCGGTTTAGAGAGGTCCCACTGTAGTTGCTTCCATCCGTGTTCTATTAACACATTTTCTAGTTCGTCTAGTAACAGGAGCAAATTTTCTTGCACCGGTTACTAGACGAAAATGTCTGTATTCTGTATCTTCTGCATGAAGCTGAATGGAAATTCGTCGGGAATCCAGCGCCTATGTCGACGTGAAATATGTTAGGCTGTCGCTGAGTGCAGCACAAGTGTCATTGTATCCACCAATGGCTAAAGTCTGGGGATACTATAGGAAACAGGCAGGCAATTGATTTCCCATAGACCCACATTCACACAAACATGACAATCGCAAACTACCTGCGGCAAAATTAATTGTGTTACTTCCATTCTTGGAGTCAGTGACCTAAGCCGGTTCTAGATCCATGCCAAACACGGGGTCATGCGGGTTGATTTCCATGAGTTATTTCCCATTTATTGACGATCACGAGCAGCTACGTGATATCAAGCAAACAATTCAAGTATTTGGAAATAAATAAATCGACAATATTGACAAGGTTAGCGCAGGTGTATGATCACGTGGTACTAACAACAACAACAAGTACTGAAACTTCCAGAATCCATCCGATTGAAAGTACGTATTCTTTTATATTGTCCTTATTACGTAACGGAGTTTGATGAAATATGGCGCATCAAACGGGTCTTGTTAAGCTGCATTTGGTGGTCTCTGTATTTTCGCCCAAACTTCTGTCGTTTTTGCGAAGAATCGATTTCCGTGTATCCGACACGGAAATCGATTCTTTGCAAAAACGACATAAGTCTGTGCCAAACTCCCTGGACCACCAAATGCATCTCATGAAGCACGCGTTTGCTGCGCCATATTTCATCAAAATCCGTTGCAATTAAGGAAAATATAAAATAATACTTACTCTGGAGTGGGCGACGTTGTTGTTGTTGTAACCACGTGATCATGCACCTTGTATTCTGTATAGTGTGATCTGGTGTTCGTGCCGATTAAGATGCTTCTCCGCATGGTCACACTAATTGCTTCCGGCCTTTTCCCCAACACGTACTAGTCTACTGTCTGTTTCATGAAACCTGCCCAAATGTTACGGCTATATAAACAATGCAAAATCAATATATTTTTCGATAATATTAAATTAAAGAAAAAATTTAAGAATGAACTTAGAAAACAAAATGAAAAAATCTTCATATTAAATCCCCATAGAAATCTTATTTCTATGGGGTAAATCCATGGAGATGTTTTTTTCTAATTTCAAAAATAGTGGACAGATTTTCAAAATGTAACTTGTTTTCTTTGTTAGATCATTTCCAAGCTATCTAGCCAGGCTTCGGAGTAAATTTCCATCTATTTTCGTTTTTTTTACTCTTTTCCTCCACCTATTGTTTTTGCATTGTTTATATGGCCATAAAATTTGGGCAGCTTTCGTGAAACAGAAAGTAGTCTAATAATGCATCGCCCATCCCGTTTCCGTGCCGCGCCAGATATCCTTTCCCATTCACGGCACTAACCTACTATTCTATTTATCCAGTCAACAGCCACAAATGGCTTTAAAACGCAAAAAAAAAAAATAATAATAACCCCAGCCACCGCACATACTCATACGCAGAGATTAGGTCGTATTGACAGGATATCTAAAATGTTGCACGGTACCGTGTTTCACGGCACATATGCACTGTGTTGACGGGATAAATTTTGAACGATATGCATTCTCAAGCTGATCACGATAAACACTGACCGGAGATATAATGAAATTGTTGTCCGAAAATAGTCAGCAACACATTTCAAATCCGCTATATCATGAAGGGGATGATGTGAATGCCAATTATGGAAACCGCTCACGTAAATAGTCCGTCATTGTCAATACCATACATCGATAATAACCTACCACATGCAACTGTAGCTGTGCAATCCGTTACCCACAGGTCACAATCACGATAATATATAGAGAATAGTAGGTTAGTGCCGTGAATGGTAAAAAATATCTGGCAAGGCTCAGTAAACGGGATGGGCGAGGCTATGCCGAGCACATCCCGTTTCCGTGCCGCGCCAGATATTTTTTCCTATTCACGGCACTAACCTACTATTCTATTTATCCCGTCAACACCAACAAATGGCTGTAAAATAAAAAAATTGTATTGACTGGATATCAAAAATGTTTCACGGCACCGTGTTTCACGGCACATACGCACTGTGTTGACGGGATCAAATCCACTTTCGTGCATCATGTCAGTTAACCATTTCACCCTTCATAACTTACATGGACTTGACCATGACAACATTAGACGATTCCACCATTCGAACAGGTTAATTGACTAAATCAAGATATATCCGCGAACAATGCAGATCCTGAGCTCATGAATCAGCTCGCCTCGGCTCATTGTTGATATTGTGGCTTAGTGCTGAATGGTGAAATGGGTTGACTCATGTGAACGCATACAAGACATAATACACATTGTATTATACAACACTTGTATGTGGATCATTGTCCGAACTGTTATCATACATTTGACAACTTTGAACGTGACATA
>CM055268.1:55277966-55322789 GCA_029237695.1 Conchocele bisecta
ATGTTGTGACCAGTATACTTCTGATGAGAATAAAGAAATTTTTGAACCTTGCCAGATATATTTTCCCATTCACGGCACTAACCTACTATTCTCTATATGAATGTCATGCAATGTAATTGTATTAGTATTGACAAAATTCCATACGACTAAAATGTTCGTAGTGCAAATGTACAATCGTCTGGTAAATTTAAATTGATGGATTTACATTTATTGAGCATGGGCTGCATATGCAGCCTATGCTCTGTACATGTAAATCAAATAATTATTTACAAGAAAACATTGTTAATGTGCAATTTACAGACTATCATAATATTGCACTTACGAACATTTTAGTCGTACGAAGTTTAGTGATACGGCCCCCTGAAGTGTGTGATTTGATCAGGAGCTACACGGGTCGAAAATCCCATATGCCTCAGGCTCTCCAGTCGCAGTCACATTTATTAGACATGTCGATAATTGGTCTCCATCAAATCGTTGTAGGTTTACGCTGTGGCCCAAAATAGACGGAGCCCCACAGGGGACGTATAATTATTTTTTTTATTAATTCGTCCCCACGAAATAACAATTCGTTCACTCAATTGAACACTTCATTCCCATGAATTAACATTTCCTTCCAACGAATTAACAATTCGTTCCCTCTATTTAACAATTCGTGCCCACGATAACAATTCGTTCCCACGGGAACGAATTGCTATATCGTGGGAACGAATTGTTATATCGTTGGAACGAATTGTTAATTCGAGGGAACGAATTGTTAATTGGGGGAACGAATTGTCATTTCGTGGGAACGAATTGTTAATTTGAGGGACCGAATTGCAAAATTGAGGGAACGAAATTGTTATTTCGTGGGAACGAATTAATAAAAAAAAATCCATGTCCCCTGCGGGGCTTTGTACATATGAGATGTGCCATCTGTTTTTTACCTAAAAACATGTGCGATTTTTTTCAAGAGTTGTATTTATTGTAACTGTGATATTTTCTGTAAATGATCTCGAAAGATGACGAAATTATTATAGCAAATGCGTCCGTCAACTTTCGACGTAATTTACGTAAAATATCGTACATTTTGTAAATATGTTTCACGAGATATCGCTCATGTTCTTAGGTAAAAAATCACATGGCATGCCTCATCTTTGGTTCCAGGTTTAACAGATCTGTTTTCGTGTTGCAGGAAGGCGTTCACACTGCAACAGGTTTTTTCTTCTTCTGATTTTGAAATTGTAAAATAATGTGATGCGAATACACTGGAGGGACGACACGAGACAGCCCAGTTACACGGACAGTCGCATTGTATTGCGTAATACAGTGGAACCTCTATAAACGGGACACCCCAGGGGACTTTTTTCAAAACACTATAATGCGTCATAGAGCGCTAACATGTCTGATTTACAGTGGAACATCTCCAAACCGGACACCCTAGGGAACTCACAGGGTGTCCGGTTTGGAGAGGTTCCACTGTATAACTAGTTGGTGTTTTCTAACATTATGGCCTCAGACACAGGTGGAAGACTCGGACCTATGACACCAAAATAATGCCTATTAAAAAATCTCATTACCCCACCCACTTGGTCTCGTACATTACAAATTCATCTTCTATTTATAGAAGGTGGGTATGAATATGGCAATTATAGAAAGAGCCCTCTCTTTTCCGATTCGCACAAACACAATAAACATCGATTAAATGTATGAAATAATGTCTCTGGCAATCGATAAAGGTATTAGGTGTGTGAATATACTCACTTCAAATCTCTGTTTCAAGTATTTATTGAGTTATTCGCGTTTTGATTACCCCATCCAAAGCGAAAGTTGCGAAAGAATCTCACACATAATCGGAGGCCGTCCGGCGTGGATTATCGGTCATATTTGGCCGATAGCTGATCGCCAGCTCAAACTAAAGTGGTGCACCATGACCATATACATTAGAAACTCCAACCATACAAAGTTCGTCCAATTGTAATCGTTCACCGATCTAAAAAACACTTTTTTGTCTAATTTCGTTCATTATCTGGAACTGGGTCAATGCACCATCTTCCATAATACAACCGGAAGTGTCTATGTAAAGAACATCTCTGATTGGCTAAATCTAAACTGTATGACGTCATTCAACCTACTTCGGGATTGCGGAAGACATAATCTGATAGTACGCGAATCATGAATGAAAGTAGAAAAAAGGTGTTTTATCGATTGCCAGAGACATTATTTCATACATTTAATCGATGTTTATTGTGTTTGTGCGAATCGGAAAATAGAGGGCTCTTTCTATAATTGCCATATTCATACCCACCTTCTATAAATAGAAGATGGTAATGTACGAGACCAAGTGGGTGGGGTAATGGGATTTTTTAATAGGCATATTTTTGGTGTCATAAGTCCGAGTCTTCCACCTGTGGCCTCAGAGTCATCGTGCGGGTTCCGTTCCGGCAAAACGTTCCGCGAAGTACAACAGCCAATATGGCGTCAAAAGTAAAATGGCGTCAATGATGCAGTATTCTCGCGTTACGGAATGGTCCGAGGGTTCCCGAGGGGGTAATGTACATAATGCGCACCGACGTTTTCGACCCGCTTTGAGATTTTGAATCAAGGGGGCCATTTCGCTAAACTTCGTACGACTAAAATGTTCGTAAGTGCAAATTTAGGATTGTCTGGAAATTTCAATTTATGGATTTACATTTATTGAGCATTAGCTGCACATGCAGCCTATGCTCAATACATGTAAATCCAATAAGTGTTAAACAAGAAAACATTGTTAATGTGCAATTTTGCACTTACGAAACATTTTAGTCGTACGAAGTTTAGTGAAACGGCCCCCAATCCCCCAATACGCCAATGGGTTCAATTTTGAGTTTTGATATACAGTGGGGTCAGCGTGTAAGTGCACACACGAACGAACACGACAGGTTGGAACCAACCTGTCGTGTTCGTTCGTGTGTGCACTTACACGCTGACCACAACTGTAATGTATCACTAATAGCAATGCACGTATACTTGAAAAGCACATACACACATATCTTGGATCGCTCATAGGGTTGATTTCAGTGAACCCTCTATAATCCGGACACTTCTTTGACCTTCCAGGGTGTCCGGTTTACTGAGGTTCCACTATGTGGCTGTGACTGGAGAAATGGGGCTTATTGGTTTTCTCATCAGTCGTAGCTCCTGATCAAATAGCACACGTCCATAGCCTGATAACCATCTATAGTGCTTGCTACATGTAGACGCATGACGGCTGTTAAATTGATGTAATGGCGAACAGTGCAGATCTAGCCCGAATGTTCAGTATGTAACGAAGAGTACATATATGTCGCCCTGCGTCATTGATCTGCATTTACACTGGTGGAAAAACACACGTAAGCCTGTTTTTCCACAGCCACACCGCTAGCCATTTTTATCCCGTCAACACAGTGCGTATGTGCCGTGAAACACGGTGCCGTGAAACATTTTTGATATCCAGTCAATACTACTTTTGCATTTTACAGCCATTTGTAGATGTTGACGGGATAAATAGAATATTAGGTTAGTGCCGTGAATGGGAAAAATATCTGGCGCGGCACGGAAACGGGATGTGCTCGGCAGAGCCTCGCCCATCCCGTTTCCTGAGCCTTGCCAGATATGTTTTCCCATTCACGGCGCTAACCTACTATTCTCTATCTATTTTCCTTATTTCTGAACCAAAATATATGTTGTGACCACTCATTTGAACCGTCTCGGCGAGACGGTTCAAATGAGTGGTCACAACATATACTTCTGATGAGAAATAAAGAATTTCTTGAGCCTTGCCAGATATCTTTTCCCATTCACGGCACTAACCTACTATTCTCTATATGAATGTCATGCAATGTAATTGTATTAGTATTGACAACGGCCAGTTGGGCTTGCAACCCGTGACCAGTTTGTTGTCTGACTGCCGGAGTCGTGACACGCATGCACGGAATTGCGTCTCGCTACCGACACGGCGGGCAATTAACCATGCTGGTTAGAAAACACTGAATTTTTTATAAGAGCCAAGGGTTGTGAATAACTATACTAGGGGATTTTAAAAAAGCTCAACCCTGGTGGATTTGCATGATGCACTACTAGTTGTCAATTGAAACATGTATTCTGTGCAACATACACGTTGTATTCATAACCAACTATTTCATAAATTCTCAGATCTGAATACGCTCACATGACGTCACTGCCAGGTCACTCTATGTCACTCAGTCAAGTATAGTTAAAAAGGTATAACGTTGTGGCAAGTATATACCTGGGCCCGACGAACGAAAAGGGGTAACAAGTAGTTGGGATGTAAGGAACGGGCTTGAGTGGACTAGCATATGTTAACAACTTAGGAGATAACAGTATTGAAATTTGTAATTTGGGGAGATACTCGGTGGATTTACGGTTGGAAACTTCAAGGAGATACTCGGTGCATTTACGGTTGGAAACTTCGATTTACGTCTCCGCAGAGACGTAAATCGAAATTTCGAACCGTAAATACACCGAGTATCTCCCCAAATTACAAATTTCAATACGGTTATCTGTATTCTAATGTACGACCATCATTTCTGACTCATTTTCATGATTTCTGAACCAAATACGAACCCATATGGGCATTACCCTTTACAACCCTCACTATATTGACCGATTTACACATTGTCTGCAACCGTGACAAGTACAGTGGGGTCAGTGTGTAAGTGCCCACACGAACGAACACGACAGGTTGGAACCAACCGGTCGTGTTCGTTCGTGTGTGCACTTACACGCTGACCCCACTGTACCATTTAAACATAATACACGAAAGGAAATAGTGCCAAACAAATACGTAAACTAATGAAGAATGGTGTTACAAGTTACAAACTTTTATTTCATCAATATATTCTTTATCATCTACCAATGATTATTTTATCTATGGTTCAACACTACGTTGAATATTAGAATAACTGTCCAATGACCTACATTGTTGGGAATTCCCATTTAAAGTTAGAAAAAAATGGCCGACATCGCTGATGCTTGCTTGTCGAGCTTGACATTTTACAGTTTTATAAGTGGATCACTTAATGTTTGTAATAGTTATGGTTGTGTACATTCACAGTGAAATTTTGGAAATTATATGGAGATGGATGTTGGTAAACGCCTGGGGTCATAGGCTGTACAAGGATGCCTTTTCCACCCTTTGCTGGTGATTGTGTAAGTACTTCAAGTAGCCAGTGTTGTGACAGGGCACCAGATGACCTTAATGCTGGACGGGTAACAGCTGTTGAGTGGATACAGAGTTGGGAGGGCTCTCGTCTTCTTTGTTAGCTCCAGCATTTTGGAGAATAGCCGAATACTGACGTTTCTGGTTGTCTGAACAATTCTATATTGTATGACTTCACAGAGCTGTCATGGTGAAACGGCTCGTAGGAATACATCTAGTTATGCAAATGTGATCACATAACATGCTACCTACTTGTAGATCGTGGATTTCCTTGCAGGTAATTGATCGATCAGCCAATCAGATTTCGACAATTTCAATTAAGGTGCATTATAATTAGTATTTAAAATGTAATACATGGGAGACAAACATGAAGACATGATGCATTGGTATGCGAACATCACCACTATACGTTACACCGATACTATTCAACTACATAAAGACCGCAAGCCAATCGATGGTTATAATCTAAGAAAGAATTCCCGCGTCACGTGTCAAGTACTTTGCATAAATATCAATATAAACCTAGATCGTCCTCCTGCTATTGCAGTCGCCAAGCTAACACGTGCTAAAACATTCGCCGGCATTCAACAGAGTCATGTGTGGCGGCGGTTGGAGAAATTGTGCTTATGGGTTTGCGCGATCAGAGTAGATCCAGATCAGCCTGTGCATCCGCACAATCTGATCAGGATTTGCACTGTACGTCATTACATCAGTGAACCACCTGTCATGTGTGTAACGAACAGTATAGGTCCTAATCCGGCAGCAGGACTACTTCAATATCATGAATTACACTGTTCATGACACCATTATACAAGGACTGAACGTCCTGATATTATTCGTAGTATGTGTTTGTGGATGACACATAGACTAATAATTAATCTGGAGCGGAAAGCGTTTCGCGAAAAATAAGCGCTGGAATATCAGGGCATTAAAAACAACAACAACAACAACGAGCTAAAATAGATTTTTGGAAAACCGCAAGATTGTATTCTTGCACTGAACCATTGAGTTACGAATCGGAAATAATCGAGCATGGCGATTAATCGTCGTACCCTTAGACTACGGAAACATTTGCAATTACATAATTTTAGCACAAAAAAAGCAAACGAAAGTTTTATCACACTGAAAAGTCGATCAAACTAAGGTGTTACAACTATTTGTTATGTCGTAAGATCCGTGCTTTTAAAAAGTTCAACCCGCAAAATATGTGCTGCGACCAACATAAGCTAATTTGCATTTTAAAAGCTGTACGACATAAAAGTTGGATGTTGGTAGTATAATTCTCCGCTAGCGCTCGAATAATAAGCCCCATGTCTCCAGTCACAGCCACATTTATGGCCAATAATGCAAGTCACGAACATGACTACCGTTTGGGGATTGGGCTAATAGAGATTCTGAATGGGCACAAAATCAAACGCGAAGCGAAATTAGGTTTGAACAAGGCCCGTCAAAACCGCTGGGACCGCGGAATAGACTTGTTTCAGTCAATATTGTGCCTTGACACGTTACCATGATACCATACTTATACATGCGGCTGTGACTGGAGAAATGTGGCTTATGGGCTTTGCGACCAGTGTGGATCCAGATCAGGACGTGCACTGTTCACCATGTCATCAATGAAACACGCCCTGGCATGTTTCAAACAGGCAACACCACTATTCGGCTACAGGAGTGTGCTACTTGATAAGGAGCGACACTGGTCAGAAATCCCATAAGCCCCATTTATTGTATAAAGTGGACGCTCGCCGTGTATTAACACAGTGTAATAAAAGTCATACTACACTAGTGTAATAAATATGTAAATTAGCTTTTTACAGAAAACAGGTATGGTGAACAGTACAGCTTCAATGTATGATAATGTGCTTACATGTATGCAATGAATATAATCTAACATTTGTGATGATTTAATATGGTATTTATTAAACCCGTTGGCTAATGTCATAAGAAACGAGGCATAGCCTCGTTTCTTATGAAATCAGTAAACTCGATTAATAAATATCATATTAAATCGGTACTAAGTAAGATCCTCTATTTCTCCAATCACAGCCACAAATATATTACAGAACGTGTCGCAGACACACTGCTTAGGCCATACCATATCTTTTCTATGTGAAGCGTCCACCCAGTTGACCAAAACATACCTACGTATCCGGTAAAAGCAAACAAGGCCTTGACAAAACGAAGATAAATTTATGTTAAAAACTGCTGCAAAGGGTTGAGGAAGTTTTTAGCATACATTTAAACTTCCGCCAGCAAACTTTAGATAAAGATAAGAAGAAAATGCTCTAATTAAACGTATTATGTGTCAATAGCGGATATAAAACGCGCCAAGTTCCCAATCAGTTTTCATATAATATTCACCAGTAAGTAAATAGCGTCAAATAGCATACATATATAGTTTGTTTTTTCACAGAGCCACTCTCAAAACCTACCCGCACGCGGACGCTTAACAGAGAACGAACTTGCTATGACCTTATTTGTACCGACGCAGTGCGACGTAAAAACGAAACGTATCGCCAATTCTAGCGCCAAGGATGTCCCGCATGTTGTTCTAAGCCACAGTTAGTTCACTGTTCGTCCGCATGTACGAGGAGATAGAAGTATCGATCGTACATGCGGACGGACGTGATCTAACTATGTGATCACTTCATCAATGTACAGTGGGGTCAGCGTGTGAGTGCACACACGAACGAACACGACAGGTTGGAACCAACCTGTCGTGTTCGTTCGTGTGTGCACTCACACGCTGACCCCACTGTACATTGCCCATGTGCTGTGTAAATGCATAAACAAAAATCGAAAATGTATCAAAATGTGATAAGGGAAGTTACTCATGTTTTTCAAGTTCGGTAAACAATTTAGATGCTGCAGAGCCGAGCAAGAGACATATATTTTTTTTATTAATTCGTTCCCACGAAATAACAATTCGTTCCCTCAATTTAACAATTCGTTCCCTAGAATTAACAATTCGATCCCACGATATAACAATACGTTCTGTGGTATTTATGGAAATACGTTCGACACTGATACTGACACTTGGTTGCCTTAGCGTGAAGGATGTCCGAAGATGAGGAGACACTATCTCGCCCCTTACCGTTACTGGACCCTTTGCGCAATTAAGGACCACCAAGGAGAACTGATTTGACCCGCCATCTTGACCAGAAGTGAACTTTCACGAGAGCCATAAAACCTGCCCAATAGTGGCCATAAAGGTAGGCCTGTGATATCAACTTGTGATTTACAACAGTTCCCTCGAATTAACAATTCGTTCCCACGAAATGACAATTTGTTCCCTCAATTTAACAATTCGTTCCCTCGAGTTAACAATTCGTTCCCACGATATAGCAATTCGTTCCCACGAATTAACAATTTTCCGTGGGAACGAATTGTTATTTCATGGGAACGATTTGCTAAATTGAGGGAACGAATTGTGTATTCACTGACATATATAGTTTATTCCATGCATTAATAGCCCAAAATAAGTAATACAAATTGAAACATTTGCGCCTTCAAAGTTTGTTTATAAAGGGAGGTAACTGTCATCAACTGAATGTGTGTAATGATTTAAATTCTCGCCATCAAATTCATCCCATGCTAGGTTAACTTACACCAAAACATGTATTTCTTTTATTTATCATGTAGGCTGACACATAAAATAACACTGGATAGTGTTACATAGTTGTAAGTCATTGTGGATCTATGTTTATTTATTGACGCATTTACAAGTGCGTAAAATTGGTTGGTTATTGGAAAGGGATATCCTGTAATTACAGCTCGTTTTGAGTGTTATACGTACAGTGGGGTCAGCGTGTAAGTGCACACACG
This sequence comes from Conchocele bisecta, assembly GCA_029237695.1. NCBI lineage: Eukaryota > Metazoa > Mollusca > Bivalvia > Lucinida > Thyasiridae > Conchocele > Conchocele bisecta. The sequence continues at coordinate 55,286,968 of CM055268.1, forward strand.
AGCGAACACGACAGGTTGGAACGCTGACCCCACTGTATTTCATGTATAAAAAAAAATGTAAATATTTTTCTGCATTTTTTCTCATTTCGCATCAAAAGTGTATGTTGTTACCACTCAGTTGAACCGTCTCGGCGAGACGGCTCAACTGAGTGGTAACAACATACACTTTGGGTGGGTAGCGAACCAACCTGTCGTGTTCGTTCGTGTGTGCACTTACACGCTGACCCCCACTGTACACTACTACACTGTTATTTTCCAATTTGGGTGTGGGCCGATTTTTGGCCTTATTGCCCCTTGTCCTGTATTACCGTTCATATTACATCCTGCACGATCTGCTATTATTACATTATAGCTAATCTTGTGGCTAGACTTGACCACAACGTCAATCAAGTTCTCTGATTTTCGTCATGACTCAAAAGTACAAATTGTGGCGCCGCCGGTTGAGAAAAGGGACATTAGAACACGTGTGGCTGTGACTGGAGAAGTCACTGTGGGGCTCATGGGTTTGTGACATGTGGTTTTATACGAACTACTCAGGGGCCTATTTCATCAACATTGCAAAGTATACTTTCCTACCAAAGTATATTTTGAGGGAGAAATTTTCAATTTTAGAATAAATTTATTAATTTTTATTATACTGAATTTATTACATTATCACAGTGAATTTTGGCTGTGATAATGTAATAAATTCAGTATAATAATTCTGCATAGTTTTAATCATCAAATATATGCAATCGTTAGTTCTGCATGAAATAATGCATTTCGGAAAAATCAATGATTGCTCCCTGAAAGTATACTTTGCTAGGAAAGTATAATTTGCAATGTTGATGAAATGGGCTACAGTACTGGTACAGTGAAACCTCTCTAAACGCGACACCGTGGGAAGTCACCAGGGTGTCCGGCTTAGAGAGATTTCACTGTAGATCAGGCATTTGATAATTCTGACCTATAGCTCTGTGCTATGCATTCACGAGCTGACATTATCACCTGAGATAAATGACCAAGCAACTCATCTAACATAAGATCACATGTGTTTTCTTGGTGTCCGGTTTAGAGAGGTTCCACTGTAAATATTTTTTACATTTTTCTCCTTTTTTTTGCATCACAAATTATCAAGTCCATGTAATTAGCTGAGCCTTTCACAAGTTATCTTTTTATAATTATTGCTCTACTTTATTTTTTTCTCATTATTTTATAGTGAGTAAATAAAGTAGAGTAATAATTATAAAAAGATAACTTGTGAAAGGCACATATTTCAGCTAATTAAAACTTTCAAACCTTTGTAATTTTTTGTTATTTTTGCTATTTTTCAGCATTCATTTCATATTATCAACATTCTATCATTTAAAGACATACAAACAATGTTGTATTGACTGGTGAGAAGAATATAATATGTCTCCACGGTGTATTGCATATGTTTGAAAATATTGAACGCAAACTCCGGTAATCTGGCAAATGTACTTTATATAGATTTTTACGGAGCCCGGCAGGGGACATGGATTTTTGTTTATTAATTCGTTCCCAAGAAATAACAATTCGTTCCCTCAATTTAACAATTCGTTCCCTCGATTTAACAATTCGTTTCAACGAATTAACAATTCGTTCCCTCGAATTAACATTTCATCAGAACGAAATGACAATTCGTTTTTGGTCTGTTTAAAGTGCGAGGGGTCCGAAGGACTCTTCGCTAACATTAAACGGACCAAATATTGCTCGTACATATACTACAGTAAACGCAACTGCCCATTACTTATATTTACATTGCATTTTCGTATACTGTAGTTTCAAAAATTAGTCTATCGGCTGACAAACTTCTCGTAGGATTTGTATGTGCCCTCTGTTTGACACTGGATTCATGAACTAGAACATATACCAAGTCGAAAACACTTGGGTAGACATTTGGTACCCCGGCAACGAATGAGAAATCCAAGATGGCCGCCGGCGGCCATTTTGAATTATTGTCGCATTTAATTTTGCAACCAAATGGTATAGAAACATAAGCAGCACATCATTTCTGACTAACTTCAGACCGGGAAGTCCATTAGTGAGGCTATTTTTGTGATTGGTGAGCTTCCTGATATAAAAATCCAAGATGGCCGCCAAATGTTATGTTAAAAATGCATAATTTGCTTGTAATGTTTCTAAATTCTAACGAAACATATGTATATGCACTCCTATGTTTATTATACTGTCTCAGTAAGATCTAATGACAAACTGAACAACGACAAATGTCAGTTTAAGGTTGAAGTATCCTAAATCTGTAATTTTGACATCATTATTACTGCCTTGTAAATGATATAATGGCCAACAAAATATAGCAACTTACACAATTTTTCGTAATATTTATTACTTAACTAAGCCAAACTATCAATATCATTTACATGTATATGAATACACATATAACAATGTATGTACCAAATAAGGCTGTATGGGAAAATGGACAGCATGTCAGTTGGGACCAGTCTAATATAGTCTAATATGGCTAATTTAATTGCATTGAATGTTGGCAGTGTCCACTTTACAAATTGTGTACATTTTGTCATACTGTATCACCTATTAATTGACTATCTGTGTTTAGTTTCCTGTACGTTTGCGTATTGGAGCTTTGTATACTGTTCATTGTATCCATAATTCAATTAGGAAACACTTATGACTGTCAATACATTTTGATACTTTAGGCACCTGTCTCGAATCTATACACATCCTGATGGATTTTTACACATCGTTATATCTGGGATACATTGACATTTACAAAACTTGCAACAAGGAACACCATTCCTTCTGCATGTGCATCTGATATTTGCGCACTTTGTGCATGTACACATCTGTGCACATGTATCAGGAATCGGTGATCTACATGCATCGGGCATGAACAACTCATCTACATCGATAAACCCGTACTGAGTCGGATCCAACACTTCTGATTCCACACAAAGCAGAGATGTCATCTGATATGTTGCATAAAATGCCCTGAGAATGTGACCCCTAATAGCATGACTAGTTGGAGGTAGCTGGTCTAGTGATAGTCCTTTGCTGTGGTGGTACATGTATGCCCGTAACTGATTCATTGTCGTACACTTACTACCCCCTTTCAACACCTGGACCAGGTACAACTCAGCTGATTCCATTACATTGTCCATATTGGAAGTGTTAGGATGTATACCAAAGTCTTTCAGAAGGACAGTTGGGTTACACTTCAAGCCTGCATGTTTAGTACCCAGTTTGCTGGTGTAATCACAGCCTGTGATAGCATGAACAGCTGGCAGTACGCTACACAAATCCTCTCCAACCCTATCTGCCAATGTATGGATCGGGATATAACGAGTGGAATCAGCGACGCCAGCCTTGACCCAGAGTTCATGAAGGTCGTGTTTTCTGAGTTCGCTCCAACAGTACATCATCTGTATAAACACATCGGTGTCTGACGATATGACCACAATTCGCTTGGCTCCATTTTTCACTGCATGCATAACATGAGGTACAATGCGGGTATCTGCTTCTTCCAGTTCGCTATGTAATTCGGGTACTTCCTGTGATTTCCCATCAGAAACACAAATACACGGAACTGTTTGTTCTCCTGACATATTGCTTACGAATACCTCAGTAACCTGCAATGGTGAATGTGCGTCAGTTTGTCTATCAATAATTTGCTGATGAAGCAACAGCTGCAGCTTTCGTTTGTTGCTACCAGAAGACCAAAATCTTTCCATTTCAACTGGTAGTGATGTTTGTTTGTTGATGATATTCAGTTCAATAGGACAAGTTGTCTGTCGACGTTTCCTTTCCGAGTCTTTAACTGATTTATCTATGTAGGAATCGAAGATGAAGTCAATTCTATCAGCCCCAATCGTTGATTTCGTAAGATAATCCAATATTGTGTTGCTGTATTCGCCAAAGTCTTTGATTCCTTTTGTCCTAATCTTTCTAATACTACCCATCATGTCTACGACAAACGTTGTGTGAAATGTGTCATGTCTGTTTGGGAATTTCTGATCATCTGCAGTAAGTTCATGTTCCAGCTCTTGTACAATGGAGCTTTTCACTGCTTTTGTCATCAAACCTTCCTGATCAAAAAGACATGATTCTGGTGTGACGTCATACTGCAACAGATCTTCCATTGCACTTCCCCGTACCCTAGCTACCTCAAGAAGTCTCTGTTGATGCCCTCGTTCCTTCCATTGTAATATTTTTACTGATGTTTTGCTTTCTCTTGATGAATGATGTATACTTTGAAAAGTCTTCAGGTTGGTTCGATGGATTGTTTCACAGAAACGCACTGTCTTCTCCACGAAACGGCCTTTACGCAGGGTGTCATATGCTATCTTCCCGATTGTCGTCACATGCAATAGTTGATGCCGAATATCGTCTGTCATCACTTCTTGTGTGACAATGTTGTGGAGTTTGGGTTGAACGGCATCCACCTTGAATGGATTTTCATATTTCTCAATGAAGTCAGAATGCCTGAACATTCTTCTCACCCGTGATGGTATCCGTTCTGTTGAACTCGTGATTCACGGTCAGGTCATACGTGCTGGTTCTCGCCCCGCTTAATTCTCTTTGAAGGTTGCTGATGGCCAACATTTCATGGTATATTAGTTCCCATTTAGCAACGAATTTCTTTTTTCTAGAACTGCCAATTATGCCTGAGCTACCTTTTTGTGATTTGTTGATGGTTTGCTCCAGTGCCATATCTGCACCAACGGGTTTGAAATGACCCTCGGTTCGTTTCACAACAAACTTGCCTTCATGGAAAGCTATATGAATAGCGGTGCCGTCTGAGGCAGCCTCCGCATGTCTTCTAGATATAGCGAGCACCAACGGAGGTAGTTAGTTGAATCGAATGCTGCGAAAATTGGCAGTAATGCCTGTATTGTTTGTAACTGCAGCTCCCCAATTGCCTTCTCTGTCACTACGAATGAGGTCTTCCAGAAGGGATGTGAGCTCTATGAATGTATGCCAGTACTGGAATGTTTCATTCATCTCTTTGTTCTCCTCTATAAAACTCATCAAAATCATTGATTAGATGTTTGCTGCTCTCTTTGATATCTACCAATAGGTCTTGGCTATGGATACAGTCCTTCTCTACTACACTATCCTTAATCTTTAAAATCAAGTCAAGTTGTTTATCATACTTCTTGAGATCACACCTCTCAAAGAACTCAGCCCATTGCAATCTGCACATAGCTTCCTTGAGTAGCTGCATTCCTTTCAGAGATTTAGTGTAGTGTTTTCCACTTAGAACAGATTCGACAACATTTACCCCAAATACAGATGCCTCAACTAGTATGCTCTCTGCACCGCTTCCTTTCAGGTACTTTCCAAGACAGCCAAGCATGACCTTTGCCATGTGAAACGACCCCATACACAGTATGATGTCCTTAAACTCTTCTGGTCGATGGAGTTGTATTTCACGCGCTATGCGGTAGACTCCTTCATCGCACGTAACAGGTAGCTGTGACTGATCTAGGTAGTGAATCACCCCTTGCAAATTTCTCATTGCTGTGTAAACTGTTTCATACTGAGTGACCGGAAATGGCAGGACAGGTAGAAACCCTACTCGCTTCAACTTGATATTCTCACTTGTCCATACAGAATTAGACGCACTCCACGATGGCATGGTTTGTGTGTTTGGTTTTATGGAGATGGACATGGGGTCTATCTCATAAAGACCCAATCTTGCTAATTGCCAAGTAATGTCTTTACATCGCAACTCATTGCGCATATCATCATTTGTTGCTATCAGGTCTGGAGATACATTGTAGTCTGCGGATAAGTCACCTTTCTTCGGAGGTTTGTGTACTTTTTGCAGTTCCTGACACCGAAGGTCTGTGTTGAGAGTTTTGGGACCATGTTTTGTGTTTGTTTCAGAAAGTTTTGGTTTACCTACTTGACTATCCGAGTCTTCCTGGAATAGAACAGTTACTGTATCGTGACTACCTGACACACCAGACAGAGTGGCCTCATCATGGTCAAAGTTATCAAACGCTGCCATGGTAAACTGTGTCCTATCAAAGTGACTAGGGAACGGAACATCGTCGGTACTGCATTCAACAGTGTAGCTAGCTATGTCATTATGGTGGCGCATTAGCTCATCATAGCTACTACATAAACCATAATGATTTAAACTTGTGATTAATGTAGCACCTTTACATTTGTCATGAATTGCCTGACTGTTTAATATGTGTAGGGGTGTCCGCTTTCTGCCACGGTGTAGATCGTAGTACATTATCTGAAAGAGTGCCTGCATTTGTTTACATTTGGAATTTTACACATGTTTGATAGACTCACTATCGTCTTCTCCGTCATCACCACCCCCCTGACATGCATCACGGAATGATGTTACATCACAATTGTATAATACAGAAAGGAAATACATAAGAGGTGTTGGTATGGCCATGCTTTCCCATGCATTTTTCAAGTCATTTGCATCACAAAACCTATCATTCAGATCAAAATCAACCGCGAGAAGTGATTCTCGTATCATGTTGGCGCATGCGCGTACAGTGTCTGTCGAACGTATTGTTTCTGCCAGGTTTTCAGCCGTGATACTCCGACTGAAGCACATAATTGGTTTATTTAACTATTTGGGATAGGAGAACCCAATGCTGTCACCAAAGTGGTTAATAAGAAGCACTTTCACCTCTTTGTTAGAAACACTACTACTACTAGCAGCTATGTGTTTGTTCATGCAGTCTCTAATATGGCTAAGTTCAAACCCTTCACCTTGGTACAGACCCGGCTGGATGTCTTCAATTACACGTAACCAGGCTCGGTGTTTGTCACTTGCTGGCTCCTCAGTCGGGCAGCTGCTAGAAACGCGTTCATACTTAAGAATGTATTTCTTTATACAGGGATTATGGCAGTAAAGGTCTGCAGCAAACACAGAGTGTACATTTTGTAGATCACATGTTCGTGTGTAGACTTCATCTTGCAGATATGTTGTGGCAGTTAAGAACTTGTCCGCTCTAGGAGACTCAGAAATTCTGTGTTTCACATATCGACCGTTGTGCTTAATATGACCACAAACTACACATGGATGCTGATAGATATCAGTAGCACTACTCGGACCTGCTCGTGGTATGCTGTGTGATCTGTTACTGTGGGCAGTGCCATTGGTATTCTCATCTGTTTGTGTAGTATCTGATATATTTTCCCTTGTTCTGGTAATACATGGTAATTTGTCTAGTGTTTTCTGCAATGTGTATGTCTTATAGCATTCATTGTTCATATGGTATACAAATTCAAAGTCACCAATGCATTTCAGTCGTTTCTTCACTATATCATCTCTAATGCTGGCAGCATCCAGGATTCGTTTACGACCATTGTGAGTACTGGTAGTCGCTAGTGATGTACTCGTCTGACATATAATGCACTTATCACTGATTGTGGACTCGTCCCCACACCCGGATAATCGTATGCCATCCCCCTCCATCACGTTAGTGCCCTGTCAGGTCATCTGAATCGTCCATCATGCGTTAAGTGTGACAACCTGAAAATACAATTCATATAGCCATGATTATTTCCTGGCCATATTTTACCACGTAACGCTTGTTAAAGCATGTATATTTTACAAACATAATTATACGGTATAAAGTATCATTAGTATATATCAAATATTTGCATGCTGGGTGAATAATGGCTAAAATAGTTGAAATCTTTCTTTGCAAGACATTTTCTTTTTTTACATTGTTACATGGAAGTGAACACATAGTTCTAAAGAAGTACCACTTATTTAATTACCACGAACAATACAGCATCGGGAAATGAAGCTGATCCACTTGCTAACAGCATAACATATTTGCATATATAGGGAAAGACGTGGACTCACGCTATATCCAATTTTGGCTATGCGAGGGGATACTAACATCTAGTCTACCTGATAATATGACGAATAGAAAATAGCCATCGGTGAAGTATTTTATAACATCTTCCTACTTCTTGATTTCAAAACAAACGTCGGTGTGTTATCAACATAGGCCATGGTACTAAGAGTCAAGTAGTTCACTGATTTAAAGTGATATTTAGTTACTACTTACACATGAACAGCAAGAGCAGGCAGCAGCAGATGACAATGTCATTGGAGATACGCTGGACCGGATCTCAGGTAGAGGCAGAAACGCGGCTTCCTCATCAGGGTTGCAACTGTAACATTGTCGTTTGGTCACTCACAACTTATTTTGAATAGTGTGTACGTGTGATTTGTTCAGCAATATTGGCAGTTGCATAATGCTAGTAGGGTGGGTGGGGTAATATATAATCAATATCAAAAATAATATGCAGAATGGGAAGCAGGTAAAATCGACTATGTCAGCATCCTAAAAAAATTTGGCAAGGGGAGGTGTACACAGAAGTGATTTTTTGTTTTATTCTAGCAATAATGGCATTTGCATAACGCTAATAGGGTGGGTGGGGTAATATAAACTAAATATCATAATATGCAGCATGAGAAGCAGGTAAAAATGACTATGTCAGCATCCTAAAAAAAAATTGGCAAGGGGAGGTGTACACAGAAGTGATTTTTGTTTTTTTCCAGCAATAATGACATTTGCATAATTATAGTAGGTGGGTGGGTGGGGTAATATGAAATAAATATATAATCATCCATAGAAAAAGTTGGCCAGATACATGTATGAGTGCTTACATACTAAGAATGTGTTATCATATTACCTTGGATGTAGATCGGTCTGGATTTTTGAAACACGGCAATGTGCTCAGCTCGCTCTCTCTTCATAGTTGTTTGTTTGGAAAGTTCCCGCTTTAAAAACTTGTTGTTGTTGTAGATAAACAAAATCCCTCCGCTGACTTTTCGGCACCCTTCTTTTAGTGACACATACCTTGTTTCTCGGGGTCATTATCACCAAAAATACCGTGTAATACTCAATATTGGCATAAATATTCAAGCAAATCATGCATTTTCCCACAATATTTGGCGGCCATTTTGAAAAAATAGGTCAAGGAGATCTCCAATTGCTAATATAGCCCCACTAATGGATTCCTCGTCCTGAAATTAGTCAGAAATGATGCGTTATTTATGTCTCTAGACCCATTAGTTGCAAAGTTAAATTATACACTAATTCAAAATGGCCGCCGGCGGCCATCTTGAATTTCTCATTCGTTGCCGGGGTACCAAATGTCTACCCAAGTTTTTTTGACATGGTACATGGTCTAGTTCACGAATCCAGTGTCAAACAGAGGGCACATAAAAATCCTACGGGAAGTTCCACAGCCTATGCATTAAATGTAAATAACCAAAGAATGCGTTACAATTAGGAATCTGGGGCCCGTTTCACTAAACTTCTTACGACTGAAATGTTCGTAAGTGCAAATTTAAGATCGTCTGTAAATTTCAATTTATGGATTTACATTTATTGAGCATATGCTGCTAATGCAGCCTATGCTCAATACATGTAAATCCAATAATTATTTAAAAGAAAACAATGTTAATGTGAAATTTACAGACTATCATAATTTTGCACTTACGAACATTTTAGTCATACGAAGTTTAGTGAAATGACCCCTGATTCCTGTGTACCTATATATTACAGTTACAACTGAAAACATTGCGGTACTCAACATTCCTGGGTTCACTATCACGTGCATGATTACGTGGATACAAGAACAATTACTGAAATTTCCAGAAGCGCCTCCGATTCAAAGAATGTATTCTGTTATATTTTCCTTATTATTTTACGGATTTTAATGAAATATGGCGCATCAAACGCGTCATGGTAAGCTGCATTTGGTGGTCTTGGTACTTTGGCCCAAAGTTTTGTCCTTTTTGCGAAGAATCGATTTCCGTGTTGACTGTCGATTCTTTGCAAAAACGACAGAAGTATGTGCCGAAGTTCTGAGACCACCAAATGCAGGTCATCAAGACGCGTTTGCTGCGCCATATTCCATCAAAATACTTTGCATATTAAGGAAACTATCAAATACTTTTTACTTTGGAGTGGGCGCGCTTTCAACACTTTCAGACATTGTTGTTGTTGTGCCAACCATCTGAGCTTGCACCTTGACTATTAACCCTTTCCCTGTTTTGCGATATTTCGACTCATCCAAATCCAAAACATCTGAATAAAAGAATGAAATGCTGGGTCAAATGATGGTTAAATTATCTGATAGAGTAGAAAACATTGTGGGAAAAGGAGAAATTGCTTGTTACAAGCAATTTCTCCTTTTCCCACAATGTTTTCAAAAGGCATCTTCTGCAGAGGCGTGAAAAGTCGTCTCTATCAGGGAAAGGGTTAAGCATATATAGGCTGGCACATGGAATATTATTATTGCTTTACGTCACTGTGTCGCAATTCATAGAACAGCGACGTTGCCGGCCAAGTGTGACGTTAATGACAACGACGATGAACGTCATATATTTTAATGACGTGACACGCAGTACTTAGTGGTTTTGTTGGCTAATGGAAAATGACGTCAGTCTCCAGTAACCAACCAAACCACTGCGTGCACGTGATTGAACTATTGTGTTAAAGATGGCGGATAATATTTATTGATAATGAGGAAGTGAAACAGCGGTTTCGACACGCTGTAACACTTTGCATACTACAAGTACAGTGGGGTCAGCGTGTAAGTGCACACACGAACGAACACGACATGTTGGAACGCTGACCCCACTGTATTTCATGTATAAATTTTTTTTAAATATTTTTCTGCATTTTTTCTCATTTCGCATCAAAAGTGTATGTTGTTACCACTCAGTTGAAGCGTCTCGGCGAGACGGTTTGATACGAGTGGTAACACCATACACTCTGGATGGATAGCGAACCAACCTGTCGTGTTCGTTCGTGTGTGCACCTACACGCTTACCCCACTGTAGGCGAATATGAATTGACGACTTCGTGTAGGATTTTCTACAATGGTGGCGAATGCTTGTTTTATACCTTTCTAAGTACTATAATTAGTACACCCGGGTGCATTTGAATTGTTTTGTACATGGTTTAGAAAGGTGTTTCATGTGTGTACAAACAATACTTGGCCATCCAAGACACGCTAGAAACACTTGTAGAACAGACAGTACCCAGAGGGGCCCGTTTCACTAAACTTCGTACGACTAAAATGTTGGTAAGTGCAAAATAAGGATCTTCTGTAAATTTCACTTGATGGATTTACATGCATTGAGCTTAGGCTGCATATGCAGCATATTCTCAATAAATGCAAATGCAGTAATTGTTTATAAGAAAACATTGTTAATGTGAAATTTACAGACTTTCATAATTTTGCTCTTACGAACAGTTTAGTCGTACGAAGTTTAGTGAAACGGGCCCTAGTCTGCAGTCACCCCACTAACCCGACATTTCTATCTGTAATACAGGGCAACTTACAGCCAGAACGAAAACGCATCACCTTGCTGTCAATTCTTCCTGCGCCCGCAGGCATTCGGCGTGTTTCGGCTTTCATCGGTATAACTATATATATATACATGTATATATGAACAAGGCTTTTAACTTTGGTCGATCACGACCTCGTATCATAACACATTCCGCGATTTTATTAACGCTAATGTGAATATTTTGGCGGAAAGTGCACATGCTCATTTGAGAATTATTGTTATCTTGCTGAAATAACATAGTTAGAACATAATTATGCAAATAATATCGAATTACAGCTCCTTTTCCTATGTCGGACACAACCTCGTATCATAACAAATTAAATAACGTGCTTAAGGCTCTAACGTTATATTAATATTGTAGTGACAAGTTCATATGATCAATTGATAAGTATCGATAACATAGAATGCATAGAAAATTACAAGTTTAAACATGTTATTTTGTTATTATACGAGGTCTTGTCCGATCAAAGTTAGTTCCCGTGGGAACGAATTGTTTTTTCTTGGGAAAAAATTATTAAATTGAGGGAACGAATTGTTAATTCGTGTAATTCGTGGGAACGAATTGTTATTTCGTGGGAACGAATTCATAAAAAAAATAATTATGTGTCCCTGCTGAGCTCCATAATAAGTCTCCCGGCTTGTATTAACGAATTTTGCAATTGTGCCTCATTTACTAACGAAGCTTTATCCCGTCAACACAGTGCGTATGTGCCGTGAAACACGGTGCCGTGAAATATTTTTGATATCCAGTCAATACTATTTATGCATTTTACAGCCATTTGTAGGTGTTGACGGGATAAATAGAATAGTAGGTTAGTGCCGTGAATGGGAAAAATATCTGGCGCGGCACGGAAACGGGATGTGCTCGGCAGAGCCTCGCCCATCTCGTTTCCTGAGCCTTGCCAGATATTTTTTTCCCATTCACGGCACTAACCTACTATTCTCTATCTATTTTCCTTATTTCTGAACCAAAATATATGTTGTGACCACTCATTTGAACCGTCTCGGCGAGACGGTTCAAATGAGTGGTCACAACATATACTTCTGATGAGAAATAAAGAAATTCTTGAACCTTGCCAGATATTTTTTCCCATTCACGGCACTAACCTACTATTCTCTATATAGGTATGGCAGCCGTGCTCATAGAACACGGCGTACTTTAGTTTATTCCACCATCCTATCACCAAGCAGACGGCATGTGGTCTGTGTCCATTTGTTGTGCCGCTAATTGTAGCCATGGGAGATAATAACGCATGCTTTATCACTCTGCAGGAAGTACTAGGTTATATATGGATTATCTCCCCTGGTTTGATACTAAAATTAAAATAAATACATAATATCATCAAACTTAGAAATTTAAACTTTTAATTCAGTTAGCTATACATATTTCACATGAAAAAATATGTGTATTTTAATGTCAAATATTAGAAAACGAAAATGAAATACTTAAAATAAAATGATTTTTCGTTTCAAGTTTTGGTAACCTGTCTGAAAATGTGGATGTTTGATATTTAAATTCCGACTTACATCCTAACTGTACCTACTTTTTGTTGATTAACCATTTTTGGACACTTGCAACTTGCAAGTCTTGCAATTATAATAAAAAAAATAATATTGTTTCGATTGTGTGAAAGAAACATGATTTTATTGACTTTGCATCAATGCTAGTGATTGTTTCACGTGACTTTTTTTTTTCACGTGACGTTTTTACATAGGGTACATGTGTATCCGTATGTATTGCGATCGAGCGGGATCATTTGGCCCGCCCACGACCCCCCGTGGTGCGGACGCCTGTGATTGACAACTTAGAATCGCGTCGGACAGTTAGCCACGCCCCAGATCCCCTCGATGGGCACGTCCGTAGTGATATCTTGGAATAACCATAACAACAAAATGCATTGTGTTACTAAACGTTTAACTGGCATACGCAACCACTAATTGAAAATAATATTATGAAAAACTTGCACTGCACAATATCAACAACGGTTGTTATACGTACAAAAATACATCGGATTATTTTGTTGAGCGTGATTTGCCCCCATTTGCAGCACAAATCGTGCGGTCATCGCTAAATTTAGTAACAGAGTTAACTCCCTCCGAATACTCTCCGAAACAAGCGACGCGTTTAACACACAAACTACATCAAGTTTGACCTTCCGACAGCCTATTTTTAAACTCACCCGACACCTGTGCGAAACAAAACTCGCACGTGTAGGTCTAACTGATGTTTAATCCTCATTCTCTCTCTATATCGATGGATCTACAGTGGATTTTAGTGACATTCCTGAATTCGGCCTGATTGACATTTGTCTATGGTGGCCAATACACGCCAAGTAGTATAGAGGGATTCAAAATGATACCACCTAACGGTGGTATCATTTATAACCCTCTATACTACTCCCACCACCCCCAAAAAATCAAAAAAATAGTTAACGAGGAAATTGTCTCCCACCAACCACAAACATCCAAAATGTGTGTCATAAATACATCATGTTGTTTTCACGTCCAATTGAACATATAAAACTATAGTCTTAAAAAGGATTTATTTTTGTCTCGTTGTCATAAATACATCATGTTGTTTTCACGTCCAATTGAACAGATAAAACAATAGTCTTAAAAAGGATTTATTTTTATCTCGTTGTCATAAATACATGATGTTTTTACGACAGTAAATTTATGAATTTATTCTAATAAGTTTCCGATTTAAATGCGTCCTCGCGCAATAGTCTATATTCCAACACCATATTTTCCTCCTCCGATATAGCTAATTGATTCCGTAGATCAGCAACTAATTCTACCAGCTCTAGTCTACCACGTTCACCTGTAGCCACAGGGCAGCGTAGTTGCTTATGTCTACAAAGAGTTTGGGCACTAACGAATTTACAAGGGCTCTGGGGCATTGAAATTGTGGGGGGGCACAAGGAAACTTTCTACGTCTCGCTAGATGCCTTCGTAGATAGTCTTTACGCGTAAACGTTTTACAACAAGTCTCACACTCCATTATATATGTATATGTTTATGTTTATATTCAATTGGTCGTAAAAAAAAACATAATGTTTTCAAGACCAATTGAACAGATAAATTTCATAGGTTATACAAAAGTATATTACAGAAAATATGATAACGTCAGAAACTAGAGCAGAAATAGAAAGTTTGAGAAGAGAAGCCGAATCTCTAGGGATTACTTATAGTAAACGGTTGAGAGTTAGGGGGTTGACAAATCTTATAAACTCCACAAAGAATGAGGCGTTTATGAAGCGGTTTACCCGCGCCCACAAACGAGGAGCCTTTAAAGATATATCCAAAGCGGAGGAAGTAGGTAACAGAATTCAAAAAGAAAGTATTGCGGGGTTAAGGGCTAGTGTAATCAAACCTTCAAGCACAAATAATTTGTCCCAAATTAGACGCCAAAATAATAATAAGAAAAAATCTATCGTTAGCGCGATAGTGGAAAAAGGTGAAGAAATATTGGGGGCTCACGATGAAACATTGGAAAAGGTAGAAAATGGAAGACGGGTAGTTACATTATCCTTTCGTAAAAACATTAACATTAACGAGTCTGAACGCATGTCCGATAAACTCGCTCCGTATCTAACAACCAATTTTTATTTGAGATATTCATATTCTTACAAGCTAGAACATATGGAGGAAATTAAAAATGGAAAACCTAAAACTATAATATTTCACAAAAATCTCGGTGGTAGCGAACCACTATCATCAATGAAAACCGTTAAAAAATGGCTGTCAGATAAGGAGCAAACACGAATAATGTCCGATAAAATAGACAGACCGAATACAAAGTGGAAGTTTGTAAGATGGGTAGAGGTTTTCGTAAAGCTAATACAGGGTATAGAGGGGAATAGATTTGGGACTACAATCCAAAGAAGCGGCAGGAGGAGAACTTCCAGAATGGCTGAAGAATAAAAAAGGTATGTATTCTTTAGATAAGTATAATGACGACCTTTGTCTGTTCAGGTGTCTAGCTATGCATATGACAGATAAAAGACCCGACAGATGTACAGAAAAGGCGAAAGAACTTAGTAAGCAATATTTTGGTAGTAATGTGGTTTCACCAATTCCTTTTTCAGATCTGAAAAAGGTTGAAGAGTTTTTTAAAATCGGTATAGAAGTATATCAACCCACCGAATGTAATGTATGGTGGTTGAAAAAGGTACCAGCACACTATAAGGCAATAGGTAATAAACCAATGACAATAGGACTGTTTAATAATCACGCATTTCTGATAAAAAACCTTAAAAAACCTATCTAAAATTTACGCCTGCGATAATTGCAAACAGAAATTCACGACAGCGAGTAATATGAAGAGACACGGACCAAAATGTATGAAAGGTGAGACAAAAATAGTATGTGATGGTAATTATTTAGAGCGCCCGCGTTCGTCGTTCGAGAAAGCGTTTTACCCAAAAGGTTCTAACAGTTATGGGGCGATCGATTGGATGTATTCTGTGGAAAAGCGGGAGGGAATTCACATTCACCACGAACAGTGCGGACACGGAGGTGAAAGATGGATTTTAGGAGCTCCGGTAGATGGATACTGTCCAGAAACCAATACCGTATATCAATATCACGGCTGTTACTGGCACGGGTGTGAGATTCATGCAAAGCATAAAAAAGAAGAACGCGCATCCACAATGAGAAGAGATAAAGTTATTAGAAAAAGCAAAGAATTCAACCTCCTAGTAGTTATGTGGGAATGCGAATTCCAAAGAACGGGTAAAGATATAAAGATCGGTTGTGACACTACTCTTTATCCATATCAGATAGTATACGATTTTGAGGCGTATCTCCAGCCAGAAGTTGAAACTACCGGTAATAGTTTAGAGTACGAAGCTGAGCACGTTCCGGCAAGCGTTAGTATAGGAGATAATTTCTCAGGAACAGCAACTCATATTTGTGATAAAGATCCCGCAAAACTTATAGAAAAATTCATAGAAGATTTGAAAGTCAGGGGAAAAGCTATAAGAGAAGAAGTGTGGTCAAGATATAAGTTTAATACGGAATATTTACGTAAAAACCAAATCGCCAAGATCGAACAGTGGATAGAGCAAGTACCGGTTATAGGTTTTAACAGCAGTAAGTACGATATAAACTTAATAAAGAAATACCTAGTAGGCGAACTGACATCAACAACAAAGAAAGTAATGGTCGGAAAACGTGCAAACGCAACAATATTTCTATTTACTCCAGAATTTAGATTTCTTGATGTAATACTTTATCTAGGACCTGGTGTAAGTTATGATAGTTGGATAAAAGCCTACGACTGCAAAGGACAGAAATCTTTCTTTCCTTATGAGTGGTTCGATTCTCCAGACAAACTGGATTACCCAGGACTACCCGATATAGAGAATTGGTATTCCAAACTATCTGGGAAAATGTTAATAGATGAAACAGAATTAAGTAAATGTCGTAGAATTTTCGAAGAAAATAATATGAAAAACTTTCAGAGATTGGTTGAAATATTATAACGATTTAGATGTAGCACCGTTCCTAGAAGCGGTGGAAAAAATGTGTGAATTTTATAAACACAGAGGTGTGGATATTTTCAAAGATGCGGTAACACTACCTGGAGTAGCTATACAATATTTATTGAGAGGAACCATTAAAGAACAAAAATCTTCAAAGACGATTATACCGGAGGATGCTCTATATGCACCAAAAGAAGAAACATACGAAATGATGAAGGACGCTCTAGTTGGTGGTCCATCAATAGTATTTACACGCTATGCAGAAGCCGGTGTTTCCAATATTAGATCAAATGAAATTAACAAACCTTGCAAGGCTGTTTTGGGGTACGATGCAAACGCGTTATATTTATCTACGTTAAATAAAGAGATGCCGTGTGGGAGAGAAACTATACACCATATAGATACCCCACATAACCCTAAATTTATTAAAAAGTTTTGTAAAAGAGTTTTATCTGGAGACTGGTTTGGGTTTGCGGAGGTGGATATAGAAGTTCCACACAACTTAAAACATAAGTTTTCTGAAATGTCCCCAATATATAAAACAGAGAAGTAGAGGTTGATGAAGTTCCCACACACATGTTAAAAATATTTGGAAGATACTGGAAGAACTAGAGGAAATGGAAGAAAATTGGTGGGATCTATGACCGCCACTAAAGTATTGCTGTACGCGCCACTGTTGAAATGGTATTTAAAACACGGCCTAGAAATAACGGGAGTTCATCGTGTTATAGATTATATTAGTGGTAAACCCTTCGAATGGTTCGCAAAAGAAGTTACAGCCGCAAGACGAACAGGCGATGTAGAACCAAATAAGAAACCAGTAGCGGATATAATGAAATTATTAGGCAATTCGTGTTGTGGAAAAATGATAGAGGCAAAAGAGAGACATTTAAATACGACATATACACAAGACGAAACCTGTGTTGACAAAGCGTTAAGATCTGCATTCTTTGATGATTTGGAAGAGATAGGAGATGCGTACGAAATATCTTCCCGAAAACCCAAAAACCCCGGTGTGCAGTAAAGAGCCCCTTCCACTGTGGAATAGCGGTTTATCAACTAGCTAAATTGAGAATGTTGGAATTTTACTACGAATTTCTAGATAAATACGTAAAAAGAGAAGACTTTGAATTAATACAGATGGATACAGATAGTATGTATATAGGAGTTAGTGGAAAAAACGATAGAGGAATTGATTAGACCTAACTTACTAGACGAGTTTGAAAAAGAAAAAAAGAAATGGTTGGCTTGGGATAAATGGAGCGAAAGAGAGCCCGGACTTTTCAAAATGGAATTTAGCGGGGATAGGGCGATAGCGTTATCTAGTAAGTGTTATTTCGTAGAAAAAATTAATTTAATTTCACTAAAGATAATTTGGAACAAATTAAAATTAATAAAAACTCTGCGAAAGGAATGTCCAAGAGAACTAACAATTTAAATTGGGATAGATATAAACGAGTACTAAGTGAAACTACAGAAGATGGAAAACACATTATAGATGTAGCGCAAAATAGAGGATTTAAAATGAAAGACGGTGTTATGAAAACGTACTGTCAAAAAAAATTATTAGGACTCTCGGCGTACTACGATAAAAGACGCGTGTTACCAGACGGAATACATACCGAACATCTCTAAAGAATCTGACGATCCGTGGGGGTAGCTGGGTGCCAGAAGGCACCATAAGAAGTTCTTCGCGAACAAAACCGCGAGATGGACCATCAGTCAAATAATAGAGCACGGGCTCATCGGGTTTGGTAATAGATCGATCTAGATGATATACATTGAGAGACCACACTGGATCAGTCGCGCGGCGGCTGCCACCTTCGAGCTCTCCGGGTTGATAGAGGTACCGGACGTCAATATCTGATGGAAGTGCAATCGCCGATTGCTGCTCCTCTAAACCAACGGGTCGCCCGCGCGAGACGGCAGAGGGCTCGCTCGTCACCCTTTTAAACTTGATAACATCTACAGGCTTCTTACCTATCAATCTGGTCACCTCTCCGTTCAGTGCGGAGACCACGGCGGGCAGTCTGGCCACCCACTCGGTCGATCGCGAATGAGGGTTTACAAGTTCTTTAGCGTATTGGTGTCCGAACAGTCTCTCAGCCAGGGTTCGATTGAAGCGTTCCACGATCCCCTGGTCCCGGTGGATGTTGACGCGGCCTCGTCTGATAGAAACTTTATGCTTAGACAATAGATGAGAGACCGCGCCCATGAACTCGCGGCCGGGATCGACTTGGAGAAGATTCGGCCATTTGAGAGGACTCCTCTTATATATTCGGGAAAGAGCCTCGGCCACTTCCTTAGACTCTTTAGTGGCCAACGGCTCAGCCCCCTTATAACGACTCGCTACGTCAACGATTGTCAGTGCGTACTTGTACGTCTTGCGACCGACGCGATCGTGAGGTAGAAACAGGAGATCCGCTTGGTGAACTTGTTCGGCACCGGCACGTCGAATTTCGGGCGCGGAATATTGTGAGGCGCGGGTAAATAGATCTGCCAGATGGCCTGCTTCTTGAGCCATTCTTGACAGCGTTTTCTGAAACCTTGGTCGCCGCCGCGAGGTTCTTGATGGCCGCGAGTCCCTTCCAGTAGCCGCGGGGGCTATAGTATGTATTTGACAGCTTGCGCGTTAGTTTGGTATCAAGTTTGCGCGTGTTCATCGTATGCGAAGTATTCTAATATATCGGACAATCTCCAACATGCCCTCGCCAGTTCGTCCGGTAACTGCGTCGTTAATAATAAACCTTTGTTGGAATGTTTCGCTGCAGCACCAATCACGTTTGGGTTGGAACAGGAGAGGGGAATCTAATTCAACATTGTTGATGGAGGAATCTAACATCCGCTTTGCGAAAAGGGTGGCCGCTTTTTCGTCCTCGCGCCACGTCTCGAGACAATCTCGGCCAGACGAATCATACTCTTTGCACCAGTTAAACGATGTTTTTGGGCAGTGTAGCCTACATCGATCATAGCGTCATAAAGTTCGTCAACTAACATCGTTCTATATATATATATTTAAAAAAAAAAATGTTTTAATTAATTAATTTAAAATCTCGATTGGATATAGTAGCCGACGAGACCCACCACACCCATTCCCACGACGATGAACGCGATCTCGCGGTCCTTTTGGGGCTCTGACGGTACATAGAAATCTGAAAGTTGGGGCTCGGGATCCATTGGATCGAGACTTTTGTGCGGATATGCCAGCGCGTACTCGCGGTTGGCTTCTTCAACGTTCTGAAAAGTTTGCGCGGCGTGATTTTCGCGGCGAAGCTCTTCATTGACCCAGTCCAGATGGGCGGTTCGTTTTTTCGACCATGCTTCCTTTGCGCTATTGAGTTGTTTCTACAGCTAAATCATGACGCTTACGCTCCTCATCCACGTTCGAGCTTTTCATTTTAGAGAATATAAAGTTGCTACCGCTGAACGCCAATGCGTTTACAAGCGCACCACCTACTATTACTGCGATTGAAGCCATTTATTTCCATATATTAACTGGTAGAATTCCAGCTTTAACTAGATAATCTCGGGTCCAAACTGCGGCCGCTACATCTAAGGTCGCGAGCCCTACGTCTCTCACAGTAAAGTCCAATTTGGGAGCGGTTCCTCCTAGGGCCATCTTTGATAGTCGAGCATACCCGATACTGAAACCCGATATCACCACGGCGTGATAAAGCGCATTCACTAACATTTTACCATCTTGTTCAGCCATTGTTATAATTATTGCATATAAAATGGGTCGCGATCAATGTTTAAATGGGGCGCATCCAACAGTGTCGGGGGTTGTTTTTTCAATTTCAACCTCGTTGATGACCTGTTGTTGCAACGGTAAAGCACATACAAGGTGCCCACAACCGACAGACCACCAACAACAACCCACGGGATCCAATCAGTATTGGGAGTTGGAGCAATCGGTTTCGATCCAATAGCGATTGGGGGAGAAACAGCTGCCACCGGGTGTTTTGTCGTCTCCGATTGCAACTCCAATCTCAATTTGAGTTTGACATCTTGAAGCTCGGCGAGTATTTTATCTTGTTTAACTTTTCGGGTGACAGCCGCCGCCCGCCCAGCTGCCTGTCTTTTCGTTTTTATGTCGTGCTGTTGAGGGTTCATCCAACGTGCTCTGGTTCAACTCCAATTTCGATTGGGTTGAGTGTGGTTCCGTCACTCTCTCGGGTGTGTCTTGTGTCATCATTTATAATATCAGGGCTTATAGTTCGTGGGCATATATGTCAAATTGACAGTGTTTACCCGTGGTCAACGCGGTTGTCAGCGGAGCTAAGTACATTCCAAACTTGTGATAATTGAGCAGCATGCCGTTCTAAGAGTGTGTCCTATAAAAGGGTCAGTCTCTAGATCGTGAATCAACCCTTCGGTGTTTGGTATAGGGAGAAGTCTACTAACGGCGGTAGCGTACAAATGAATAGCCGCCGATCCAAGAGTTTTTGTCATCTCTGCTCCCAATTTGGATTCGTATCGCGCATACATTTTATCAATCTCCGCATCTGACATCTTATCCACCTGACAAACTGAGAGACGCCTACCGAGATAATGCTCCGATTGTCCCCCAGCAACCAGCGCAGCTAGACGCTCTCGTCGCGCCGCATTTTCATTTTCATTCGGAGTCGTTGCACTCAACCCAATACCAACCGCCGTTGGAGTTGATTCCGATTGCTCTGTCGGATCATTATTGTTGGCAGTCGGAGTTGAGGTTTCTTCTATTAGCTGATCGAGAAGTTCGTCGCAGTTCATTTTTCTTAAAATTAATTTAACTATTCTAACAAGTCTCATCACTTTAACATATTTATTTAATTTTTTCAAAATAATAAATGCGCACCACCCGATACTTATGATCACCATTATGCTCGCAACAAAGCTCGCAGCGGAGCACCAAATTGTTAACATTGTTAACCATTGTTCAGCATTTGCTCAGCATTATTCAGCAATTGCTAAGCATTGTTCAGCATTGTAATAGCTTATTACTTTGCAATTTTCCTAATTTTCTTAAAATTAATTATTAATTAATAACTTTATAAGCAGTTGGTTGATCAGTCTTTAGCAGAAGCTTGGCGTGCTTAGTTTCGGAAAGCATCTGTCGAACCTCCAGGCGCTCCTCGCGCGTTGGGATAACGTCATTCTCTCGAAGACAGTCATCGAATGAGTCTCGGTCCTTGCAGTGAAAGAGGGCGACCCATTTCGTTTGCTCGCGCAGATCCTTGAGGACGGCGTTGTACTTTTGAGTGGATATCCATACGCTTTGCCTAGCATGGCGGCCAGAAAATGCGAGCTCGGAGAGCATGTCCTTCTTTTTGGTCATCGCCCGCCTTGGCTGAGCAATCATTCAATCACGTATAGGGTGGGCTCACCCTGGAATTTTTGGTATAAACCACGCAACCAATCGTGAAGCCTATCACCAGGGTCAATAACGTATACCTCAGGGTCGGTCCATATCCACGGGCACCGCTGATAAGTATCGTTGTGCCGCACAGTGGGACATAGGATCACAATGTGACGAAAGGCATCGCGGTAGGATCCCTCGAGTAAGTCGAGGATGAAAACCGTTTTTCCACATCCTGTCTGCCCACATATTATGGCAGAGTGAGCATCTCCAATCGTGAATTGGTATTGATTGTTAATTTTCTTTAATTAATTCTTTAGAATTATCAAAATTAGTAGATCGCTGATACGTATCGACCATCTTCGATGTTGAGTTGTGCGTCTGTAATTATATATAAGTACAACGTTCAATGGCCCGGCTCCGTCGCCTCTTTGGTTATCTGGATCTTCACTCATACTAGCGTTCTCAACTTGGCGTCCGCTACCGTGTATTTGTCATCATCGCTGGCTCGCATGTCTAGCCATAACGCGTATTTGGTATCAGGAACTCCGCGAGGGAGACGGCCGAGAGATGCAGATCTTTGGCAACTGCTGCAACTCCGGAGAGCGCTTAGAGCCGGCAGCAAATGCTTTCTTACTTCGTCCCACTGTTTTCTGGTGCGCGCGAAGACCCGCGCTGTAGAGTTGATTGGGGACTCCCTCGATCGTCACCTCTACCTTCGTGATTTTGGGGTTATAGAATCTGTCGGTTTTTCTAGCACCGAACGCGAACCGAGCATCCTCGAACAACATCAGTATACCTTTCATCGAGCGGGCGGGTACGTTGACGTTAATATTCCACAATGTGTCGCTTTGTCTTTCGTCATCTTGCGATGGCGAATAACTCGGTCGTAAAGTATGGCAACGCGCCCGGCGTACTGGGTTCTGATCAATCGTGCTAGTTCGGGCATCGTGACCATGTCGTACTCCAGCGAAACATTATCGATCGCATACGTCGATAACATGTCGCTGGCTATGATAACTCGGCCGTAGTCGTTGAACGTTAGTTCGTATTCGAGGCGGTCAGCCAAAGCGCTCTGATAGTAGGGCATGTGACTCTCCAGCAACTCAAAGTCGAGCGGGGATGTAGAAGCGGTTGCCGTAAGCGCCCGCGACCGCGTTGTCACTCGCGTGTTATCTGCCTTGTTAGCAGCCCCGATTCTAAGTTTGGTTACGTTCTTATTTTTGCTGGTGTCAATACCTTGATAGACAGCGTTTTCAAGCTCGTGTGACGTCTTCCACAGGTCCTGATAGCAATGGTAGACGTCGCTGTCATCGATCGACATCACCTCATTACCAGAAATCTTTATCATAGTCTTCTTGACTATGGCGCGACCCAAGTTCTGAACGACGGTTCGGTCCGCGTCCGTCGACGTTAGCGAAATAGTGAAAGCGAGGCGAACAGTACCCGGAACAATGACGTCGTTAGCTCCGAGGTTGGGGAAGCGGACTAAGAGCTGCTGGTTCTGGTCGATCGTCGATGGGTTGTTCGTAATAACGACACTCTGTCTCACGCCTTTTGCCCCGAGGGGCTCACGCAGTCTGCGGTATGGATTGAGTTTGCGACCGTATTGACTCGAAGACATAATTAATTTTATTGAAACTATTAAACCTGTATTGTTTTGTCTTTAATATAATAATAATTATTAAAGATGGCTGGTCTCGATATTGGCATGGACGAATTCGATCGCACTACGGGCGACCGAGAAGATTACCTCGATGATGATGATTATGTTGATGATCTCTATCCATATAGCCGCGGAGAGGGCGTGGACGTTGATGACTACCTCAATGATGATGATTATGTTGATGATACCTATCCATTTAGCCGCGGAGAGGACTTGGACGCTGGTAATGAGGACGAAACGTCCTTCATAGAGTACCCGCCCGATGCGAGTACACATTTCGAAACGTGGAGGCCAAATCCAAAACTCCGGCATGGGCGGGTGGTGCCAAGATTCCTGAGGGGATCTCCAAGAATGAGCTGGCGTCTACCGAGGAAACGGAAACTCTGGTGAAACGGTGGGAGCGTATAGTGTCTAAAAGCGGCATCTCCGCCACGTTGGAGTTTCGCAGCACTAAAAGAGGAGACCTGTGGGTTAAATGGGGCAATACCTGGATGTTGCTGACGTACAAGAACAACCCAAACAAGTTCCTCAAACCCTCTTCATTGAAGCGATATGGAGCACTACTCGCTCGAGCTCTCGGAGTGCTCGACGACATTCAGGGCGCCGCTGCCTACAAAAATGGTAAAAACCCTACAGTCTACCGACGAAACGCTGGAGAAGACGGCCGCCACTATAGAAACGATCGAGCTCAGCGAAATCCCTCGCGTAACCACCGACGTTATTAACACGATTGAAACCACGGTCAACGAAATAAACGGCACGAAGTTTGACCCACCGTTACCTCTTCGCGAACTCCGGGGACTCGATAAGGTTCTGCAAACAACTGGGGCGCGAACTAGTCAATAACCTCTCCAAAACTCTCAGCGCTGGACAAAAACATATCGCTCTAGAAGAAAAAAAAATAAAGCAAGCACGGGGCGATAGAGAATCTACCGAGCGGATCAACAAACTCCTGCGGTCGTTGCGGGACGAAAGAGAAGCTCGATTGGAGGCTGCCTCAACTAACCGTGAGACGCTTTCCGGTCAATTAAGTCGTAGCGCGAAACAATCTCGAGGGTCCTGCACGAGGACACTACACTCGGTGCGCGTATTCGCACTCTGTTCAGAGAGAAGGGCGTCACGATAATAACCGTCATCGCGGCTTTCAGCATGATTATATCGACCCTAATTCTATCTATATCGTCTCTAGTTCTATCTATCACAGGTGGTTCAGCACCAGCTCCATCACCCGCTCCAGCACACCAGCTCCAGCTCCAGCACCAGACCATCCGGTGGGGTAAAAGAATGGATAAAAAAACAACTAAAAGCCCTCGCCAATCTCCTGGCTAAATTAGCAGGAAAGTTGGCTGCCGCACTACCTGGACTGATCGGAAGTATCGTTTCTTACTTGCTATCTATATTATCAAAAACGGTCGGATGGCTAGCCAATAATACTTGGCTTTAATCGTGGCAATCGCCGGTCTCCTATTATTCTCTGTCAGAGAGTTCCTACAACCAAAGCGTAAATAATCCGATCGCCACGAGGGCGACGACGAGCGCTAATTTCTCCTCCTCGTGTGTTGTGCTTCCAATTTCACCCAATTTGTAATTGATTGGTGTTTCTCCAATCGCGATTGGTCTGTTGATGGATTTCGATGGTTCATCCAATTTACGAATTGGGGGTACTTGGTTCGATTTACGAATTGGGGAGGTGTATCCATTTTGTGTTTTATGAAATCGGTTCCACTGTTGGGGGTGCGCTTGATGATATCCGTGTTCACGTTACCGTTGTGGCGATTTTTTGATTGGCGGTGGCGATTACGATATGATTATTGTAACCGTCAACCGGATCGTCTCGTAGTATCATATTGCTCGGCGCCATATAAAGACCTATTCCAAATACATAGTCTACTGGGGTGCTGGCATTCTGCAAAACGTCTTGATAATTCTGGATCGCCTTCTCCAGGTCCACCCTAGCTGAGATGGCGTCCTCTACAAGTGCCAAAAATTGTTTTTGTGCATCAAACGCTGTTCCCATGCCCAGTATAGAACTGCGAGTTTGCTTCTGTGCGCCGAGAATGGCCCAGACGTACGTGCGAATGGAGTCGTTGACGCGAGTAACCCCGGCCTGCGTGAACCCTAGACCCGTATCTAACATAAATGTACCCCACGCGTTCTGAACCTCAGCAGCCTGCTGTATGTAATCGACGTGAGCCAGTTTCGGATCGGTAACATTTTACAAGACACGCCACAGTGTCGACCTCCAGACACTTCCGTCCCGAAAGTCATAGTCGCGGGGTCAAAATTCCCGGCGTTCCGACTGACGATGTGGTCACCGGAGTGATCGTGTCTAAAATCAGTCTGTGTCCAATTCCCGGACTGGCCGTGAATGAGAACGTCCCCGAGGCCGGTGCTGGTAGGAAATGCTTTCTGTCTCCAGTCCGCGTCTTTTGAAACGTAAAAATTCGTTACACAGTCTTTCAAAGGCCATACGGTTATATGTGTTGGAAATGGGATCCCAGGCGTCGTCTTGAGGTAGTGAAATACCTAGTTCTTTGAGAATCCTCCTAATAGTATAATACACGTGAAAGTTGTAGACACTTCGGAGCATGACATTCTTGGATGTCAGATGGTCTTTATATGAAACTCCACACCCGGCTGTTGCGCACCATACAGCGAAATTTATTTGGTTCTGCCAAAACTGCATCGGTGTTGCTTTCCAGCCGTTTACCACCTCCATCGTAGTAATCTTGGGCAACCTATATTGTTCAAAGATGTTAGGGAAGTTGGTGGCAAAGCCACTGTCCGGTCTAACCGTTTACGGTTGGGTGTACAAGGCGGTTAACAACGTCTTTTTGTGTGTATTTACCTCCGACGCGTACTTTACATTAGAGTTAAAGCTAAATGCTTTGGTATCCATTGAAAGATATTATTATGTTTGCTACTATAACTAATGTTCAAAAAGGGAGTTGTGACTTCAAAAATTAATAGACAACTGCTGCGGAAAACGCCGGGTAGGCCTTAGATCAATCACCTTCACGGTTGGATGGCAGAATGTGGGGAAGAGCGAATGGTTTTACTATGTGAAGGATGGACTACAATTAGAAGTAAAGCTGCCTCACGGACTGTGGGGAATAAGACAGCTCAAAGATTTTGTCAACTCAGAGCTTGACGGTATAATCAACCTCACAGTATCGAATGCTACCGGGCTCGCAACAATGACCATCAGCAGTGATAATAAGGTAGTGGTCTCCCCGGGGTTGGGTATTCAACTCGGTTTTAGAGAGACATACTCCTCAAACAAGGAGTGTTTACCCGGGTGGTGAGTACGTCGGTGATAAACCGGTGGACTTCACCTTCACGAAAACTCTCAGGGTGCACCTGGATCGGGTGAACACATCGTACAACACGATAGACGGATCCCCCAGCACATTACTGAAAACTGTGCCCGCCAGCGATTGTTTCTATGGCGAGACTGTAACGTTAGACTTCCCACACCCAGAGATGAAAGTTTTGGAATCGGGACACATCCACGAGTTGAAGATTTATATTCTTGATGATAAAGGGCGAGAGTTGAATAACGATTACCCGATTTCGGTCGTCCTAGAAATTTCAAATTAATTAATTTTAAGAAAATTATTTAGAATTAAACGCATGTTCGTAATATATATTATCAACATTATGAGTATATACGGACCAGGTAGTTCTTCCGATTGGGTGACAAATTCAAATAATTTGGAACCATGCAGAAGGGGGATTCATCCCGACAGAGGGCGACTTTTTAACTACCCAAAAAACAAAGGCCTTGATTAATAGAACTATATCGAGGGCCACGGACGAGATTCACAAGAGTCTACTATCACAACTTAGATGTATGCCCTGGCTGTGAATACACAAAGTCGTGAAGAAACGCATACGGAACTAAACGAACTAGGTAAAAAAAATAACCAAATTTAGAAAAGAGGCCCGGTTGGGGATTGATAAAGCCCGAGAAGACCGTAAGGCTGACATTACGGAGGTTTATGATGCGTTGCGCTTAGAAGACTCTCTCAGCAAAGAAGCTACACTTGCTGAATTAGACGGGAAAATAATCGATTTTCGAAATGAGGCCACGTCGGGTATTGAGAAAGCAGAGAAGACCACCAGGCGGACCTTATGAAGGCTTATGAGGTGTTGCGCTCAGAGGACTCTCTCATCAGAGAAGCGGCACTTACTGAACTAGATAAAAAAATAACCAAATTTCGAAAAGAGACCCGGTCGGGTATTGATAAAGTCCGAGAAGACCACCAGTCTAACCTTGCAGAGGCCATTGCGGAGGCTTATGATGCGTTGCGCTTAGAGAACTCTCACAGTAAAGAATCGACACTTACCGAACTAGATGAAAAAATAGCCGAATTTATAAAAGAGACCAGGTCTGGGGTTGAGGGGGTCCGAGAAGACCACAAAGAGGCCATTGCGGAGGCTTATGGGGCGTTACGCTCAGAGAACTCTCTCAACAGAGAAGCGGCACTTACTGACCTATATGAAAAAATAACCGAATTTTAAAAAAGAGACCCGGTTTGATCTTGATGGAGTCCGAACGGGTATTGATAAAGCCCTAGAAGACCACCAGGCGGATATTACGGAGGCTTATAGGGTGTTGCTCTTAGAGGACTCTATCAA
This sequence comes from Conchocele bisecta, assembly GCA_029237695.1. Classification (NCBI taxonomy): domain Eukaryota; kingdom Metazoa; phylum Mollusca; class Bivalvia; order Lucinida; family Thyasiridae; genus Conchocele; species Conchocele bisecta. The sequence continues at coordinate 55,315,440 of CM055268.1, forward strand.
CAGAGAAGCGACACTTACTAAACTAGATGAAAAAATAACCGAATTTCAAAAAGAGACCCGGTCGGGTATTGATAAAGCCTTAGAAGGCCACCAGGCAACCATTACGGAGGCTTATGATGCGTTGCGCTTAGAGGACTCTCTCAACAGAGAAGCGACACTTACTGAACTAGATGAAAAAATAACCGATAAACTGAAACATGATCGTATAGCCGCGACCAAAGCTCTTGAGGAGGCCTCTTATGAGATTCGTACTGAGGCATATAACGCAAACAATGCGCTTGCCGAATAGTGAAAACAATGAAAACACCAAAACGTGTCATAACAGTTTGGGCTGAGAAGCGGGGCCCATTGGTTGTGGGGCACTATGAATATTCGTTCGGTGCCAAAGCGAGTAATAAATATGGGGGATTACACTATGACAGCTGCAGGTGAAGTTATCCAAATGGCGGTCTGCTCGGTTAATGCTAATGGTAAACCTGTGGGCGCGGTCGCGATAAATATTGTAGTAGATGGGAAAGAACGGGGGATTGGAGTCACTAAAATCTCTGGAGATAGTTCGACGGTGGTTTCGTTCTCCGGTGATGATCGAATTAGACTTTCCAAGGTAGTGATGTTATTAACTTTGTTACGAAAATCGGTGACTCAGAGAGTTCTTCCACTATTGTCTCATTGTTAATTGAACTTATTGTGTAAATACTAATATATTGAAATAAATTTAACTATGAACGAATCACCGCTTCCAATTGTCAATACCGATCCACCAACACTGTATTCAACTCTCAATACCACTCCACCAACACTGTATTCAATTAACGAAAAAAGTTCAGATTTTAGGTTGAATAATATCGTCGCTATGCAGGATATTTTAGTTAGAGAATGTGCAAATAGAAAAAGACACGCTAAAAAATATATTAAGCGCGCGGCAAACAAATAGCTGAAGCATCTAGTACGGTTATGGCAAGTGTTTTCTGTGTTGTGTGGGGCGGGAACTGCTGCAACGCTATCTACAATTGTAATGATTCCACTTGCAGGGGTTTTGAGTGGAATTACCGTTTTATCTGGAACCACTTTGTATGGTAATTTAGGGCGGCGGGTGGAAAACTCGAGAAAAAAAGTAGGAAAACATGATAGAATATCCGTTCTCGCTAGGTCTAAGAAAAATATCATCGACGTTATGGTGTCCAAAGCGTTGGCCGATAAGAAAATATCAAATTTAGAGTTTGAAGTCCGTGGTGGAAGAATGGGGAGATATGAAGAATTAAAAAATGATATAAGGATCAAGGCGCGCGCCACCATGCCAAAAATTGAGTGTACTGATTGGATAAATTTTAGGGTAAAACTTGGAAATAAAGTCGGAGGAAATGTTACAGCACCATTATAAAATAATTAAAAAAAAGAAAAAAAAAAAAAAAATAAAAAAATAAAAAAATAAAAAAAAAATAAAAAATAAAATAATAAAAATAATAATAAAAAAAAAAAAAAAAATTCAAAAAAAAAATTCTTAATTTTAATTTTCCTAACCTAATTTTTTCAAAATTATATTGGTGCAGTAAACAAATTTACATACCTATACAACATGTGTTTTTCACTGAGAATTACAAATTCAGTCGAGGATTACACTGTACACACCGTCTGTTTAATTGATACACTCGGCTCTGTTTACCTCGGCTATCAATTTACGCATGGGCCATAACCCGTGTAATTGAAACATTGTCGTTACAACATAAATTAATTACTATGTAATAATAGGGGGTGTTCAGCTTTAAATTATTAAAAAAAAAATATAAAATTAATTATAAAATTAACAAAATAACGAACCATCACATGTTTTCTTTCGCCAATAGGTATTAATAAATAATTATAATATGCACACCATTTGTATGTTGTATAGGAAACTGATGAGTATATATATGTTTGTTGACCTTACAACAATTGGTCTCATCTCGTGTGTGCTATGTTGTTGATCCGGTATGACGTCCGTCTCGTCTGTTTAATGGTAGCAGTCTATCCATATGTGTGTATTTGGAGATGTAATTGTGTAGCTCAAAGGTGCCGGCCTAACAGATTTCTGCCTAAGAGCTTTGCAATTTCGGAAACCAAATTCACACATAGGCTCTCCTTACTTCGCTGGTTTCTCTTAATTAGAGGAATTGGCAATGGGTTCAAGGCGACCCGTAAAACCAGACTGTGAGCCAACAGATGTGTGGGCTTAAGAAAGGTCCCAACACCCCAGTGGCTGGGTGCCGGCTAGAAATCTGCCCAGTCGCTGGGGGTGTTGTGCACGAGTGGAGGCTTTTGTTATTTTTTTTTACAAATTATTAATATCTTTATAAGCGATATCGTAGAAATGTATATTCGTAAACGAATCGTTGGGTTTTAACAATTTTATATAACACCTTAATTAATTTCATATCCGATACGCATTATCCGTCTTAATGTTTGTATTTGCCTATTGTATAGTTGACATAATTGCCGTATAATATTGTAAATGCAACGTTTTTATCGGAGCGTAATAAATTACGCTGGTATTTCATGTATTCGATATCGCCTAGTGTTCTCATTTTATTGAATTTATATATAGGATTATAACCCCCGTATTCTTCATAAATTTCTTCAACACAGTTATTAAAAACTTTCAATTCCAATTGTATTGTATTATCCATTTTCTCTAATAGTTTTTTTTTTTCTGTTCAATAATTTTCAATTTCTTCTAATAATTTTCCAATTTCTTCGTTAAAAGTGATATCGTAGAAACGCATATCCGTCAACGAATCTTTGATTTTAAACTGTTTTATAAAATTAGTTTGATAATGTTTCGGTAGTGTTTCTCCGATCCTATTTAGGTCGCTTCATTACATAAATTTGATACTTATACCGGCGACATAATTGCCGGTTTAATATTGTAAATGCAACGTTTTTATCGCAGCGTAATAAATTACGCTGATATTTCATGTATTCGATATCACATAGTATTGTCATTTTACCGTGTTTTAATACTGTAGAAACAACAGCGTAAAATCCTTCATCCAAGTCATTATAAACGTCCAATTCGTTGTGTATTTTATTATCCATTTTGTTATAATATTTTATTATAACCTATTAAATTTATATGTTCAATTGGACGTGAAAACAACATGATGTATTTATGACACACATTTTGGATGTTTGTGGTTGGTGGGAGACAATTTCCTCGTTAACTATTTTTTTTATTTTTTGGGGGTGGTGGGAGTAGTATAGAGGGTTATAAATGATACCACCGTTAGGTGGTATCATTTTGAATCCCTCTATACTACTCGCCAACATGAGTGTCAATTCTACGTTCATGGAAGGGGGTCAATAAGTCAGTATCTAAGGTGATAACTTACAGTCAGGGAACACATTAATGACAGTATAACACTGCAAGTACTGAAATACGACAAAAAAAAATCTAACAAGTTTCTAAACGTTACAAGTGCCCGCTATACAGATATAATCATTTAGTAATATTTATTTTACTGATAGTGACACACACGCGCGGTGGTATCAGGCTATGTTCATATGCAAATGAGGCATGATATGTTTTAATTATTTATACTAAAGAAATGCGTCACCTGAAAAAAATAATATTTTCGACAGATTTTAAAGTATGATCATTGCACATCATAAAATAAATACAGAGATTAAAGAGTAATGTCCGTTAACATTTTAAGCAAACACGGTTATCGCCCCTCATATCAGTGTGTAAATTTACGTCTGATATAACATGTATAATAATGCCAATCAGTACGTGGGATAATGGCGCATGAATGTTTATTTTGCCAGGAAATGTCTCAGATGATGTCTCTGATGTAAAGAACATTTTGTACCTACTGAGTGGGCATGTACCTTTAAGGGTTAATGAAACTGTAACACCAGCAATCAATCAAGCAATCAATCTAGTTTAATCTTGTAGTACCCTATGTTCAGTACTTTCAGTACTTTGATTTGTTGTTTAGCAGATGCGTCTCCGCTGAATACCTATCGCATAATCTCCAATAGTAACCACCATACATGTATTTGCACACTCAAGGTGTATGATCACGTGCTACTAACAACAAAAACAAGTACCGATTCAAAGTACGTATTATTTTATAGTGTCCTTATTACGTAACGGATTTTGGTGGTCTGTATTTTCGCCCAAATTTCTGTCGTTTTTGCGAAGAATCGATTTCCGTGTCCGGGTCTCCGACACGGAAATCGATTCTTCGCAAAAACGACATAAGTTTGTGCCAAACTCACTTGACCACCAAATGCAGCTCATGAAGACGCGTTTGCTGCGCCATATTTCATCAAAATCCGTTGCATATTAAGGAAAATATCAAATACTTACTTTGGAGTGGGCGACGTTGTTGTTGTTGTAACCACGTGATCATGCACCTCTCCTATGAGTCGGTGCATCAAACGACCTTTCTGTGACTTTGACCTAGAATTGATTGCAATATTTACATAGTTATTTCCCTTGTTTAAACTTGTTTAACTTGTATCGAGATCTGCAGTCATCATACTGTGCAGTTGGACGATATCAATAATCAGTGATGCGCACCGCTATCCACTTTGAATCAAAAGACCTCTGTGTTACGTTGACCTACAATTGCCATCTGTTCATACAGTGGGACCTCTCTAAACCGGACACCAAGAAAATTGCTAAATTGTTAATGTTGTGGGTTGCTTAGTTATTTATCTCCGATGGTAATGTCTGTTCGTACTCGCAAAGCATGAACACATGTCTTGGAGTGGTCAGATGCCTGATTTACAGTGGAACCTCTCTAAACCGGACACCCTGGGGACCTCCCAGGGTGTCCGGTTTAGAGAGGTCCCACTGTAGTTGCTTCCATCCGTGTTCTATTAACACATTTTCTAGTTCGTCTAGTAACAGGAGCAAATTTTCTTGCACCGGTTACTAGACGAAAATGTCTGTATTCTGTATCTTCTGCATGAAGCTGAATGGAAATTCGTCGGGAATCCAGCGCCTATGTCGACGTGAAATATGTTAGGCTAGCCTGGAGTGCAGCACTAGTGTCATTGTATCCACCAATGGCTAAAGTCAGGAGATACTATAGGAAACAGGCAGGCAATTGATTTCCCATAGACCCACATTCACACAAACATGACAATCGCAAACAACCTGCGGCAAAATTAATTGTGTTACTTCCATTCTTGGAGTCAGTGACCTAAGCCGGTTCTAGATCCATGCCAAACACGGGGTCATGCGGGTTGATTTCCATGAGTGATTTCCCATTTATTGACGATCACGAGCAGCTACGTGATATCAAGCAAACAATTCAAGTATTTGGAAATAAATAAATCGACAATATTGACAAGGTTAGCGCAGGTGTATGATCACGTGGTACTAACAACAACAAGTACTGAAACTTCCAGAATTCATCCGATTGAAAGTACGTATTCTTGTATATTGTCCTTATTACGTAACGGAGTTTGATGAAATATGGCGCATCAAACGGGTCTTGTTAAGCTGCATTTGGTGGTCTCTGTATTTTCGCCCAAACTTCTGTCGTTTTTGCGTAGAATCGATTTCCGTGTATCCGACACGGAAATCGATTCTCGCAAAAACGACATAAGTCTGTGCCAAAACTCCCTGGACCACCAAATGCATCTCATGAAGCACGCGTTTGCTGCGCCATATTTCAACAAAATCCGTTGCAATTAAGGAAAATATAAAATAATACTTACTCTGGAGTGGGCGACGTTGTTGTTGTTGTAACCACGTGATCATGCACCTTGTATTCTGTATAGTGTGATCTGGTGTTCGTGCCGATTAAGATGCTTCTCCGCATGGTCACACTAATTGCTTCCGGCCTTTTCCCAACACGTACTAGTCTACTGTCTGTTTCATGAAACCTGCCCAAATGTTACGGCTATATAAACAATGCAAAATCAATATATTTTTCGATAATATTAAATTAAAGAAAAAATTTAAGAATGAACTTAGAAAACAAAATGAAAAAATCTTCATGTTAAATCCCCATAGAAATCTTATTTCTATGGGGTAAATCCATGGAGATGTTTTTTTCTAATTTCAAAAATAGTGGACAGATTTTCAAAATTTAACTTGTTTTCTTTGTTAGATCATTTCCAAGCTATCTAGCCAGGCTTCGGAGTAAATTTCCATTTATTTTCGTTTTTTTTACTCTTTTCCTCCACCTCCTTTTCCCCCATGTTAAATTAATATTATCGAAAAGAATATTGTTTTTGCATTGTATATATGGCCATAAAATTTGGGCAGCTTTCGTGAAACAGACAGTAGTCTAATAATGCATCGCCCATCCCGTTTCCGTGCCGCGCCAGATATCCTTTCCCATTCACGGCACTAACCTACTATTCTATTTATCTAGTCAACAGCCACAAATGGCTTTAAAGCGCAAAAAAATAATAAAAAATAACCCCAGCCACCGCACATACTCATACGCAGAGATTAGGTCGTATTGACAGGATATCCAAAATATTGCACGGTACCGTGTTTCACGGCACATATGCACTGTGTTGACGGGATAAATTTTGAACGATATGCATTCTCAAGCTGATCACGATAAACACTGACCAGAGATATAATGAAATTGTTGTCCGAAAATAGTCAGCAACATATTTCAAATCCGCTATATCATGAAGGGGATGATGTGAATGCCAATTATGGAAACCGCTCACGTAAATAGTCCGTCATTGTCAATACCATACATCGATAATAACCTACCACAGGCAACTGTAGCTGTGCAATCCGTTACCCACAGGTCACAATCACGATAATATATAGAGAATAGTAGGTTAGTGCCGTGAAGGCTCAGGAAACGGGATGGGCGAGGCTATGCCGAGCACATCCCGTTTCCGTGCCGCGTCAGATATTTTTTCCCATTCATGGCACTAACCTACTATTCTATTTATCCCGTCAACACCAACAAATGGCTGTAAAATACCAAAATTGTATTGACTGGATATCAAAAATGTTTCACGGCACCGTGTTTCACGGCACATACGCACTGTGTTGACGGGATCAAATCCACTTTCGTGCATCATGTCAGTTAACCATTTCACCATTCATAACTTACATGGACTTGACCATGACAACATTAGACGATTCCACCACTCGAACAGGTTAATTGGCTAAATCAAGATATATCCGCGAACAATGCAGATCATGAGCTCATGAATCAGCTCGCCTCGGCTCATTATTGATATTGTGGCTTAGTGCTGAAGGGTGAAATGGTTTGACTCATGTGAACGCATACAAGACATAATACACATTGTATTATACAACACTTGAATGTGGATCATTGTCTGAACTGTTATCATGCATTTGACAACTTTGAACGTGACATA
>CM055268.1:55995631-56053848 GCA_029237695.1 Conchocele bisecta
ACTGTAATATATGAAAATAAGCATCACTGTCTCACACATAACGCTCAAACCTATCAATTACGTCAGGGAATTTGAGGGAATTCAAACTATCAAATCGAAAATATGTTATTTCCAACTTTATAACTGACTTCGCCATTGTCTCGCAATATTTTTTCGGCATTTGCACATTTCAATTTCATGTTCGACTAAGAAAATCAGAATATTTAGATGACGTATTAACATTTACAAATGAATGATAATTTTCTGAGGACAGTACCACTTCTTCTGTGACTAAATTGCGAACATCACAGGCCCTGAGCAGACTGCGCGGAAGCCATTATTGTGCAATATAAGCCAATATGCGCAATTTTGCGAAAATAAATTTAAAAAATGGCAATATATTATTTAAAAAATGGCGAAATTTTATTGTGCGATTAAATATAGTGCTCCAGACATATAGCAAATATAATAAATATAGTTCTACATGATTCTAAACGATATACATGTATTGTTTTCGCTAGTGCATTATAATTTTTGTTTGACTTTTTGCGATTTGCCTAATTCAAGTGTCAGCGAAATTACGACGGTTATGAACAAAATCGTGGTAAGTAAAATGTTGCGTTGCAGATTATATAAATATGTTTATCTCAATTTGAAAAATGAAGGAAAGTTTCCGATTTACAAGTAACCATTGCTCGCCGGTGTCTTCCACGATATAATAGCATAAATAAATATACTTGAATACGTCCGTTGAGTTTTCACCTCTTAAAAAGTATAAGATTGCAACGCAAAAACAGTCTGATCAGCATCTACGCTGGTCGTCATTCCATCAAAGAAACACACCACTTCTAATATAGGAATGAATGGCCTTTTTGTGGAATTTATCGGGGTATAAACTTGGAAAAGTCGCGGGAATACTGGACGAAGGCCGGAAGGCCTCGTCCAGTATTCCCGCGACTTTTCCAAGTTTATATCCCCGATAAATTCCACAAAAATGCCATTCATTCCTTATAATTCCAGCATTTGAAATAAATTCATCAAGAAAATGTGTTTATTTTCCGTTTTCTTAAGAATTATTTTAACTGCGCCTCACGGTTACGGAAAGTAGTTCGGCGTAGGAGCTTACTGGAATATAAATTTTGGACAGAGACTTGCTACGGGCCAATCAAATGTTAGGGAATTGTGTAAATATGTTTGTGCTGGAATTATCAGGCTTTATACGTCGTTATCAGGCTACATGGGTGTGCTATTTAATCAGGAGCTACACGGGTCACAAATCACATATGACCCATTTCTGCAGTCACATGCACATTTGTGTTTTCGCGATGAGACTTTCGACTAAAATGTGAAAAGATGTGGCACAAGAAAACTCAAGGTCGCAATGAGCAGCCATAAATATCCCTACATTATCGCCTGTGCTAATCTGTCCAATATTGTTAATTTACATATTTCAAAATACTTGAATATTGTGCGTGAAATCAAGCAGTTTGATTGTCTGAGATTGAGCTGTGTTACAGCTCAAGCTCAGTCAATCAAATTGCTTGATTGCGAGCTGGCATCGCCAATTGATGTTCAGAAACGTTGATAATCTGCGCGAGATTAACGCCGGCGGTTGTGTACCTTAACTGGATGCATGCATCCATTGGCCGCAAACATTTGGGCTATGTCGCCGTCGTCCTGCAACGCGCTCATCAGATGCGCAATGTAAGTAGTGGCTAGGACAAGGACGTCCAGCTTCGACAATTTCGTGTCTGGTGGCACGGCAGGCAGTGTCCGTTGTAAATCCAGAAACGCCGAGCGGAGTGTCTTCACACGCGTTCGTTCCCGCGCTGCGTTGTTGGCGATTGGTCGACCGTGACGTTTAGGGGTCCGGAAGGGGCCGGACCTGTCGGGGCCCAATGAGAAGGCACTAGTGTGATCCTCCAAACGGGTTTCATTGAAACCGTACGGGAAAGCGTTCTCGGACATTGTCGAATAATAATCCACAGTTTACCAATTTAGTATTATTCGAAACGTAATTAACGATTTTAATTAAAATGACTCAATTTAGGAATTTTCAATCTTCTGTCTTGCATCAATCTGTGACCATGCATCGTTCTTTATTTCGTATTTAATTAACGTAAAAGCTGACTCCATATTTAATCGTCCACTCCATGTATATCCTACTTGTATGTATCCTTGAACTCCGGTATGCAAAGCAGCTATAAACACATTAATCATGCACGTATAATTAAAATGCAAGTAATTAAATGTTGATCCACTGAATTGCTTGTAACTATTCGAAATTCTTGTTCATTGTCAGGCAGCAGCTACCGAATGTCTGTTTCGTCGGCTACTGTATGATAATGAGACGAGCCATGCGATTTTGTACCTAAGAACATGTGCGATATCTCATGAAAAGATTCACAAAATTACGATATTTACGGCAAATGACGTCGAAAGTTGACGACATGTTCATAGCAAATGCGGAATTCCGCATTTGCTATGAAAATTTCGTCAACTTTCGACGTCATTTATAGAAAATATCATAGTTTCCGTAAATATGTTTCATGAAAAATCGCACATTTTCCAACTACGTACAAAATCACATTTGATATATCCACTGGAGTGCCACACACTGATATGAGCACCCACTGTTTCGGAGAGATCACTAGATGTATACGTATCCAGCTTTAATTAGCAATCACTCCATGAGTCGCCGTATAAAACAATAAAACCAATCTTTCTGACAGACTACCGTGTTCCCAGATCCCCTGTGATTGAGCGGCTTCGCGGACTTTATTGTCTTTAAAAACTCTCCGGTGATATATATACTCGACCTATATTAATAGACAGTTAACCATTTCACCGATACATATAATTAACATGGTATGTTCCATGTTAATTTCGGACTGTTACATTTAACGAAAATGGGGTATTGTTTCAAATCTTTAACAAACAAATTAATGACAAGCAATGCAGATCCTGAAGAGATGGCCCATGCTAATTTTTGTATCAACATCTTAAACTAAATAATGACAAGCGCAACAGATCTTAAAGAGACGATACTTGTTAATTTTGGACAATTTCATTAATAGAAAATGTGTATTGTTTCACAATTAAAAAAGAAGTCATATACTGCATATCCTGTCGAAATGGTCCATGTTGAATTGGGATTATTTCATTAATAAAAAAAATTTCCAAGCTTATATCCCCAATAAATTCCACAAAAATGCCATTCATTCCTTATAATTCCAGCATTTTAAATAAATTCATCAAGAAAATGTGTTTATTTTCCGTTTTCTTAAGAATTATTTTAACTGCGCCTCACCGTTACGGAAAGTAGTTCGGCGTGGGAGTTTACTGGGATATAAATTTTGGAAAGAGACTTGCTACGGGCCAATCAAATGTTAGGGAATTGTGTAAATAGTTTTGTGCTGGAATTATTGACAAATACTGCAGATCCTGATGAGATGGCTCGTTAGGCGCCATTTTTCATGAGGCAGAAAAAAAGCAAGTAGTACTTCCCATTTTTTACATAACCAAATAACGGCTATAAAACAGTAAATAATATATGTAATAAGTATAATCTCATCCTCATGTTTATTCAAACAGTCAGATTATTCGGCAAGCTTGCTGGTTTGTCAAAACCTGTAACCCGCTTTCAGTAACGTCTGTTGAATCGCATATGTATTTTTTTTTTAAATCCGACGTATACATCTACTTGACAGTTGATTGAAAAAAGAACCTTGCGTGTAACTATTCAACCAGTTTTAAACTTTAGAGTGCCCGCTATGCATACTTAATCATGTATTAATCTTTAAATAACTGATAGAGACGCGCGGTTGTATCAGGCTGTTTGATATGCAGATGAGACAGGACGTCTTTAAATTATTTGTATCAATTAAATGCGTAAACTGGAAAAGTCGCGGGAATACTGGACGAGGCCTTCCGGCCTTCGTCCAGTATTTCACGCGACTTTTCCAAGTTGTATAAATATGTGTTATCGAAATATTATAAAGTATGATCAGTGTACATCAAAAATAAATACAGAAAGGAAATAGTTTTGTCTGTTAACCTTTCACGGAAACACGGTTATCGCCCCTGTTATCACACGTGGCAATTACGTTTAATATAAAAAGTATAATAATACCAATTAGCATGGCCAGTAATGGTAAATTAATGTATATGAATGTTATAAAACGAAACATATATCTCCTTATATTACAACCTGGTAAGTGGGAGTCCAGGTTTAATACTTATAATGCGGGAAAATTAATTGTCGTCTGCAACTGTTTCATATGTTGTCTTCTGTCTCGACAAAAACATGGTTTGACAGCACTTTAGAATCATTTCCATTGGAAATGATTCTAACGTGCTGTTGAATCATGTGTTTGATGCGAAACATGGGAAATAGAAAATAAACAGCAGACGACAAAATGGCATGCAACATGTTAAGGGTTAAAGCTTCGTATGCCATAATAATATATAAACAATGCACCGATGGCAGTGTGAATTCAATGTCATATATGATGAAATAAAAACCACACCGAAAATAAATCACAAGAAATTGACATAACTGATTTATTTGGAAAGTAAATATGCTAATTATGTCACCGTATCGGCGACGTGAATGAAATGGACTATCAATGACAATGTGTTTATGCGCATGCGTATACAATGAGTATCTTGTGTATTGACTGAATACACGCGGATCGATAGCAACATACTGTACCAGGTATTGACGTCGGTCAGTCCTTATTCGAAAACTAATTTCGCTGCCGTTCTATTGCGTCGCGTGACGTATCGATTGACGTCACTGTAATGACGCACGCAAACGAATCCGCTTTTTGTTTTCGACAAAAAAAAGAGTTATACATGCGCATTTGGTAGCACAACAGGTTACCTCGTGCAGGCACATTTGGGACATGCCATTTGATTGTCGACCTAATAACATGTGATATATTTCATGAAAATTATTTTCAAAATTTACGATCTTTTCCGTAAATGATGTCGAATGTTGCGGACATTTGCATAGCAAATGAGGAATATATTTCCACATTTTCTAATGTCGTCACCTTTCAACGTGCCTTACAGAAAATAGATTTCGTTAAAAAATCGCACATGCTCTTAGATACAAACTCACATGGCTTGTCTCAATTATATGTACATGCATTATCAATATTTATTTATTCCATTCTAAACAAAAGGTAGCCTTGCTCAAACTGTGATAAAAACATAATTTGAGACTTCATGTTATTTGTTTGACATTACAGGTACATGTACAATGTATATGTTACTTTTCAGGGCCCGGTTGCTCAAAACCTCTGTTAGCTTAACAGACTGTTAAATCCTTAGCAATGCTAAGGATTTAACAGTCTGTTAAGCTAACAGAAGCTTTGAGCAACCGGGCCCAGTCGATTAAAGACTGGACTGTGAGATATGTCTAGATGTCTAGATATCTTACTATTCTTGGCATTAATCGTTTTCTTCATATATTATAGAGAAACCTCTCTAACCCGGACACCATGATGACGTGTGTTATAGGTGCACGATTTAAGGAAGGCTCTATACTCTAGAAATAATCTGACATAATTGTGTGTTTGTTGTTTTCTGCTAAAACGCATACATGTACATACATTATTACAGATTGGGGCCCTCAAGTTAAGTAAAAATAGATTGTTACGGAAATTAAATGTGTACCTAATTATATAGCTATTCCACAAGTTTTTAACATCAAAAGTGTTCGTTTTTACAAAGTATTAACTGATATTTCAATATCGTGTTAGTAGTGATAATCACCAGTTTATGTGAATGTGAAGACAGTGCGATTAGTTTTAATTTTATCCCGTCAACACAGTGCGTATGTGCCGTGAAACACGGTGTCGTGAAACATTTTTGATATCCAGTCAATACTATTTTTGAATTGTACAGCCATTTGTAGGTGTTGACGGGATACATAGAATAGTAGGCTAGTGCCGTGAATGGGAAAAAATATCTGGCGCGGCACGGAAACGGAATGTGCTCGGCAGAGCCTCGCCCATCCCGTTTCCTGAGCCTTGCCAGATATGTTTTCCCATTCACGGCACTAACCTACTATTCTCTATATTTACACCATATCAATTATGACTGTGTGTCAACTTAACCAAGATTGCTGTCGATATCTTATACAGTATATATATTGTACACCAGAACATGCTGAATTTATTACATTATCACAGCCACATTGCCTGTGATAATGTAATAAATTCAGTATAATAATTCTGCATACTTTTAATCATCAAATATATGCAGTCATTATTTCTGCATTTCGGGAAAAATAAATGATTACTCCCTCAAAGTATACTTTGCTAGAAAAGTATACTTTGCAATTTTGATGAAATCGGCTATAGATCGCTGTTTATATCAGTTCAGCTCACAGTAATCCGATACATGGAACAACATGGAAGATGTTTATCTTCAGTCGTCTCCGGACAACAATCTTGAGGAAACAACCCTTAAGTCTGTGAAAATATCTGCAAACTATCAAATGAATGCCTGAACCCTTTGAAACCGAAATCCCGCTATAGCGGTTTATGCAAACAATGCAGATCCTCGGGACCGTTTCACTAAACTTCGTACGACTAAAATGAGCCGGCTTGTAACTAGCCGTCTCATCAGGATCTGCACTTGTTGTAAGTAATTTTCAGATTTTTGAGAGAAAAAATATCCCCTTTTCATAAATGGACTAGTCTGAAAATCATTTTGTGACGATTGGATTGGTTGCAAAATTAACATATTAAAATCCATTCCAGTTACATAGGGATGAAAGAGCTATCTCTCCTAATAATTGAATGTAATGTAGTTCATGATAAGCCGTCTCTTCACGATCTGCACAATTTGTGGGTATTTGTTTTTACACAATGATCGCAATTGCCCTTTGCTCTTAGTTTCGTAAAAAGACGTGGATTTCATTTATGTATTGTTTTCGCATTTCTCTGTAGATTTGTTGCTGCCAACATTTGTTGAAATTCTTGAAACATAAATTACTCCATTTAGTATATACATGTACATACTAAATGATGGTTGTTTTAAACATACACACAACGATTTTAGTTCCAAATGAATTTCAAATGCCCTCATGTAATCGAAATTTTCGGACTGTCAGAAATTTTCAGCAGGGTTTCTTTTTTCTACCTATCGATAATGAGTGATGGTACATGTATTGTCCCAGAATGACATAGATTAGCACATCTGACTAACTTTGATGGTGTGAGAGTTTATTGCCCTATCGTTCCTTACTATGACACAATATACATATACCGTAACCTTACTACGCTGAATTAAATGTTGTCGTCTGCTGGAAATGTTTTATTTTCAATATTTCTCACAAAAACCTGGTTTTGACAGCACATGAGAATCGTCTCCAGTGGAGACGATTCTCATGTGCTGTCAAAACCAGTTTTTTGTTAAGAATTAAAGCAAAAATGAAAAACAGCAGACGGCAATTTTCGTCAACAGCGTCGGAAGGGTTAACCCGAATATTCTGGCCAGTGGCTGTCACACAGGGCGACTTACAAGTATCCCTGCGTGACAGCCAGAACATACGGGTTAAATATACATACATGTATACCTCGTTATCAAATGAAAGGACAACACAAACAAATGTATTTATTTTGCCTGCATTATCATTCGGAACAATCTAATATAATTCTAACCTCGTCGTCTTTTGCGTGGAAACTTTTATGTTTTGATCCTTTACAAGTTGCATTCAACGGGAATAAATATAAATTAACCCTTACACCGCTACACACAACAATTGTCGTCTGCTGTTGCTTTTATCTCTTGCCTTATTTCTCAATAGAAACATGGTTTGACAGCACTTCAGAATCATTGCCAATGGCATTGATTCTGAAGTGCTGTCAAAGCATGTTGTAAATTATTCTCATGTGCTGTCAAAGTACATGTATGTTTTTGATGATACAAATGGGAAATAGAAAATAAACAGCAGACAACAACAAAATAAGATAGCGGTATAAGGGTTAACATAAACTCGTTTTGTCAAAGCATGTTTTACATTATTCTCATGTGCTGTCAAAGCATGTTTTTGATGATAAAAATGGAAAATAGAAAATAAACAGGAGACAACAAAAAAATAAGATAGCGGTCTAAGGGTGAACATAAACTCGTTTTGCATGTATCGGTATTGATTATACGAATGCATATAACATGTGCATACGGCTAGTACGGGGCGCCAAGTGGGACATGGCTCAATTTTGTCAACAAAATTCATTTTTGTGCCACAAAATTCAATTCTGTGTCACAAAATTCACTTTTGTGCCACAGAATTCAATTCTGTGTCACAAAATTCAATTCTGTGCCACAAAATTCAATTCTGTCAATTCTGCACACGCATGTAAGAAGGACTACCATTGGTCAGAAACTGCACTGGAGAAATGGGTCACGGTCGCCGATCTACACATTCAATGTCGATGATTCATTTCTCATTCTGCCGATGATTCATTTCTCATTCTGCCATTTTGCTTCAACTATCTCCAAACAGTCAAACGTTGACAAACCCATTCGTATTTAAACTCATTTGCGTTATAATTGTACACATAATTCATGTACATGTAGATCTCCCGCGAGTACTGACGTCATTTATAGTGTATCGCAAGGTACATCTTCCCCAGTTAAATCAATAATACACGCGCTGTGGCCTGTGTTCTGACTGCTGTCTGTGTTTATAAACAGAATGTGTGTATTGGGCCATTTGAGGAAACCATTTGTAGTATTTGTGTAGATACCATGGATACTAAGATGGTGTATACTGTAAATAATGCATGTAGACATTTGCGAACACGTAACTTCGCAACTAGTAGACACAGATCCAATACCATTTGTTTCACAAGGTTAGATCTACTGTTAGAATACGACGTCATCTAATGTCATTTTCGAGCATAAAACGTTACTTGATAAATAGAATACCAGGCTAGTGTATTTTAATATCAAGTTTATCAGGCTCGGCTCGGAAACGGTAGGAATTCCTCGGCAAGCCTCGGAATTCCTACGCGTTTCCTAGCCTTGCCTGATAAACTTGATATCCAAATACAATAGCCTGGTATTCTCTATATATGGGCATGCTCTCAGATCTAGCTATGTCCCGGCTACTTTATGTTTGACCCTGTTTACATAATTGAGGGAAAATTCTGAATATTTTTCTTATTTCTCCTTCAAAGTATATATGCTTATATGGTGTGACCACTCATTTGTAACCATAATATAACCAAAATAACTGTCCATAAAGAAGTATAATATTGATATTGGGTTATATTGGGTTATATTTTCGCATTGAAATATTTAAACCTGCAAGTGTACTCCACCATCTAGTAAAATGGACTAAGACCGATCTCAACCAATCAACGTAGAGATGACATAGACTATCCTACGCAAACTAATTTTTGTGGACAAAAATGAATTCTGTCCCACAAAACTGAATTTTCTTCACAAAACTCAATTCTGTCTTACAAAATTGAATCCTTTATAACAAAAATGAATTTTGTATACGAAACGTATGCAGAATTGAATTTTGTGACACAGAATTGAATTTTGTGACACAGAATTGAATTTTGTGATTTTTAGTGTTACAAAACTCAATTTTGTACACATAATTAACCTGTCCTGCATGGCGCCCCGTAGTTAGATCCTAAACAATAAACATACGTGTTATAAATTGTAATTCCAGTAATATTTCAATAAATCCGTTTATATCCTGTCTAAATAAAGTAAATTTAGATAGATTGTCCTTGTCGGTGTATATTCGATAGACACACATTTTGATGAATGAGTAACATCATAAAGTAATTAATTAGACACTCAGGTACACGTAGACATGGCCCTACCTTACCACAGCTACTTGATCTTCCAGCATTTGAAGACGTCCGTGGAAGAAGGGGACTAAGTCCAATCTGAAGGCGTCAGTGGAAGAAGTGGACTAAGTCGAATATGAAGGCGTCAGTGGAAGAAGTGGACTAAGTCAAATATGAAGGAGTCAGTGGAAGAAGTGGACTAAGTCGAATATGAAGGCGTCAGTGAAAGAAGGGGACTAAGCCAATATGAAGGGGTCAGTGGAAGAAGGGGACTAAGTCGAATATGAAGGGGTCCGTGGAAGAAGGGGACTAAGTCCAATATGAAGGCGTCAGTGAAAGAAGTGGACTAAGTCGAATATGAAGGGGTCAGTGAAAGAAGGGGACTAAGTCCAATATGAAGGGGTCAGTGGAAGAAGGGGACTAAGTCCAATATGAAGGCGTCAGTGGAAGAAGAGGACTAAGTCCAATATGAAGGCGTCAGTGGAAGAAGAGGACTAAGTCCAATATGAAGGGGTCAGTGGCAGAAGGGGACTAAGTCGAATATGAAGGCGTCAGTGAAAGAAGGGGACTAAGTCGAATATGAAGAGGTCGGTGGAAGAAGGGGACTAAGTCGAATATGAAGGGGTCAGTGGAAGAAGGGGACTAAGTCCAATATGAAGGCGTCAGTGAAAGAAGGGAACTAATTCCAATATGAAGGCGTTAGTGGAAGAAGGGGACTAAGTCCAATATGAAGGCGTCAGTGAAAGAAGGGGACTAATTCCAATATGAAGACGTTAGTGGAAGAAGGGGACTAAGTCCAATATGAAGGGGCCAGTGGAAGAAGGGGACTAAGTCCAATATGAAGGGGTCAGTGGAAGAAGTGGACTAAGTCCAATATGAAGGGGCCAGTGGAAGAAGGGGACTAAGTCGAATATGAAGGCGTCAGTGAAAGAAAGGGACTAAGTCCAATACGAAGGGGTCCGTGGAAGAAGTGGACTAAGTCCAATATGAAGGCGTCAGTGGAAGAAAGGGACTAAGTATAATATGAAGGCGTCAGTGGAAGAAGGGGACTAAGTCCAATATGAAGGCGTCAGTGGAAGAATGGGACTAAGTCCAATATGAAGGCGTCAGTGGAAGAAGGGGACTAAGTCCAATATGAAGGGGTCAGTGGAAGAAGGTGACTAAGTCAAATCTGAAGGCGTCAGTGGAAGAAGGGGACAAAGTCCAATCTGAACGCGTCAGTGGAAGAAGGGGACTAAGTCCAATATGAAGCGGTCAGCGGAAGAAGGGGACTAAGTACAATATGAAGGGAACCGTGGAAGAAGGGGACTAAGTCGAATATGAATAGGTCAGTGGAATAAGGGGACTAAGTCCAATCTGAAGTCGTCAGTGGAAGAAGGGGACTAAGTCCAATATGAAGGCGTCAGTGGAAGAAGGGGACTAAGTCCAATATGAAGGGGTCAGTGGAAGAAGGGGACTAAGTCGAATATGAAGGCGTCAGTGGAAGAAGTGGACTAAGTCCAATATGAAGGCGTCAATTGTAGAAGGGGACTAAGTCCAATATGAAGGGGTCAGTGGAAGAAGTGGACTAAGTCGAATATGAAGGGGTCAGTGGAAGAAGTGGACTAAGTCCAATATGAAGGTGTCAGTGGAAGAAGGGTACTGAGTCCAATATGAAGGGGTCATTGGGAGAAGGGGACTAAGTCCAATATGAAGGGGTCAATGGAAGAAGTCGACTAAGTCCAATATGAAGGCGTGAGTGGAAGAAGGGGACTAAATCCAATATGAAGGGGTCAGTGGAAGAAAGGGACTAAGTCCAATATGAAGGGGTCAGTGGAAGAAGTGGACTAAGTCCAATATGAAGGCGTCTGTGGAAGAAGGGGACTAAGTCCAATATGAAGGGGCCAGTGGAAGAAGGGGACTAAGTCCAATATGAAGGCGTCAATTGTAGAAGGGGACTAAGTCCAATATGAAGGGGTCAGTGGAAGAAGTGGACTAAGTCGAATATGAAGGGGTCAGTGGAAGAAGTGGACTAAGTCCAATATGAAGGTGTCAGTGGAAGAAGGGTACTGAGTCCAATATGAAGGGGTCATTGGGAGAAGGGGACTAAGTCCAATATGAAGGGGTCAATGGAAGAAGTCAACTAAGTCCAATATGAAGGCGTGAGTGGAAGAAGGGGACTAAATCCAATATGAAGGGGTCAGTGGAAGAAAGGGACTAAGTCCAATATGAAGGGGTCAGTGGAAGAAGTGGACTAAGTCCAATATGAAGGCGTCTGTGGAAGAAGGGGACTAAGTCCAATATGAAGGGGCCAGTGGAAGAAGGGGACTAAGTCGAATATGAAGTGGTCAGTGGAAGAAGGGGACTAAGTCCAATATGAAGCGGTCAGCGGAAGAAGGGGACTAAGTACAATATGAAGGGATCCGTGGAAGAAGGGGACTAAGTCGAATATGAATAGGTCAGTGGAATAAGAGGACTAAGTCCAATATGAAGGGGTCAGTGGAAGAAGGGGACTAAGTCGAATATGAAGGCGTCAGTGGAAGAAGTGGACTAAGTCCAATATGAAGGCGTCAATTGTAGAAGGGGACTAAGTCCAATATGAAGGGGTCAATGGAAGAAGGGAACTAAGTCGAATATGAAGGCGTCAGTGGAAGAAGGGGACTAAGTCCAATATGAAGGCGTCAATTGTAGAAGGGGACTAAGTCCAATATGAAGGGGTCTGTGGAAGAAGGGGACTAAGTCCAATATGAAGGCGTCAGTGAAAGAAGGGGACTAAGTCCAATATGAAGTGGTCAGTGGAAGAAGGGGACTAAGTCGAATATGAAGTGGTCAGTGGAAGAAGGGGACTAAGTCCAATATGAAGGGGCCAGTGGAAGAAGGGGACTAAGTCGAATATGAAGTGGTCAGTGGAAGAAGGGGACTAAGTCCAATATGAAGTGGTCAGTGGAAGAAGGGGACTAAGTCCAATATGAAGGCGTCAGTGGAAGAAGGGGACTAAGTCCAATATGAAGGCGTCATTGGAAGTAGGGGACTAAGTCCAATATGAAGGGGTCTGTGGAAGAAGGGGACTAAGTCCAATATGAAGGGGCCAGTGAAAGAAGGCGACTAAGTCGAATATGAAGGCGTCAGTGAAAGAAGGGGACTAAGTCCAATATGAAGGCGTCAGTGAAAGAAGGGGACTAATTCCAATATGAAGTGGTCAGTGGAAGATGGGGACTAAGTCGAATATGAAGTGGTCAGTGGAAGAAGGGGACTAAGTCCAATATGAAGGGGCCAGTGGAAGAAGGGGACTAAGTCCAATATGAAGGGGTCAGTGGAATAAGGGGACTAAGTCCAATATGAAGGGGTCAGTGGAATAAGTTGACTAATTCCAATATGAAGGGGCCAGTGGAAGAAGGGGACTAAGTCCAATATGAAGGGGTCAGTGGAAGAAGGGGACTAAATCGAATTTGAAGGGGTCAGTGGAAGAAGGGGACTAAGTCGAATATGAAGGGGTCAGTGGAAGAAGTGGACTAATTCCAATATGAAGGGGCCAGTGGAAGAAAGGGACTAAGTCCAATATGAAGGCGTCAGTAGAAGAAGGGGACTAAGTCCAATATGAAGGGGTCAGTGGAAGAAGGGGACTAAGTCGAATATGAAAGGGTCAGTGGAAGAAGTGGACTAAGTCCAATATGAAGGTGTCAGTGGAAGAAGGGTACTGAGTCCAATATGAAGGGGTCATTGGGAGAAGGGGACTAAGTCCAATATGAAGGGGTCAATGGAAGAAGTCGACTAAGTCCAATATGAAGGCGAGTGGTGAAGACTAAATCCAATATGAAGGGGTCAGTGGAAGAAGGGGACTAAGTCCAATATGAAGGGGCCAGTGGAAGAAGGGGACTAAGTCGAATATGAAGTGGTCAGTGGAAGAAGGGGACTAAGTCCAATATGAAGGGGCCAGTGGAAGAAGGGGACTAAGTCGAATATGAAGTGGTCAGTGGAAGAAGGGGACTAAGTCCAATATGAAGCGGTCAGCGGAAGAAGGGGACTAAGTACAATATGAAGGGATCCGTGGAAGAAGGGGACTAAGTCGAATATGAATAGGTCAGTGGAATAAGGGGACTAAGTCCAATATGAAGGGGTCAGTGGAAGAAGGGGACTAAGTCGAATATGAAGGCGTCAGTGGAAGAAGTGGACTAAGTCCAATATGAAGGCGTCAATTGTAGAAGGGGACTAAGTCCAATATGAAGGGGTCAGTGGAAGAAGGGAACTAAGTCGAATATGAAGGCGTCAGTGGAAGAAGGGGACTAAGTCCAATATGAAGGCGTCAATTATAGAAGGGGACTAAGTCCAATATGAAGGGGTCAGTAGAAGAAGGGGACTAAGTCGAATATGAAGGGGTCAGTGGAAGAAGTGGACTAAGTCCAATATGAAGGTGTCAATTGTAGAAGGGGACTAAGTCCAATATGAAGGGGTCAGTAGAAGAAGGGGACTAAGTCGAATATGAAGGGGTCAGTGGAAGAAGTGGACTAAGTCCAATATGAAGGTGTCAGTGAAGAAGGGACTATCCAATATGAAGGGGTCATGGGAGAAGGGATAAGTCCAATATGAAGGGGTCAATGGAAGAAGTCGACTAAGTCCAATATGAAGGTGTGAGTGAAGAAAGGGGACTCCAATATGAAGGGGTCAGTGGAAGAAGGGGACAATGTCCAATATGAAGGGGTCATGGAAGAAGGGGACTAAGTCCAATATGAAGGGGTCATGGAAGAAGTGGATAAGTCCAATATGAAGGTCGTGGAAGAAGGGGACTAAGTCCAATATGAAGGGGCCAGTGGAAGAAGGGGACTAAGTCGAATATGAAGTGGTCAGTGGAAGAAGGGGACAAAGTCCAATATGAAGTGGTCAGTGGAAGAAGGGGACTAAGTCCAATATGAAGGCGTCAGTGGAAGAAGGGGACTAAGTCCAATATGAAGGCGTCATTGAAGAGGGGACTAAGTCCAATATGAAGGGGTCTTGAAGAAGGGGACTAAGTCCAATATGAAGGCGTCAGTGGAAGAAGGGGACTAAGTCCAATATGAAGGGGTCAGTAGAAGAAGGGACTAAGTCAATATGAAGGGTCAGTGGAAGTGGACTAAGTCCAATATGAGGAAGTCCAATGTAGAAGAACTAAGTCCAATATGAAGGGTCAGAAGAAGAGTAACTGGAGTGCTAAGTCCATGAAGGGGTCAGTGGAAGAAGGGGTGAACTAAGTCCAATATGAAGTGTCAATTGCAGTGGAAGTGACTGAAGTCCAATATGAAGGGGGTAAGAAGAAGACTAAGTCAATGAAGGGTAGTGGAAGAAGGGGATAATCCAATATGAAGGGGTCAGTGGAAGAAGGGGACTAAGTCCAATGTGTAAGGGGTCAGTGAAGAAGGGATAAGTCCAATCTGAAGGAGTCAGTGGAAGAAGGGGACTAAGTCCAATATGAAAGGCTTCGTGGAAGAAGGGGACTAAGTCGAATATAAGAGACGTTAAGTGAAAGAAGGGGACTAAGTCAATATGAAGGAGTCAGTGGAAGAAGGGGAATAAGTCCAATATGAAGCGTCAGCGGAAGAAGTGACTAAGTACAATATAAGGGAGGGGTCGTGGAAGAAGGGGACTAAGTCGAATATGAAGGGGTCAGTGGAATAAGACTAAGTCCAATCTGAAGGGCGTCAGTGGAAAGAAGGGGACTAGTCCAATCTGAAGCGTCAGTGGAAGGAGACTAAGTCCAATATGAAGGCGTCAGTTGAAGAAAGGGACTAAATCGAATATGGCGTCATTGGAAGTAGGGGACTAAGTCCAATATGAAGGGGTCTGTGGAAGAAGGGGACTAAGTCCAATATGAATGGCGTCAGTGAAAGAAGGGGGACTAAGTCAATATGAAGTGGAATCAGTGGAAGAAGGGGACTAAGTCCAATATGAAGGGGCCAGTGGAAGAAGGGGACTAAGTCGAATATGAAGTGGTCAGTGGAAGAAGGGGACTAAGTCCAATATGAAGTGGTCAGTGGAAGAAGGGGTCTAAGTCCAATCCTGAAGGCGTCAGTGGAAGAAGGGGACTAAGTCCAATATGAAGGCGTCATGGAAGTAGGGGACTAAGTCCAATATGAAGGGGGTCCTGTGAAGGAAGAGGGGACAATAAGTCCAATATGAAGGGGCCAGTGAAAGAAGGCGACTAAGTCGAATATGAAGGCGTCAGTGAAAGAAGGGGACTAAGTCCAATATGAAGGCGTCAGTGAAAGAAGGGGACTAATTCCAATATGAAGTGGTCAGTGGAAGATGGGGACTAAGTCGAATATGAAGTGGTCAGTGGAAGAAGGGGACTAAGTCCAATATGAAGGGGCCAGTGGAAGAAGGGGACTAAGTCCAATATGAAGGGGTCAGTGGAAGAAGGGCACTAAGTCCAATATGAAGGGGTCAGTGGAAGAAGTGGACTAAGTCCAATATGAAGGCGTCTGTGGAAGAAGGGGACTAAGTCCAATATGAAGGGGCCAGTGGAAGAAGGGGACTAAGTCCAATGTGAAGGGGTCAGTGGAAGAAGGGGAATAAGTCCAATCTGAAGGAGTCAGTGGAAGAAGGGGACTAAGTCCAATATGAAGGGGTCAGTGGAAGAAGGGCACTAAGTCCAATATGAAGGGATGATGGGGTCAGTGGAAGAAGTGGACTAAGTCCAATGTGAAGGGGTCAGTGGAAGAAGGGGAATAAGTCCAATCTGAAGGAGTCAGTGGAAGAAGGGGACTAAGTCCAATATGAAGGGATGATGGGGTCAGTGGAAGAAGGGGACTAAGTCCAATGTGAAGGGGTCAGTGGAAGAAGGGGAATAAGTCCAATCTGAAGGAGTCAGTGGAAGAAGGGGACTAAGTCCAATATAAAGGCTTCCGTGGAAGAAGGGGACTAAGTCGAATATGAAGACGTTAGTGAAAGAAGGGGACTAAGTCGAATATGAAGGGGTCAGTGGAAGAAGGGGAATAAGTCCAATATGAAGCGGTCAGCGGAAGAAGTGGACTAAGTACAATATGAAGGGATCCGTGGAAGAAGGGGACTAAGTCGAATATGAAGGGGTCAGTGGAATAAGGGGACTAAGTCCAATCTGAAGGCGTCAGTGGTAGAAGGGGACTAAGTCCAATCTGAAGGCGTCAGTGGAAGAAGGGGACTAAGTCCAATATGAAGGCGTCAGTTGAAGAAAGGGACTAAATCGAATATGAAGGGGTCAGTGGAAGAAGGGGACTAAGTCCAATATGAAGGGGTCAGTGGAAGAAGGGGACTAAATCGAATTTGAAGGGGTCAGTGGAAGAAGGGGACTAAGTCGAATATGAAGGGGTCAGTGGAAGAAGTGGACTAATTCCAATATGAAGGGGCCAGTGGAAGAAAGGGACTAAGTCCAATATGAAGGCGTCAGTAGAAGAAGGGGACCAAGTCGAATATGAAGGGGTCAGAGGAAGAAGGGGACTAAGTCGAATATGAAAGGGTCAGAGGAAGAAGTGGACTAAGTCCAATATGAAGGCGTCAGAGGAAGAAGAGGACTAAGTCGAATATGAAGGGGCCAGTGGAAGAAAGGGACTAAGTAAAATATGAAGGCGTCAGTGGAAGAAAGGGACTAAGTCGAATATGAAGGGGTCAGTGGAAGAAGTGGACTAATTCCAATATGAAGGGGCCAGTGGAAGAAAGGGACTAAGTCCAATATGAAGGCGTCAGTAGAAGAAGGGGACCAAGTCGAATATGAAGGGGTCAGAGGAAGAAGGGGACTAAGTCGAATATGAAAGGGTCAGAGGAAGAAGTGGACTAAGTCCAATATGAAGGCGTCAGAGGAAGAAGAGGACTAAGTCGAATATGAAGGGGCCAGTGGAAGAAAGGGACTAAGTAAAATATGAAGGCGTCAGTGGAAGAAGGGGACTAAGTCCAATATGAAGGGGTCAGTGGAAGAAGGGGACTAAGTCCAATATGAAGGGGCCAGTGGAAGAAGTGACTAAGTCCAATCTGAAGGGGTCAGTGGAAGAAAGGGACTAAGTCGAATATGAAGGGGTCAGTGGAAGAAGTGGTCTAAGTCCAATCTGAAGACATCATTGGAAGAAGGGGACTAAGTCCAATCTGAAGGCGTCAGTGGAAGAAGGGGAATAAGTCCTATATGAAGGGGCCAGTGGAAGAAGGGGACTAATTCGAATATGAAGGCGTCAGTGGAAGAAGGGGAATAAGTCCTATATGAAGGGGCCAGTGGAAGAAGTGGGACTAATTCGAATATGAAGGCGTCAGTGAAAGAAGGGAACTAAGTCCAATATGAAGGCGTCAGTGGAAGAAGTGGACTAAGTCCAATATGAAGGCGTCAGTGGAAGAAGGGGACTAAGTCCTATATGAAGGGGCCAGTGGAAGAAGGTGACTAATTAGAATATGAAGGCCTGAGTGAAAGAAGGGGACTAAGTCCAATATGAAGGCGTCAGTGGAAGAAGGGGACTAAGTCCAATATGAAGGCGTCAGTAATGAAGGGGACTAAGTCGAATATGAAGGCGTAAATGAAAGAAGGGGACTAAGTCGAATATGAAGGGGTCGGTGGAAGAAGGGGACTAAGTCGAATATGAAGGGGTCAGTGGAAGAAGGGGACTAAGTCGAATATGAAGGGGTCAGTGAAAGAAGGGGACTAAGTCCAATATGAAGGGGTCAGTGAAAGAAGGGGACTAAGTCCAATATGAAGGGGTTAATGGAAGAAGGGGACTAAGTCCTATATGAAGGGGTCAGTGAAAGAAGGGGACTAAGTCCAATATGAAGGGGTCAGTGAAAGAAGTGGACTAAGTCCAATCTGAAGGGGTCAGTGAAAGAAGTGGACTAAGTCCAATATGAAGGCGTCAGTGGAAGAAGTGGACTAAGTCCAATATGAAGAGGTCATTGAAAGAAGGGGACTAAGTCCAATATGAAGGGGTCAGTGGAAGAAGGGGAGTAAGTCGAATATGAAGGCGTCAGTGAAAGAAGGGGACTGAGTCGAATATGAAGGGGTCGGTGAGAGAAGGGGACTAAGTCGAATATGAAGGGGTCAGTCGAAGAAGGGGACTAGTCGAATATGAAGGGGTAAGTGGAAGAAGGGGACTAAGTCCCCTTCTTCCACTGACGACTTCAAGTATGTACTCATGGGGTGTGGCAGTGTGGCATGGTGGGGAGAAGGCAAACCGTGGGGATTTTGTAAAATGAAAAGACCGAGGTCTAATTCCTACCTCTCGGAATATATAATGTATTATGTCTAATTCCCGCTGTGTCGGGGTCAGCGTTTTCCGATAGGACATACTAGATTGTAACGTCTACATGATTCCCAATCCTCATACATGTAATTGTCTGCTGTCTAATATATACACATGCATATATTAGTGCTATCTTAATCCGCATATAGGCCTATGGCCACCGGAGTCATGGTGAAATAAAACAATTACAACATTCCGCGTTTATTATTTTTCCTGTGTATATTTCGAATCTCGTTTCTACCATGGCTTAGAGGGCATGCGTTTCATACCAAAATAACACCGGAATTATACAAGTGAACTATTGCCGAGATTCTGCTAGAACCAAGATGGCACTCGGAAATTGTCTGCGCTCGCTTAAATGTGGCTGTGACTGCAGAAATAGAGAGGATGGCTTTTGCGACCAGCGTATATCCAGATCTCCGCAGCCTGATCAGGATCTGCACTATTAGCCATTACATCAATGGAACACCCGTCATGCATCGAACAAGAAACATAGACCGGGAGTCACACTGGTCACAATTCCCTTAAACCCCATTTCTATTGTCAGAAACCACACATTATTAAAGATACATGCCCACTCAGTAGGCACAAACTGTTCTTTAAAGAAATTAAATAAGTGTATAAGTGTGTCACCATTCCACCAGTTATAAAAATTACAAATGCCCGCTATACAGATATAATCATTTAGTAATCAATATTTTTCTGATAGTGACGCGTGGTGGTATCAGTCTATTTTCATATGCAAATGAGGCATGCTATTTTTTTAATTATTGATACTAATTAAATGCGTAACATGAACAAATAATATTTTCGACAGATTATAAAGTATGATCACTGCACATCAAAACATAAATGCAGATAATAAATAGTAATGTTTTCTGGCAAAAAGGAAGGGCAAGCGCGCACGCGATTAAACCGAATACGAATTGCTTCAAGTGAAGCGTGATTTCAAGTTTCAATTGTTTGGCCTATAAAGCAATTAAAAACCTGAGATCAGGAAAAGTGAGGAAAACTTGAGATTACGGTTTAAAACTCGAATCGTGACAGGCCCCCACCATCCTAACCAAAATGTTCTGTTTGTAACGCAGGGCCACTTACAATTGGTAATCTCAACGCGCAATCAAGCATGAAGCTTGGCTGAGCCAGAGCTGTGTCACAGCTCAACTCAGAGAATCAAGCGGCTTGATTTAAAGCACAATATTCAAGCATTTTGAAATAAAACACCTTACAAATATTGGCAAGATTAGCGCAGGCGGTGGTGTAATATTAGTTTAGATAAGTTCAGCTATACAGTACGGATGTACAGTGGGGTCAGCGTGTAAGCACACACACGAACGAACACGATAGGTTGGAACCAACTTGTCGTGTTCGTTCGTGTGTGCACTTACACGCTGACCCCACTGTATTTTACTATTGCATCTGTGCTTTGATATGTTCTGTATCCTTGCAGCTGAGAACCGCCCATTGTAAAATATGTTCACAATAACAACCCATTCTGTTATTGTGACTAAATTTTACAATGGGCGGCTCTCAGCTAGATACAAATACTATAAAAGACACATGAAATAGTAAAATACATCCGTATAGCTGATATTATCTCAGCTAGTGTAGGCCAATACGTATCATTTGTGTCTGGCCCATATTCTTATATGACCCAATTTGTATAAAGCCGAATGTTTCGTCCCAGCTCGACTTGCTACCCCTGTGATACAGTATACCCCGATACAATCTCAATATGTCGTCTTCTACTCATAGATATATGTGATTTGTTTTCTCTGTGGTGCAGTCGCTTATAACCTTTAGAATGCTGAAAACCAAACTTATCGTCTGCTGTTGTATTATATTTTGTCTTCTTTCTCAATAAAAACATGGTTTGACAGAACTTTAGAATCATTTCCAACACATGGTTTGACAGAACTTTACAACGGAAATGATCCTAAAGTGCTGTCAAACCAAGTTTTCAGTTAGAAAAAATGAAAATAAAAAATAAGCAGCTGACGTGAAAATTTAATTCAGCAGTGTAAGGGTTAATCCATGTCCCCTCTGAACAGACCGATCCGCCCCTGGCATAGTATGAGGGACTACTGTGTAGGTACTACCGGTTCATTGTTATCTCCCTTAATTTATTATAATATTTTTATTTAAATTTGTACGAACAGTAATATAGATAATAATATATCGCAATGTTCGAATTATATCACTTAGCTAAACTATTCCCATAGTATTACATAGACCTTGTTATATATTAATTAATTTTCTGTTTGAACATGTATAAATGTTGATATAATTGCTTGCCATTTCCTAAATTAATTGACATGTTACAAAATGATAGTTGACCAATGATTTGTTACCCGTACAAGGTGAATACATTATAGCGAAGGTCTATAATATATAATACGCCTATTTTGAAGCCCTATATTTAGGGTAAATAACGGAAAATAATTTCTACATTAGTTGATATAAAATATAATGACTACATGCCACTCAAAATGTTCTTTATCGGATTTAAATAATTGTGTCACTTTTCCACCAGTTCTAAAAATTACGGGTACCCGCTATACAGTACAGATATAATCATTTAGTACTATTTATTTTATTGATAGTGACGCGCGGGGGTATCAGGCTATATTTATATGCAAATGAGGCATGCCATTTTTTTAAATTATTTATACTAAGTAAATTCGTCACCTGAACAAATAATATTTTCGACAAATTATAAAGAATGATCATTACACCTCAGAAATAAATACAGAGAATAAATAGTAATATCCGTTATCATTTTAAGGAAACACGGTTATTGCCCCTGATATCAGTGTGATTTTTACGTGTGATATAAAATGTATAATAATGCCAATAAATACGTGGGGTAATGGTGAATTAATGTTTATTTTGCCAGAACATGTCTCAGATGGTGTTTGATATAAAGAATATGTTGTGTCTGCTTGAGTGAGCATGTACCTTTAACTTCGCAGCAAGGTCATTTATGGACAGGCCGTAGCCAAAACTGTGCATGCACATGTAATGCCGGTATGTGTAGGAAGTGAACAAAACATAATGTTTTATAGTGTTTACATTTGTTTTTATTGGCATAGCTAACATCGGACACTTTACTTTAGGCTCTCGTGCCTACACATTACTTCCATAAATGAAGAAGGAGAGTATGTTTAGTGTTACGTTTCCGTAGCTACGGGGAAGCATGACAGGCCCCTCCCCTAACGTATCTCCGTCCCACGATCATATGAGACACGCAATAGGATTTGTACATTCGGACATAGATCTGCGTAATTTATGTGAATACGTTTACAAAATTTACGATATTTTTCATAAATAAAGTAAAAAATTAACAAAATTTTCGGCTAAGGACATGTAACTCTAGAAATACTCTTCTTCTTCATTTGTGGAAATAATGTGTAGGCACGAGAGTCTCAAAGTAAAGTGTCCGATGTTAACTATGCCAATACAAACAAATGTAATCACTATAAAACAGTATGTTTTGTTTACTTCCTACACATACCGGCATTACATGTATAAATGACATTATGAGTCCAAATATAGGTAGACCAGATGTATTATCATATCATAGATTTCGTGTTATAATAACTACATGATAGAGTACACGTGCATGCATGCGCCAAATAAACATGTAGTATGGCTCAGTGGTATCGAAGCTGGAGAATAGCCATACGTTTGCAGAACTTTGTTCATTTTATCTGGTCGAGAGTTGGAACCTCACACAACGCATTACTTTTGTCGATATCATTTTGTTCTTTTTATGATTGCTTGTTGGATAAGGGAATACGTGAAACGGCGAGGATTATCACTATTGAGTATTGTTATATGACCTCAATGTGACATGATCGGTGAGAATATCCTCCAGATATATGTGTATATACAGTCATGTATGTATGAAAAACTAAGATTCGAACTCACTACCTACGGCACTGATATCCATCACTCTAACCCCTTGACTACATAAGACTTGATAACAAGTATCAAAATCAATATTGAAAAGGAATACTGGCACGGGTATATTTACCTGTCTCACCTATTCTGTGTTTTGTTTATGACCGGTTTGTTTGTAAACAAGTAGCAAATTATCGTCTGCGGACTATACATGCACAGTTCTGGCTACGGCCTGTCCCTAAATGACTTTGCTGCGAAGTTAAAGGTAAATGCCCACTCAGTAGACACAACATGTTCTTTATATCAGACACCATCTGAGAGATGTTCTGGCAAAATAAACATTCATTCACCATTACCCCACGTATCGATTGGCATTATTATACATTTTTATCCGTCGTAAAAATCACACTGATATCAGGGGCAATAACCGTGTTTCCTTAAAATGTTAACAGACATTACTATTTATTCTCTGTATTTATTTCTGATGTGTAATACTCATACTTTATATTATGTCGAAAATATTATTTGTTCAGGTGACGAATTTACTTAGTATAAGTAATTAAAAAATATGCAAATAGTCTGATACCACCGCGCGTCACTATCAGTAAAATAAACATTATTAAATGATTATATCTGTATAGCGAGCACTCGTAATTTTTAGAACTGGTGGAATAGTGACACAATTATTTAATTCCGATAAAGAACATTTTGAGTGGGCATGTACCTTTAAAGGTACATCCCCACGCAGTAGACACAAAATGTTCTCTATATCAGAGACATCATCTGAGACATTCATTCACCATTACCCCACCTATTGATAGACATTATTATATATTTTATTTCAGACGGAAATTTCCACACTGACATCAGGGGCGATAACTGTGTTTCCGTAAAATGTTAACGGACATTACTATTTATTTTCTGTGTTTACTTTTTGATGTGTAATGATCACACTTTATAATCTGTCAAAAATATTATTTGTTCAGATGACGCATTTAATTAGAATAAATAATTAAAAAAGATCATGCCTCATTTGCATATGAAAATAGCCTGTTAGCACCGCGCGTCACTATCAGTAAAATACACATTACTAAAATGATTATATCTGTATGTCGGGCACTCGTAATTTTTAGAACTGGTGGAATAGTGACACAATTATACACTTATTTAATTCGTATAAAGAACATATTGTGCCTAGTGGGTGGGCATGTAACCTACCTTTAAGCCTAGTCACTATATTTTATATCAACCAATTTACAAATTTTTTGTTTTGTTATTTACCCTAAATATAGGGCTTCAAAATAGGCGTATTATATATTATAGACCTTCGCTATAATGTATTCACCTTGTACGGGTAACAACTTTTTGGTCACCTATCTATTTGTAACAGGTCAATTCATTTAGGAAATGGCAAGCAATTATATCAACATTTATACATGCTAAAAATGAAAATTAAATCATATATAACAAGGTCTATGTAATACTTGGGAATAGTTTAGCTAAGTGATATAATTAGAACATTGCGATATATTATTATCTATATTACTGTTCGTACAAATTTAAATTAAAATTTTATAATAAATAAAGGGAGGTAACAATAAATCGGTAGTACCTACACAGTAGTCCCTCATACTAGGCCAGGGGCGGATCGGTCTGTTCAGAGGGGACATGGATTAACCCTTATACTGCTGAATTAAATTTCGTTCAGCTGCTTATTTTTTTATTATTTTTTTTCTCACTGAAAACTTGGTTTGACAGCACTTTAGAATCAGTGCCATTGCAAATGATTCTAAAGTTCTGCCAAACCATGTTTTTATTGATAAAGAAGACAAAATATAATACAACAGCAGACGGCAATCTTGGTTTTCAGCATCCTAAGGGTTATAAGCGACTGCACCACAGAGAAAACAAATCACATAGATCTATGAGTAGAAGACGACATATTGAGATTGTATCGGGGTATACTGTATCACAAGGGTACCAAGTCGTACTGGGGCGAAACATTCAGCTTCTTACAAATGGGGTCATACGAATATGGGCGGCCGCCAGACACAAATGATGCGTATTAGGCCTACACTGGCTGAGATAATATTAGCTATACGGATGTATTTTACTATTTCATCTGTCTTGTATAGCAAGGTGCATGATCACGTGGTTACAACAACAACAACGTCGCCCACTCCAAAGTCAGTAATATTTGATATTTTCCTTAATATGCAACGGATTTTGATGAAATATGGCGCAGCAAACACGTCTTCATGAGCTGCAATTGGTGGTCCAGGGAGTTCGGCACAGACTTATGGCGCTTTTGTGAAGAATCGATTTCCGTGACAATCTATTCTTCGCAAAATCGACAGAAGTTTGTGCGAAAATACAAAGACCACCAAATGCAGCTTAACAAGACGCGTTTGATGCGCCATATTTCATCAAAATCCGTTAAGTAATAAGGACAATATAAAAGAATACGTACTTTGAATCAGATGGATTCTGGAAGTTTCAGTACTTGTTGTTGTTGTTAGTACCACGTGATCATACATCTTGTATAGTATCTGTATCCTTCTAGCTGAGAGCCGCCCATTGTAAAATGTATGGATAACATATATGAATACTGCCTCATTACTGTATCCTATACGGCACATGGAGTGGCCAAGTCGGCCATATTTGTGTGTCTCAGCCATCAGCCAGTTTTACCTGTTCTGCCATTTGACAAAGAACTCAAACTGTGAAGTAGAACATATGATAAAATGTAGCTAATCACATGTAGAAAAGCCAGCAGAACAGACTCCTATCAATTATATTACACCAAACTGTAAAATATGTCAGTTTTCTGGACAGGTTTGTGCCTGCGTTTTTCACAACATGAACCACCATTATAATTACCCTCATACACAGAATATCGCACAGTGTATCACTTTTACCTGGCCATCCACACAACACATACCATATATACACACTACTGTACTCTGTTATTAGCTATACATCCAGTGACATGTAAGCAGTTACCTGAGTGTATTGGCACTGTAGCCTATTTCACCAACATTGCAAAGTATACTTTTCTAGCAAAGTATACATTGAGGGAGAAATTTTCAATTTTAGGATAAATTTATTAATTTTTATTATACTGAATTTATTATATTATCACAGCCATTTTGGCTGTGATAATGTAATAAATTCAGTATAATAATTCTGCATACTTTTAATCATCAAATATATGCAGTCGTTAGTTCTATATAAAATAATGCATTTCAGGAAAAATAAATGATTACTCCCTCAACGTATACTTTGCTAGAAAAGTATACTTTGCAATGTTGATGAAATCTGCCCCTGGTGTCTACTCAAATATATGCGAGTAAATGTGGCTTTACCTATGGGCAACGTGTACACTAACATAGGCTGTGCGTCAGATTGAAAAGTTTAGACATCAAAATGTATTTTGATATTGATGGGAGAAATGCTCAGATATCTCGTCTTTTGTATAATTTGATGGCATAATATGTATAGCTTGCCGTTGTGATATCTGTCTATTATGTATTGCACTAAATCTTATTTTGTTTACTGTCATAGTATTTGCTGTATGTGTCAAACGCACGAAGTGGTGAAATTGTACGATGGCTTGTACATAAAAAGATGGCAGTGATGGCAACACAATGCTCCATAAAGTATCCAGTAACAAGACAATATTCACATATGTTATATTCTTATATACTCTTATGAAGCAATTATCATTGACGTCAAGTGTATCTATCTATCACCTAATACCTTAAAGGTACATACCCACTCAGTAGGCACACAATGTTCTTTATAGGAATTAATTAAGTGTATAATTGTGTCACTGTTCCACCAGTTCTAAAATTACAAGGGCCGGCTATAGAGATATAATCATTTAGTAATATTTATTTTACTGATAGTGACGCGCGGTGGTATCAGGCTCTTTTCATATGCAAATGAGGCGTGCTATTTTTCAATTATTTATACTAATTAAATGCGTCGCCTGAACCAGGGGGCCGTTTCATTAAACTTCTTACGACTAAAATGTTCGTAAGTGCAAACCTATGATAGTCCGTAAATTTCACATTAACAATGTTTTCTTGTAAACAATTATTGGATTTACATTTATTGAGCATAGGCTGCATAAGCAGCCTATGCTCAATAAATGTAAATCCATCAATTGAACTTTACAGGCGATTCCAAATTTGCACTTACGAACATTTTAGTCGTACGAAGTTTAGTGAAACGGGCCCCAGAACTGTACATGCACATGTAATACAGGTATGTGTAGGAAGTGACCAACACGTACTGTTTTAGTGTTACATTTGTTTTTATTGGCATAGCTAACATCACACACTTTACTTTAGGCTCGCGTGCCTACACATTATTTCCACAAATGAAGAAGAAGAGTATGTTAAGAGTTACGTGTACGTTGCTACGGGGAAGCATGGCAGGCCCCTCCCCTAACGTATCTCCGTCCCACGATCATATGAGACACGCCATGGGATTTTGTACCTTCGGACATAAATCTGCGTAATTTCAGTGAATAAGTTTACACAATTTACAATATTTTTCATAAATAAAGTCAAAAGTTAACAAAATGTTCAGCTAAGGACATGTAACTCTTGAAATACTCTTCTTCTTCGTTTGTGGAAATAATGTGTAGGCACGAGAGCCTAAAGTAAAGTGTCTGATGTTAGCTATGCCAATAAAAACAAATGTAACGCTAAAACAGTACGTTTTGTGCACTTCCTACACATACCAGTAGTACATGTACATGCACAGTTCTGGCTACGGCCTGTCCCTAAATGACCTTGCTGCGAAGTTAAAGGTACATGCCCACTCAGTAGACACAACATGTTCTTTATATCAGACACCATCTGAGACATGTTCTGTCAAAATAAACATCCATTCACAATTACCCCGCGTATCGATTGGCATTATTATGCATTTTATATCTCACATAAAAATCACACTGATATCAGGGGCAATAATCGTGTTTCCTTAAAATGATAACAGACATTACTATTTATTCTCTGTATTTATTTCTGATGTGTAATGATCATACCTTATAATTTGTCGAAATATTATTTTTTCAGGTGACGAATTTAATTAGTATAAATAATTAAAAAATGGCATGCCTCATTTGCATATAAAAGTAGCCTGATACCACCGCGCGTCACTATCAGTAAAATAAACATTACTACATGATTATATCTGTATAGTGGGCACTCGTAATTTTTAGAACTGGTAGAATAGTGACACAATTATTTAATTCCGATAAAGAACAATTTTAGTGGGCATGTACCTTTAAGTCCAGTCACTATTTGATATCAACGCATTATTTTATTATTTCGTTCGTTATTTACCCTAAATATAGGGCTTCAAACCATAGAAATACCCCAAACGTCAAGCGTCGTACTAGTTACAGACATAATACTTGGTATGTAGCTTCCTTATGATGAGTAGATGTGCAAAGTTTATGATTTCTAATTTTGATTCGACCGCCGGGTCATGGATTAGCTCCCCCTTTTCGACTTAGAATTCTCAAAGTTTGGCTTGTAAGTCGTAAAACTTTTAGACACTAATAGATACAGACCTGATACTTTGTATGTAGCTTCCTTATTATGATGAGTAGATGCACAAAGTTTATTTTTATTTTTGATTCGACAGCCGGGTCATGGATTGTCTACCCATTATTGACTTAGAACTTCCCAATTTTGCTCTGTAACTCGTAACACTTCTAAACCGTACTAGCTACAGACCTGGAACTTGGTAGGTAGCTTCCTTATGGTGAGTTGGTGCGCAACGTTTATTTCGATTTTTTATTCGACCCCCCCCGGGTCAGGCTTTTAAACCGTACTAGCTACAGACCTGAAATTGTGCATGTAGCTTACTTATGATGAGTAGATGCGCACATGTTTTTTTTTATTTTGGATTTGAGCCCTGGGTCATAGATTATCTCCCCCTTTTCAACAGAATTTCCCAACGTTGCCTTGTAGCTAGTAACACTTCTAAACCGTAATAGCTATATACCTGGGGGTCGTTTCACTAAACTTCGTACGACTAAAATGTTCGTAAGTGCAAAATTATGATAGTCTGTAAATTTCACATTAACAAAGTTTTCTTGTAAACAATTATTGGATTTACATTTATTGAGCATAGGCTGCATATGCAGCCTATGCTAAATAAATGTAAATCCATAAATTGAAATTTACAGACGATCTTAAATTTGAACTTACGAACATTTTAGTCGTAAGAAGTTTAGTGAAACGGGCTCCTGAAACTTTGTGTGTATATTCCGTATGATGAGTAGATACGCAAAGTTTATTTCGATTTTTGATTCGACCCCCGAGTAATGGATTATCTCCCCCTTTTCGACTTGGAATTTGACAATTTTGCCTTGTAACTTGCAAAACTTTCACACCGCAATAGCTATATACCTGAAACTTGGTATGTAGCCTCCTTATGATGAGTAGATGCGCACAGTTTTCGATGTTTTATTCGACCCCCGGGTCATGGATTATCTCCCACTTTTCAACTTAGAATTTCACCATTTAGCCTTTGTAACTTGTAAAACATCTAGACTGTAATAGCTGGAGGCTTGGTTGGACTTGGTCTTTTGCCTCGTTTACTATCAAAGCGATATGTAGGGCATCCGTGTTCTATGGAAACATTTTCTAGTTCTTGTTTGTATTACTGATTTTGTATGTCAAGACCTTCTAGCTTTAGAACCCGACTGGTGACAAGCTGTCATTCTTCAGTGTTTTTGAGAAATCTGCATATATTTATGATGGCTATAAAACATACATTCTGCCATGTAGTTGCATCCACGTGATGGAATGAAGCAATTTATGGGCGTTTAATGGATATATTTGACACATTGATATAAATAGACAACTTTAAAATTCAATTCCTTATCTGCGATATGGGAAGAATCCAAGATGGCCGCCAAATGTGACCATTTTTCATAATTTAATTCGTTCGTCATATCAATGAACGTATATTTTTTTTATAATTTGCGGTTTATTAGTCGTTTCCATTATGAATGTAAGGACAATGTAAATATAAACAAATATGCTTCAAGTACTCAATAACTCGAGTAGCTATTATGCAAGTTTGGCACTATCAGAAAACCGGATGTTTTTTTTGTTTATTTTTATATTTGGCGGCCATCTTTGACTTCTGTTAATGGTACAGTTATCTAGTTATATTCCTTAGTTACTCAACACGTTCATTGTTTACCTAAGGTCAGATCGTCTATACCAATTCACTACGATTTGGCGCCCAGGTACAGCTATATACTTAATTATTACTAGCTATGATTATCATTAAATATGATAATATACTTATAGATGGCAGCTATCGTGGGCTTCCGCTCTTCAAATGAAAACATTTATTGTGTCTTTTTATCCAAGATTAGTATACCTTTTTTGTTTTGCCGACATGGAGTGGAAGAGCAGATATATGTAAATGTTACATTTGGCGGCCATGTTGTATTTTTCATATATGACAGTGAATTGAATTGAATATTAATGTTGACCACTTATCTCATCAATAAGGTTAGTAAATCCACGTTGCGCTCTTGAATGACTTCAATTCCTCACATGAATGTAATTATAATATAACTGTTTGGCGGCCATTTTGGATATATGCAAATTTCTCAAAACGACAGAGTGTCAGATTCTTGATGTGGATGAGCTGGACCAGAAAAATCTTCAATGTACTGTATATGTTATTCAAATCATTGTACGGGCTATTACAACCCTATTCACTCACTTTGTATAGTCGAAACATCATTTATTTTATTCGTTATTTACCCTAACATATAGGGCTCCAAAATAGGCGTATTTATAGACTTATTAAGCTATAATGTTTTACCGTAGGCGGGTAATGAAACTGTAGCGTGTCAATTCATTTAGGAAATGGCAAGCAATTATACCTATACTTTTCGCCTATACATACATGTAATGAACATTATTTTATATATAACAAGCTCTGGACTATGTAAATATTATGAGAATATATTTTTTAGCTAAGTGTTATAATTAGAATATTACACTATATTATTATCAACAGTGGCGGCAGTCGAAATTCGATCGATAATTTTCAGTACATAATGTTCATGTGATAGTTAATAGGCACATTGTGATACTATCTTCTGAATCGTCTCTCTATACTATCTGTAGCCTATTTCATCAACATTGCAAAGTATACTTTACTAGCAAAGTATACTTTGAGGGAGTAATCATTTATTTTTCCAGAAATGCATTATTTCACATAGAACTAACAAATGCATATATTTCATGATTAAAAGTATGCAGAATTATTATACTGAATTTATTACATTATCACAGCCATTAAATGGCTGTGATAATGTAATAAATTCAGTATAATACAAATTAATAAATTTTTCAAAAAATTGAAAATTTCTCCCTCAAAGTATGCTTTGCTACTAAAGTATACTTTGCAATGTTGATGAAATGGGCTACAGGACCCTGATCTGATACAATTAACCTTAGTTGACAGTGCTAGCTATTTTCTTTATATAACCAGATAGCTTCTCAATTTAAAAAAAAATGGAATCCTAAAAGGGGGCGGTCCCCCGACCCCCTCTAAATCTACCACTGATCAATATTACTGTTTATACAAATTGAAATAGTAAATATTAAAATCAATTATTTTAAAGGGTGATATCTATGAACCGGTAGTACCTAGCTTCAGAGCAGAACAGAACAGAATATATCCTTTATTTCGGCATCAATCTCAGACCACGCAGTGGTATATTATAGGAATTAATGGCCTTTTTGTGGAATTTATCGGGGTATAAACTTGGAAAAGTCGCGGGAATACTGGACGAAGGCCGGAAGGCCTCGTCCAGTATTCCCGCGACTTTTCCAAGTTTATATCCCCGATAAATTCCACAAAAAAAGGCCATTCATTCCTTATAATTCCAGCATTTGAAATAAATGCATCAAGAAAATGTATTTATTTTCCGCTTTCTTAAGAATTATTTTAACTGCGCCTCACGGTTACGGAAAGTAGTTCGGCGTGGGAGTTTACTGGCATATACATTTTGGACAGAGACTTGCTACGGGCCAATCAAATGTTAGGGAATTGTGTAAATATTTTTGTGCTGGAATTATGAGTGCATACATGTATACATAATGTGTAATATATTGTATTTTCAACAACAACATGACGAACGGATGGCATACACGTATATGAGGGGGGCTTGTTAATTACAGGTACAATAACTACTACCCGTTGGTGTTTGAAATCAATAATACATTATCAGTAGTTTAAAGGTACATGCCCACACAGTAGGCATAAACTGTTCTTTATAGCTTTATAGGAATTAAATAAGTGTAAGATTATGTCACTATTCCAACAGTTCTAAAAACTACGAGTGCTCCGCTATACAGATATAATCATTTAGTAATGTCTATTTTACTGACTGTGACGCGCGGTGGTATCAGGCTATTTTCATATGCAAATGAGACATAATATTTGTTAATTATTTATACTAATTAAATGCGTCATTGCACATCAAAACATAAATACAGAGAATAAATAGTAATGTCCGTTAACATTTTAAGGAAACCCGAGTATCGCCCAGTGTGGAAATTTACGTCTGATATAAAACGTATAATAATGCCAACCAATACGTGGGGTAATGGTGAATGAATGTTTGTTTTGCCAGAAAATGTCTCAGATGATGTCTTTGATATAAAGAACAGTTTGTGCCTACTGAGTGGGCAAATACCTTTAAGAAAACGCGGTTATCGCTCCTGATATCAGTGTGGAAATATACGTCTGATATAAAATGTATACTAATGCCAATCAATACGTGGGGTAATGGTGAATGAATGTTTATTTTGCCAGAGCATGTCTCAGATGATGTCTCTGATATAAATAACAGTGTGTGCCTACTGAGTGGGCAAATACCTTTAAGAAAACACGGTTATCGCTCCTGATATCAGTGTGGAAATATACGTCTGATATAAAATGCATACTAATGCCAATCAATACGTGGGTAATGGTGAATGAATGAATGTTTATTTTGCCAGAACATGTCTCAGATGATGTCTCTGATATAAATAACAGTGTGTGCCTACTGAGTGGGCAAATACCTTTAAGAAGACGCGGTTATCGCTCCTGATATCAGTGTGGAAATATACGTCTGATATAAAATGTATACTAATGCCAATCAATATGTAGGGTAATGGTGAATGAATGTTTGTTTTGCCAGAACATGTCTCAGATGATGTCTCTGATATAAATAACAGTTTGTGCCTACTGAGTGGGCAAATACCTTTAAGGAAACACGGTTATCGCTCCTGATATCAGTGTGGAAATTTACGTCACATATAAAATGTATAATAATGCCAATCAATACGTGGGGTAATGGTTAATTAATGTTTTTTTTGCCAAAAGATGTCCCAGATGATGTCTTGATATAAAGAACATGCTGTGCCTACTGAGTGGGCATGTACCTTTAAGAAGTGAGGTTGGTTGCATAATAGTTACTAATGTTGCTTGAACAATTACTGGAGGTAACTCTAGTCAGTGCATACATGTTCAATAAAATGGAGTATATACTGGGAGGAATTTCGAACATTGACAATACTGGAAACATGAATTCTTCGAGACAGGGCTTGCAAATGAACATTTGATATGTATGTGATATAGAGACTACCAGGCTAGTGTCTTTTGATATTAAGTTTATCAGGCAAGGCTAGGAAACGCGTAGGAATTCCGAGGCTTGCCGAGGAATTCCTACCGTTTCCGATCCGAGCCTGATAAACTTGATATCAAAATACACTAGCCTGGTGGTATTCTATTTATCAGGTAACGTTTTATGCTCGAAAATGACATTAGATGACGTCGTAGTATATGGACAGAACGCGGACTTGTTTACGTTGCGTCATTACACTGACGTCATTCGGTAACGTCACGTGACGTCATCCGACCAATGGAACGTCAGTTTTCACTTCGTTGTAACCCGGATGTTTATATCAGGGCAATGCCTGATACAACACTATGTTAAAAGTCAGTACGTATTCGGTCAATGCAGGGCAGGTTACCTGATACATTTCCACGTTGTACCAGTCTAAAGTATCGCGTATACGCGATAATTTAGACTGGTACAACGTGGGAATATCACATACATGACACGCGTTGTGGTGGTCACGTTCTTTATTAAACTTAATTATATCAGACGGACAACAAAACGACACATGGTCCGTGTGTTGAATATCGGAGATCACCCATTTACCATGGTAATTGGGTTTATCCCGTCAACACAATGCGTATGTGCCGTGAAACACGGTGCCGTGAAACATTTTTGATATCCAGTCAATACTATTTTTGCATTTTACAGCCATTTGCATGTGTTGACGGGATAAATAGAATAGTAGGTTAGTGCCGTGAATGGGAAAAAATATCTGGCGCGGCACGGAAACGGGATGTGCTCGGCAGAGCCTCGCCCATCCCGTTTTCTGAGCCTTGCCAGATATTTTTTCCCATTCACTGCACTAACCTACTATTCTCTATCTATGTTCCTTATTTCTGAACCAAAATATATGTTGTGACCACTCATTTGAACTGTCTCGGCACAACATATACTTCTGATGCGAAAGTAAAGAAATTCTTGAGCCTTGCCGGATATTTTTTCCCATTCACGGCACTAACCTACTATTCTCTATGTATACGTTCATACATTCAGGGGTATGACTTAAAATAAATCCAAGGATTATATACAGTAGACAAGTAATTATGTAAGCTAAACAAAATACTACGTCTACCAATAATAATAATGAAAAGTCATGCAGAGCATGATGTTATTAGCCGATCAAATCAGGGTAAAGTGCATCGAACATATGTAGGTGTCTCTGGTAACATTGTCAATGGTAAACTATTTTCGACCACAGTTCTGTACCCAGCGTTGACATTTTTCTCGATTTTGTGCAGGTTTTGGAAACCCGTTCCCAAATCCATCCAATAGCAGCAATGCCATAGCAGCAATGTTTTGTTGTCACCATTATGTTGCGAAATATTCCAGCGTAACACCTGTACTGTATGCTCTATTTATCTACAAATTACACTCCGCAATACACAAAGTTGTAGTCACTGTGTGTGTGTTTGTCGGAATTCTGTGGAGCATGCGAGTGGGCGGAGCTACCAGGGCTATATATATCTAGCGGTTACAGTGTCATCTAAAAATAGACGCAAGCTCCTGCGTATTCAGGCACATGCCCAGATTGGCCTAATGTGCCCCATCCGTGATTTTTTGCGCGATGTCGGGCGCAAGACAATCAATAATTTGCGGCATTGACAATAATTAAGGGGGATTGCCGCAATCGCGCGTGCTGGATGCATCCCTGCCATCCCTGCATGATACGTAAACAAATCAAAGTTGGCTATGAAGGGCAATTCTTCGTTTTGATTGGTGGAAAATTTTGTGAATATTAACTAGCGTCAAATGACGCGCGTACGCGATCCAATGGGATAAACCCGAGATGCTGGGATAAACCCGAAAATGCTGGGGTTACTAGTAAGGAGATTTTGAGCAGAGGTCGATTATAAATTAGCCGAATAAACACATTTTACGCGATTATACGTGGCTGAAACTTGTTCTGTTTAATAAATAAAAGCTTTAAATTAGCCCAATAATCGGCGTATGTTGGCGTATATGGCCATTAGAGCCAACTATGGACTTCAACAACAATAACTTCCGGGTTAAATCTCTTCAGGCGTTCAGCTCATTAAGTATTCAAAATTTGTGTTATTTGGCTATAAGTAAAGTTTTAAACGGAGATAATTGCCAAAAATGCAAACTTTATCGGTTGGTGCAATTTGGAAGTGATACAGAAAAATTCGCGTTCGTAGATTACCGAATAGCGGAGAAAAGGGTTGCTACAAACTTTTTCAGAATTCGATGGATAACCAACATATTAGCCGATCTATAAATAGATCGGCTAATAATAACACGCAGTAGTCCCTTACATTTGGCCAGAGGAGGATCGGTCAGTTTAGAGGGGCGTGGATTTAAAAGCGACTGCATCACCGAGAAAACAAATCATATAGATCTATGAGTCGAAGACGACATATTGAGATTATATCGGTGTATACTGTATCACAGGGGTACGAAGTCGTGGTGGAACGAAGCATTCAGCTTGATGCAAACTGGGTCATAAGGCCAAAAACAAAATAGGTATGTTTACGGTTGCCATAAAAAAAAGACGATTATTT
This sequence comes from Conchocele bisecta, assembly GCA_029237695.1. Lineage (NCBI taxonomy): Eukaryota > Metazoa > Mollusca > Bivalvia > Lucinida > Thyasiridae > Conchocele > Conchocele bisecta. The sequence goes on from CM055268.1 coordinate 56,031,783, forward strand.
TGTTAAGAAATATTGGTGTTTGTTTGATTTCTTAATAAAAAACTATTTGGCAGTATTAGAGAATCATCTCCAAAACGATTCTACGGTTTCCTGTTCGCATTTTCGCGATCTCGAACGCAGGATTATATTATATTCGTTTTCGCGACGTCGCCTTCCGCTTTTGGAAATACGTATTGTACGTGTAGAAAGCTTGTGTGTTGAACTTGAAAAAGCCAAAAGAGTATGGAAGGCCAAATCTATCTACACTAGCTCCAAAATATTTAACTGTAAGTCCTTTTTTTTATTTTCATCAATAACGAAAAAGTCACCATCCCAGTTTATGTTTTTGCAATCGTATAATTAGGTCACCCAAGATAGCCGCTGAAAAGTAAAAGGATCATTCTTCAGTTACCAACTTCAAATTGCTGTATGTATCTCATGAACGGCTTGGCGGAACTAGATGTTGGTTAAATGCTACAGAAGTAATATGAATCTTTGCTGAAGCCTTTTCAAATTTAATAAAAAAGCGGCGCCGCACAATCCAGATGGCGGCCAGCCAATAATGCGTCGAATTCTTAGTCATTTTCTCATGAACTGATAAGCCGATCTGAGCGAAACTTTACAGATTTGATCGACCACTGATGCACTTTCAGATTTGTTAAAATGGTGACCCGTGGTTCATGTTACGATGGGATTCATCCATTACGGTTCCCTAGTTTGCATCCAAGAGTTGTATCAAATTATGCCCCTTAAGTATACTGAATTTATTACATTATCACAGGCCAAATGGTATAATAAAAATTAATAAAGTTATCCTTAAATTGAAAATTTCTCAAAGTATACTTTGCTAGATAAGTATACTTTGCAATGTTGGTGAAATAGGCTACTGGTGTGTTTTATGGCACCCCACACCAGATCAAGAGTGTTATAAAAGCTGCCAATTGGGGCATCATCCGTGTGCGACAGGCATACTTTCCTTCGTTTTGTTTCTGGCGATACAGTTTCAGTTCTTTCAGTGGTTTTGATTATATAGGCTACGGGGCATATACTTTTATTGTATTCGTTATTTACCCTAGTAGGGCTCCAAAATAGGCGTATTTATAGACTTAAGCTATAAGTTTTTACCGCAGGCGGGTAATAAATCTAAATGTAAAAATTAAAATGCTTTTATTTAACGACGGCACTGGCTCGATGACCTTGCATTCATTCAGCTTATATTTATGGTGTGAATTGGTTCATAGGCCAAAAAGGCCGACTTTTGAAGTGTTCTATGTGATATATATATGTTGGTGCAAGGCGAACAGATGTGTATAATTGTGTGCCGAAATGGGACACTGCTTATGTCCAATACGGTCCTGTTGTTCCGCGCAGTGTCCCGGTGCACGGGAGGCGGGAAGAAGAGAGGGGGTAACTGGGTAGAACCTGGCACCGGTGATGCAGAGCAAAACGGGTCCCAGGTAGAACCAATCCACCTCTCGCGGCACTCGACACGCATGTTGGTGCCATATACATGTAGTCGGTAAAAACATGTGCTATTTTCATCCAGACAGCTCCAAGGCAGGCCGGAGCCAGAAGCAGGCAAGGGCTGGCAGAAAATTCGCCTGAGCTTGAGCTAACTTGCTGTTTTGGTTAGACTTGTTATATATGGCTTACTTTCATAAGAAAGTGTGATAACTGAGTTGCCTGGACATCCTGGCCTAACGTGACAGGGACTTGAACACACCGGCTCCCCGTAGTGTCCACGTACCCCCATGTGACAACACGCTGCCTGTCCCATTGGTACGAACTGGCCGCAGCACGACTACACACCAGATAATAATAATAATAATAATAATAATAATATAATAATAATAATAATAATAATATGTTGATAGTATATATATATATCTCGACCATGCGCATATTCAATCCAGAACCCAGTAATGGCCGCGGGATACACCCAGATAGGTCAATCCGCCCGGCATGTCCCCTATATCAACAGCCAAGCAGAGCACAAACCAGTACGAGTCCCAGAAGGGCTACACGCATGGGTTGTGTTCTATAAGTGGCAGTCGGATGCGTCATGTAGTCAACTGCCCTACCGTGAGGCCAGGCAGATCCAAAAGGTGCCACAATCAACAACCGAGAACACTGAGATATGAATAATAAGAAAAATAAAATGCCCTAGCAACTAGTCTAAATTAGCTTAATCCCAGCCGACACATCGCCCACCACAAGCCCACCCCAGCCCCGACCTACCTCTTCGCAAATCCAGAAGTAACAATCCAGTGAATAAGAATAAACACAATGGAAATATTACTGAGCAACAGTAGAAACGTCCCACCATATTCAGGGAAAGATCGCTGCAAATCTATAAGGATGGTGGTACTAAAATCTGTACAGAAAATGAAGTTTAATCACTTGTGAACCCATATCAGTTGACAAAATTTTGTTGCGATGAAAATATTTCGAATTCGGGAGGGGTCAAAATCAAAAAAAGAAATTTAAAAAAAATAAAAATGTTTAGGGCTGGATGATTTCTGTCTGAAAAAACTTCAACGGTATTCTGTATGATGAATATCGTGTGTTGCCACCATTTGCATGAATACACGCCATAATTCTAGGTCGCATGGACGTGACGTAACGCAGAATTAGTGTAGTGGGTTAGGCAGATTCCTCCATCATTATTGTTGTAAAGCCCGTGTCAGATCTTGAATGTTGTCAATTTGGTGGTTAGCCCTCGCCTTAGGACCCACCTCATCCCAGACGTGCTCGATTGGGTTCAGATCAGGGGAAACCGCAGGCCATGGAAGGACGTGGACGTTGTTACGAGCCAGGTATTGAGTTGTGATTCTGGCTGTGTGCGTGCGGGCATTGTCTTGCTACAATGTTATACCAGGGCCGTGGTGGCGAATGAAAGGCATTGCATGAGGAGTTAGCACCTCAGCAATATAGCGCTGTACATTGAGATTGCCCTGTATGACCACGAGCTCAGTCTTACGGTTCCCCATTATCCCACCCCACACCATTACACTCCCTCCCCCGAACCTGTCCCTCTCAACCACACAGCAATCGGCGAATCTCTCGTTTTTGCGTCTGTATACGCGTAGCCTACCATCTTCATGGCTGAGTTGAACCGAGATTCGTCAGTAAAGAGAACTCGGTTCCACTCAGCCCGCCGCCAATTCAAATGATGTCGCGACCACAATAACCTAGCACCACGGTGACGTCGCGTCATTATTTGACCGGTATATGGGCGTCGTGCTCTGATTGACAGCGCGTTGCATCGCAAGCGCCTACGGATGGTCTGCGCTGACACACCGTATCTCCTAGCCGTTACGGTGGCTGGCAAACGACGCTGACGTAAGAGGGTTAATGTGATGTAGCGGTCAGGCCTGGCGGTGGTGGCACGGGTGTGACCGGGGCGGGGACGATCGTCAACAGTCCCAGTCTTTTGATACCGGGTCACAAGCCTCTGTATGGTCTTCAGACAGCAGCCGAACCTGCCGGCCACGGCACTGGCCGTCATTCCAGCGTCCAGCATTCCAATTGCCGGATTTATTTCAACTTTAGACAAGCGTGGCATGATGAAAACAATGACAAAGCAAAACGTTTTTCAATTTTCGGATTAGCCTGTGTCGCAAGTATCGTACGACGTTGACTGAATTAATTTATCGAGTACAGGTATAGCGCGCACGTGCAATAAGTGGAAATAAACGTTCCGGTTGGTGACCGTTTTGAACCTCGTGTATTGGTGGTAACTTAATACGGGTATAGATACAAAATTACCAGTGTCTCGCATGTACATTCACAGAATGTGTAACATAAACATATCCAGAGATATATCAGTTACAAAAGTGGGACGTTTCTAGTGTTGCCGAGTTTCATTTCTTTCAGTACTTTGATTATGTAGGATACGGGGCATAATTATACTTATTTTATTTAATTCCTTATTTACCCTTTCGGGCTCCAAAATTGGCGTATTTATAGACTTTAAGCTATAATGTTTTACCGCAGGCGGGTAATGAATATGCAGTTAAATATCTTTTTGTAACAAGTAAACTCATTTAGGAAATGGGAAGCAATTATACCGATATATATTTATTCTAAAAATGAAAATCAATTGATATATACCATCTATGTGTAATCCTATCAGAATAGTTTTAGCCAAATGATATAATTCGAACATTACAATGTATTGTCCTGAATATTACTGTTTATACAAATTTAAATATTAAATATTAGAATAACTTAAGGGAGATAACTATGTACAACTGTACTGGTAATTTCTACACAGTAGTCCCTTACGCGTGGCCAGGGCGGATCGGTCGTTTAGGTTGAGATGGGAATTGGATTTAAAAGCGACTTCATCACCGATAAAACATATACTGTATAGACTATTAACATAACATGACGACAGTTTGAGATTGTATCGAGGTATATACTGTATCTCAGGGGTGCGAAGTCGTGCTGGGATGAATCATTCAGCTTGACACAAATTGGGTCATAAGAATATTCTAATGGCCCAGACACAAAATGATACGTATTACACCACCGCCTGCGCTAATCTTGCCACTATTTGTAGTAAAGTGTTATATTTAAAAATGACTTAATATTGTGCTTGAAATTAAGCAGCTTGATTGGGTGGGTCTGAGCTGTGATGTGACACAGCCCATGCTCAACTAAATAAGCTGCTTGATGGCCAGTTCAGACTGCCAATTAAATTGACGTCCAGCGGGCCGTTTCACTAAACTTCGTACGACTAAAATGTTCGTAAGAGCAAAATTATGATAGTCTGTATATTTCACAGTAACCTTGTTTTCTTTTAAACAATTATTGGATTTACATTTATTGAGCATACAGGGATCCTCCATATTATCGGACAAAAATGGCAGTTTTTTAAATATATTTTTCTTAAAATAGCAGCTACGGGCATGAACTTTTCACAAAAGAATTGTCGGGTTTTGCTCTCTCAACGCATGTAAACTATTTAGCAAAATGTGCCATCTTTCTCACTTAAAATTGGGTCAGAGCATCAGTCGTAATGAAGATTGCCCCAAAATTAACATCTACAATCAGTTATCCGGACAAAAGTATAATCGTCTAATAACTTCTATTCTCACATTGCAATCATAAGTTTATCGCCTGTAAACCAGTGTAAACATCATTGTGTAGTTGCGCAGAAAAATCAGTCACCCTTCGCTTTTTGGAAAACACCATATTTATAGAAGTTATTGTATTTATAGAACAACTCGGTAATGATGTAATGGGCGCACTTGATTGTGTCCCCCGCGCGACTTTTGATGTTGTAAACAACTTGTGGACAGAGTTGGGGAATTTTTTCAGCAAATTTTACTAAAATGTTTACCTTGACGACATATTCTTTACACTGGTATGGAAACAGCAAACAGCTGCGTGACTTATATGTATTCGTTGCAATATCGGATCAAAAGAATGCGCTTAATTAACAGGTATTTTCATTTGTCCGATAAACTGATTGTCCGGATAACTGGTATGACCCCTATAGGCTGCATATGCAACCTATGCTCATTAAATGTAAATCCATCAATTGAAATTTCCAGACGATCCTAAATTTGCACTTACGAACATTTTAGTCGTACGAAGTCATGTGTCAACGTTGAAAACATGTCTTTCGTCGGCAACGAAACCATGAAAATGTAATAGGCTCCATTATCTGATATATCTGATTAGTGTCACGGTGTCGAAAATCGGTGTGTTGAGTCACACACTTTTTATCGACATAGGGATCAGTATTGTTCACACATCCACCCTCACAATGGCACATATTGGTACATCGAAGTCCTGCCTTAGCGCACTTGCATTTGCCTTTGCAGATATTTTCGCAGCCGCAGTTTACAAGCAATGCGCATGCATGGCTGGCGTCGGCAAGCGGCGTCCAGAAGGGAGACCAGCTGTGTGTCTCGGGATCTTGAACCCATTCCCAATTAGAGGCATCTGGCATATCTTGTTGGCGGAATTGATCATGCCTCCAGATGAACCCTGCTTGAAGGAGAGACTTCTTTGCATGTTCCATTAGAGATGCCTGTGTGGGAGGTATGTGCTCGAGTGTCCGCTGACCTTGGGAGAACATTTTCTGTCGTGCCTCATTAACTCGGGCACACCCGCTGCCTTTGGCATACATAATGACAGTCCATCGTTCCAGACGTTCCATGTGTATAGAGTCAAGTGTTAGCAGAGGTGGGTCTTCAGTGAGCGCAATAAATGTCGCCGTTAGGTCTGGATATGCCTCCCACGCTGCCCAAGCTGTCTTCTTACCGATTCACAGAACCGAAGAGGTTGTATCACAACCATTAATTGCATGGAATAGAGGTAGTGAGAGGCTTTTGTCGGGTCCGAGTTGCTGAGCAACATCATGAAAAGGTATGTTCATGAAGTGCTTAACAGTTTCAAATGCAATCCAAAGTTCATTCAGACACAACTGTCGAAACTGTGCCACCGCTATGAAGACGATATCGCTATCCACAGTCCTTATCATCGCCTTCCTGTGTCCTTGTTGTGCAGCGTCAGATAGATGCAAGAACACCCGGCTATCTGCCTCTTGATGGTTGAAGTTTGTGACCCGGCTCAGGTCTGTAGAAGTACTCGAAGTAATCGAAGTAATCGCCAATTCACCATTCGTTGAGTACACTGCCACACATTGGAGCGCTGTTGCAGAGGCTTCGATTACGGAATTAGCAAGATACTTGAACTGTTGCACCTTATTGTTACGGTTAGCCAGAAACTTTGTCCAGTCATGAGGAATTGGTGTTGACCCATCAACTATAGTAGTCGCACCTGGGGTACCTCGCTTTGACTGAGTCTGTGCCTTGAGACTGTTTTCAGGGTATGTATCAAATACAATGTTTAGTCGCGTCGTTGTCGACCTGTCGACAGCACTGGTGATTAATGGCATAAAATGTCGGCTGACATACTGCTCGAAATCAGCAGGCTTTGTTGGTCGTACCATATGAACAACGGCTGCACCATCCAGGATTTTTACACTAATATCTTGCGGAATGGTGCCGCGAGAAATGTCCAAACAAGTGAGAATATCTGACTTTTTGCCGGATCTGAGCATACCTTGGTTGGAAAGGGATGGGGGTGCTCGCTGGTTTTCCAACTTGAAGAAATCATTCAGGTCATATTCTGGACGTGACTGGATGGAAATGAAGTGTCTGGATACCAGTGAAGTGTCTCTCTTCAAAGTTGAAAGTTTGCTGGCTTTGGGGTTTACGTCTTTTCGCGTGGAGATGCTCGACTTATTGATGGTGTCCGAAATAGGTGTTATCCCACTTCGCAATCTCTGATTGACATACGTTTCGTGCAGCTTTTTTCCCGCTGTGTCTGCATTACATAACGTTTTGAAATTGTCCACTGACATTAGCTCTTTTTTGTCTATGGCGTACAAACTGGGTCCATTCTCTAACAGAAAAGGATTACCTTGTCGCCGCAAAACAGTAATGACAGATTTCACGTCCTTGGCAACCCGAACCTGCAAGCTATGGGCTTCCTGATTGTGTTCGAGATGTATGGTGGTAGCTCCTGTAATACCTGCCTCTTCTTCGAACTCTGTGATAGCCAACAACTTCTCAGAGTGTGACATTACATGTTCGTCCATAGTGTCTAGTCATACAGGTTTGAAACTCCCGATGCACTTTTGAAGGTCTTAGTTGTTTGCTCATGACTGTGGTCTTTAGGGATGAGTGAGAACTTTCTTTGACTCTTTTGAAAATCAAAGTTTCCATTTTGGAACTCTCTTATCACATCAGTGTGTTTCTATGCCAGCTTGACCATATCTTTCACAAAACAGGCAACCATCTTGAGCATTGTGTCTGGTCGAATTGGTATACCCAGCCACATAGCTCATCGATGACCTGCACAAAAAGATCAAAATTACCCACTCTGAGAGACCTGACAAATCTACTGTGCAACATTTCGAGATCTAAGATGAGTGACCAGTATGCAAATTTCTGTGACGACTCTCTCATGTGTTCATCCCATTTTACATTGATCCTCTGCTGACTGATACGTCTTGTATGCCTCGTTTTTCAAAATACTCCCTGCAAGAAGAAACACTTGGTGAACATAACGTGCTCTCTTAAGGTGATGATCTGCAAATGGTGAGGATATGGACTCTGCACGACCAGTAGTGAATACATCGGCCTCACTGATGATGAAAAAAAACCCTGATCCATCAACCAATTTTTCCTCCACTGCCACAATGACAAATTCAATATGCAGCGCACCTAACATAAGCACAAATGTGTCTTCTCCTAGTGTGTCCTTCCACTGCCACTGGATCTGCTTTCCAATCGCGAAAATAGGCTGGTCCATTCCTTGAACGGGTGTTTGGCCTGGATTCAAATGGGCAGTTACAGCCTTTGATAGCAGCATATAATGCTTCACCATGGGGACAGAAGCAGCCTTATCAGGGAATAATGGTAAGACTCCAACAATAGCGTTTCGTTTCACAGTTTCAGCCGACATAAGTGAGGAATTAAATCCAGCCCAAGTGACCACATCTCCGGGACTTACATCACCATGTACCATATTTGATGCATTCTCAATCCATGCCTCATCCTTCACAATTGCACCATCAATTCGATCATGTTCGGGATGCACCGGTCGAGAAGTAGCAGGCAGTATAGTGTCAACGTTCACGTCTAGCTCTGTGGGAGGGACAACCGAGTTGGAAGTTGGAAGATCGGCAGGTTTTGATATATCAATGTTTTCAAGTGTTATTGGATCACTTGCAATTCTTTGACACTCATGTGAGAGGTGGTTCGTCACTGACAGGAGCCCTCCATGGAATTCCTCTCTTGAACGATTTGATGTCTTATGCTGGTCAAAATTATCGAAATCTGTGGTGGTGAACACACCTTTCCGTATATTCGACGGAACAACGACGCCCTCCTGCTTGATGCGATCGCTTACACCGATGACAAAGGCCTTGTTGATCTCACGCTCCCGTTGGTAACCGACACCCAATGCTAACTGTTCAAATGTTGTAATAAGGTGTTTCAGCTTCGCATTCGTGTGTAGTTTCAACCCTAAATACAGAGGAAATGGTGTTTCTCGCACCCGACTGTGTCTCATAAATAAGAGTATTTCCTTCAACCGGGCGCTTTGCTGTATTGTATTAGCTGAGCCAGTACAATAGCTGATCTAGATCTCATTGATATGCTGACCATCAACATTACCATCAGACTTGAAGCAGCCAGGGCCTTGGAGAACAATATTCATCATCATTAACAATGACTGGGGAAGGTTTGCGTGTTGGAATCGTCCATTGAATGATGGTTGACTAGTGGAAAGAATGCATTGACGTAAATATAATGCGGCTTTAATTACACTGCGGGCCTCTTCTTCGCTAGCGGCGCCACGCTGCTCAAACGCAGACTTTACAGCTGCACCTACTGTAGCTTTATGCGCAATGAACGTCATATGACCACGCCCAGGGCCTTCTCCATCTACTGAAATCTTATCGGGGGCCATTCTTACCAGGTGGTCAGCGAATCATGATTATATCTCAAATGATAACATTTTTAATTAGGTGTATCCAAATAATATTGTAATAATTCAATGCATGTCTAAAAAGTGGGTGGGGTAATGTTTTTTCATTGACCTTGACTTCCAGAACTTGACCTTGACCCTGAAACGGGTTCAGGCATGTGCCAAAATACTCAGTGACATTGAAAACCATAGAATCGATACCAAGTGTATGCACATTGGTGCACTGAATGCGTAAATTTACCGATGAAGGTTTTGTTGGTGGCCATCTTGGATTTGGTCTAAAAAAATGGCAGTAAATGTAAAAATTCAGATTGCTTCCATCAAAATTCTTGAACAGTACCACCTAAAGATCAAGTGTGCCAAATTTGGAAGAGTTGTCCAGATGTGCGAATTTACGGCCTTATATGACATTAGCGTCCCACACTAATACATGTATAGGCTACCGGGCATAATTATACTTCTTTTATTTAATTCCTTATTTACCCTTTCGGGCTCCAAAATTGGCGTATTTATAGACTTTAAGCTATAATGTTTTACCGCAGGCGGGTAATCAATCTGCCGTTAATTACATTTTTGTAACAAGTAAACTCATTTAGGAAATGGGAAGCAATTATACCTATATATATTTATTTTAAAAATGAAAATCAATTGATATATACCATCTATGTGTAATCCTATCAGAATAGTTTTAGCCAAATGATATAATTCGAACATTACAATGTATTGTCCTGAATATTACTGTTTATACAAATTTAAATATTAAATATTAGAATAACTTAAGGGAGATAACTATGTACCGGCTATTTCTACACAGTAGTACATTACGCGTGGTCAGGGGCGGATCGGTCGTTTTGGTTGAGATGGGAATTGGATTTAAAAGCGACTTCATCATCGAAAAAACATACCAGGGGGCCGTTTCACTAAACTTCGTACGACTAAAATGTTCGTAAGTGCAAAATTATGATAGTCTGTTTTCTTTTAAACAATTATTGGATTTACATTTATTGAGCATATATAGGCTGCATATGCAGCCTATGCTCAATAACTGTAAATCCATCAATTGAAATTTCTAGACGATCCTAAATTTGCACTTACGAACATTGTAGTCGTTCGATGTTTAGTGAAACGGGCCCTAAAAACATTGACATCTGAGCAAGATTAACGCAGACGGTTGTGCGTTAGTAGCATACGATTCGTCCCAGCACGACTTCGGATCCCTGTGATACTGGATGGAGACGGTCAGCAAATATTTGTCACAGGCACTGTTTATTTGCTAATGTCCAGTTTTGTCAATAAACACATGGTTTGGCAGCAGCTTAGAATCACTTCCATTGGAAATGATTCTAAATTGATGTCAAACAATGTTTTCCTTGAGAGAATAAAAGAGAAAATATGACACAACAGCAGATGACAATTATCGGTTCCCGCCTTTTAAGGGTTAATATATCGGAGTGAAACTAGGTAAAATAATTTCGCAGTGCCTGTGGTATTTGTTGGACCTTCATAAGTTTATAATAATTCCTTGCTAAACTCTTAGAAATATCGTTTACGCCTGATCATTCCTACCCTGTTCTATAAAGTGATTACAATGATCCTACTTTTCATAGTTTATTATGGGGCTATGATTCCAGCACAAACATATGTACACAATTTCCTAACATTTGATTGGCTCGTAGCAAGTCTCTGTCCAAAATGTATATCCCAGTAAACTCCCACGCCGAACTACTTTAAGTAACCGTGAGGCGCAGTTAAAATAATTCTTAAGAAAACGGAAAATAAACACATTTTCTTGATGAATTTATTTCAAATGCTGGAATTATAAGGAATGAATGGCCTTTTTGTGGAATTTATCGGGGATATAAACTTGGAAAAGTCGCGGGAATACTGGACGAGACCTTCCGGCCTCGTCCAGTATTCCCGCGACTTTTCCAAGTTTATACCCCGATAAATTCCACAAAAAGGCCTTTCATTCCTATAAAGACTGGGAAACAATGGGACTTATGGGATATTTAACCAGTGTAGCTTCTGATCATGTAGCACACTCCTGTAGCCCGATAATGATCTCTATTGCTTGTAACGGAATGGCGAACAGTGCAGATCCTGATCAGACTGCGCGGGTGTGCAGGTTGGTCTGGATCTACACTGACCGCAAAACCCATAAACCCCATTTATTTAGCCACAGCCACATATACGCAATGGTAAAAACACAACAGCAGGGTCAGTGGCGTACCTAGGGGACCGTTTCACTAAACTTAACGTTAAAAATGTTCGTACGAAGATAATTTTATTAAGTTGCTTCTCACATTAAAGGAGTTGCTTGACAATTCAAACCACAAGACAGCTTAGAAATATGCAAATTGATAAATTATATCAAATAAACAATTAGTACTTAATCCATGGTTGAAACAGAACAAAAACATATCGAAACTGTGTTTTATTGCAATTTTGAAAATGTCTGTCAGATGGTACCATTGCGAAGGGCACTGACTCAAAACTCAAGTGCAGTGAACTTTCGGCGTTAAAGAGAGATAGATACTTAATTGATCTCAGGCTCATCATTAAGATACAATCTCATCCCGATATCGACATGAACGACTTATTTTGGTTTGATAGTCAGCGAGGTCCTCATTCCCTTTCCAAACTAGATGGCCACGGCCCACATGTCGCGCCAGCCGAGGCTTTGATAGTAGAGATTTGAGAAACTGTGATAAAGTTAATAAACCAAAAGTGATAAGTATTCATAAGAACGTTTGTGAAGGTCAACATTTGTGGCATGTGTGCACACGTATGATGTATTGCAATATTATAGCAATCATTCAAGGGATATAGAAGATATGACATAATTGAGAAACCCGGACAAACTTCTTAATGTGTAAAAACGTTCAAAGTTGTGAAGGTCAAAAGGTGAAATTCATATAAAGGGCAACATGCGGATGTATGTATTGAACTATTCAATTAATCCATCACGGGATATAGAAGTTATGACAGAATTTAGAACCTCCGGCAAACATCTTAATGTGTGAAAAGGTTCAAAGTTGTCAAGGTCAAAAGGTCAAGGTCATATTAAGGGCAGCATGGATGTGTGGCATTTGTCACAAGTATGATGTATTGTAATATTGCAGTAATCCATCAAGTGATATAAAAGTTATTACATAATTGAGATGCAACGGTGAAAAAGTTCAATGTTGTGAAGATCAAAAGGTCAAGGCATATTAAGGGTAGCATGGATGTGTGGCATTTGTAATTTGAACTATGTAAGTACAATGTACTCCTTTAAGTGATACACAAGTTATGACATAATTGAGAAACTCCGGCGAACTTCTTAATGTTCCGGACGGACGGACGGACGGACGGACGGACGCACAGCCCAAACACTATATGACAAATGTTAACCCGGACGCACGTGCCGACTATATCGCGCTGTCCGCAAGCTTCATTCAATCGGGTGCATTAATTGTCAGTATTACTGTTTAACATCTGTATTCAACACATGTAGCACATGCAGCACATGCTGTCCTACATGTATACCGTGCTTAATAAATGATGTGCATGAACATTTTTCGGTATTATTTTAAACCTTTCCTCTTCGCCAAAGTAGGCCAGTATTGTACGGTTGACTGTACGGTTTGTTTTGTTTTGTACGTTTTATAGGTATCTTAATATGTCATTTCTCAGTTTGCTCGTAAGCAATTATTTCAGGAAATGTAGACAGTGCTTAACTTATTTCGTTCACTATTAATAATTTAAGTTTATTGGAAGTTCTATTGGATAACAGAACTCTCAAAAATAAACAACTTATAAAGCGGTATGCGCGGGGCATCCTGATATAAGTGTTACCCTTGTCCATCTATTGATCTCGTATAGTGGTGTGTATTTCTAATTTATAAAGTGATTACAAAAATGGCGAATATTTTTCAATATTTATTGTTTACCTTTAAAACATATATTTTTATAGTAATAAAAGGACATAATCGAATTATATAGATTAAGTAAAAAAACTAATCTTAAATTTATTTATGCTTAGAATTTTGGAAATTAAACAAAACAACGCGATGCATTATACATATCAAGGGAGATAACATATCGTGACTTACGGGTGCTCTGATAGTCCTATTTACACAAGTATTAGCTTTTCTAAAAACGGTTTGTATCTACATACCTTAAGCACAGGGTGAAGTAACGGACCGAGGTCTATAAATACATTAAATATGCCTAAAAGCATAAATAAATGAAGAATTTTTTTATTTTTTTTTTTTACCCCATCCATCTAATCTTAGATTAGATGGATGGGGTAAAAAAAAATAAAAAAAAATTTCTTCATTTATTTATGCTTTTAGGCATATTTAATGTATTTATAGACCTCGGTCCGTTACTTCACCCTGTGACCTTAAGGACTCGTTCTATACATGCTCATCGTTTGATTCAAAGGTAATTGCTTTGTAAATGTGATAGAATATATGTACAACATATATATGAATACTGCCTCGTTACTGTATTCTATACGGAACATGGAGTGGCCAAGTCGGCCATCTTTGTGTGTTCCAGCCATCGGCCAGTTTCACAATTTCTGCCGTTTGACAAAGAACTTAAAATGTGAGGTATAACTGATTATATAATGTAGCTAATGACATGTAGAAAAGGCAGGAGAACGAACTCCTATCCATTATTTTACACCAAACTGTAAACTATGTCAGTTTTCTGGATAGGTTTGTGCCTGCGTTTTTCACAACATGAACCACCATTATAGAATGATAGATATAGCCTCATACACAGAAAATCGCACAGTGTATCATTCTTACCTGGTCAACCACACAACTCATACCAGAACAGGTGAAACTGGCTGATGGCTAGGACACATAAAGATGGCCGACTTGGCCACTCCATGTGCCATATAGGATACAGTAATGAGGCAGTATTCATATAAGTTATCCATATATTCCATCACGTTTACGAAGCAGTAGTATATAGGGTATCAGTACGTTACCGTTTTTGATATAACAAGATAATAGAGTGCAGCAAGCACACCACCCCTATAACAAACCCGTTAAAACAGTGATAAAACAGCAGCGTACTAATTGTGTATATCTAGCGTTTGACACCTCTAGAGATGGAAAAAACCCGAGGTAAAATTTTTGCCGTCTACAACAAATAACGCGGTTTTAGATAGAAATATGTTTATGAAAATATGGAGAAAATTTGGTACGTTCGGGGAAAATTTTAAAATATAGGCGAGGTAGTGATAGAAAGTGGTAATAACGCAATAAAAAGTATTGATAAAAATGAAGTAAAATTCTCTTTTTCCAATTGAACATTAATTATCTATAAAATCCGTCCCCACATTGATGAGGTTTTCGGTTACCTTTTTCAGATACTTTCGGCTGCCACACAGAATAGGTACTCGATGAACTTTGTAGAACTCCCACACAGAACATGCAAGAAATACCAACAAAGGCAAAACACAAGGAAATGCGGGTATCCATGCTGTCAGCTCTGTAGACTCCAAAAACTATGCAACATTTTCTTTTCAAAGGGCTACTACATGTAGAAAGGGTTGCGCCCTCCAGAGGGAGGGTGTACGGAGTCGTCATTTTTCCCATTCGGTGTACCGGACTGTTTTGCGGAGTGCACGAACTTGGTGTCGGGATCTGGTTTGTTCTTCCAGAGTCTACAAGCCTCTAGAGACACGAATGGAAACAATGGTTTGCAAACTGCATACACAGCGAAAGCAATTCCAAGACACCACTTTGCATTCTCCATCGTTTGCCAAATGTCGTGCACCTCCAAATCTTTTTTCGCATTTCGGTTCGCTAGGCTTGGGAGCGCTAGCCTCGGATACACTAGTCTCGGAACCAGTGTCCGAAAACGCGCTAGTTCCGACCTCCACCAAACGGTCTTCTAGAAACCCCAGACACGACTCCAAATTCGTCAGCAAACGCTCCAAACGAAGTTCCACATCCAGTAGCTTGCGATCCAAACGGTTTCCCAAGAAATGCAAACGCGTAGATTCGCCGGCACCTTCTAGAGGGGTATTCGCAAGGGGAGGTTCTTCTAGAGGACCAGGTGGGTCTACATTCGCAATGGGAGGTTCTTCTAGGGGTGTTGTACTGCTAGTTTCGGGAGTTGCACTACTAGCTTCGTCCAGAATTTTTTGGAGTCTTGCGCTACCAATTCCGTACTTCTTTTTGATGTTGCGGGCTGTGGTCGTTCCACGGGTGGAAACAATTTCTCGCATGTTTTTCGGAGACAAGTAGGTTTTCGGCATGGCTACACACAGGGGAACATGTGTCCAACAGGGAATCTCAAAGTGCTTGGAATGTGCGAGACGCCTGGGGGTGTTCCCAGGAGACATATCTACGATTGTCGTGTTTTTGCTGAGTATTGCTGCGTATTGCTGAGTATTGCTGAGTATTGCTGAGTATTGCTCAGTAATTTTAATCATTGTTAAGCTTTGCTCAGTAATTTTGCTAATTTTATAAAAATTAATTGTTAAACATTACTCAGTATAATGTAATACAAAATCTAACTGACTTATTATGAGTTTTTACAAAAAAGATAAAGATTCTCAAAAGATGAATGAAGCTGAAGAAAAAATGTGGCATTATGTTCCTGGTAAACTTCATCAACTTAAATATGCTTCCGAAAACCCTGATAAAATATTAGGAATAAGGAGTATACCTAGAGAAGACTATATGCACTATGTTAGTTTACTAAGTTATTCTGCGCGGAAGTTTGGTTGTTGGGATGAGCCGTTTGGATAGCAAACTGTTGCTTACTCGAACACAAAGTTGTTACTACCGTGGTAAAGAAATTTATAAATGATGGTGAACTTTGTAGAAATAATGAAAAGCTAAGGGGAGTATAAATCTCTGTGTAACTCCATTATGGAGACTAGTGAAATATTCCGATAGAAACTAAATGTATCGCGCTTAACTTTATAAAGGTGTGGTGTGAATACCATCTACATCCAATCTTCTCTTATCATAGTAGGCGGATAGTAGCCCCTAACTTCTTCTGGGTGTAAGTTCTCATACAGCCGTGTAGCATGCGGAAACCTCTATTAGCACCTACATCTTTATGGGTGAGATCAAGCGCTGCCTTATATCTATACCAATCTAGCTTGTTCTGCCTGGCGTTCAATCCCTTAGCTGAATGCTTGATACCTCCACCTTTTTTCTCAACTACGTAACACTTACTACTTAATGCGATAGCACGATCGCCTCTGAATTCGGTCTTGAAAAGTCCTGGCTCTCTGTTACTCCACTTATCCCAAGCGAGCCATTCTTTATTATGTTCGTTAAAATCCTCTACAAGGTGCGGTTTGATCACATCTTCCAACGAATTCGGACCACTGATACCCATATACATACTATCCGTATCCATCTGTACTAACTCAAAGTCAGCTCTATCAACATACTTATCTAGAAAGTCGTAATAGAACTCTAACATTCTCAACTTAGCGTATTGAAATACGGCTATACCGCAGTGGAAGGGTCTCGTCATTGAAGCTGATGATTTCCTACTAGATAGTTCGTACGCGTCTCCTATCTCTTCGATATCATCAAAATACGCGGATCTTAATGCTCTGTCAACACACGTCTCATCTTTAGTATAAGTAGTACACAGGTGTTTTTCGGGAGATTCTATCATTTTTCCGCAACACGAGTTTCCTAATAGTTTTTCATAATATCCGCAATCGGGGCGGCTTCAACGTTTACGTCACCTTCTCTACGCGCTGCAGTAAACTTCTTTCACGAACCATTCGAACGGCTTGCCTGCTTTATAATTTATAATCCTATGCACTCCTGTGATGATTAAACCATGTTTTAGATACCATTTCAATAGCGGTGCAAATAGTAAAACTTTCTCTGCACTCATAGCTCCAACTAACTTCTTACCATCTCCTCGATTGCGGTTCGTATCATCGAGATATTGCAACATATGATCTGGAACTTCATCTACCTCCACTACACGATTTATAAAGATAGGTGACATTTCTGAAAAGACGTCGTACAAGCTATCAGGAACACGGATGTCGACCTCCGCAAACCCAAACCAAGTACCACTCTTAACTCTGTTGGTGAAATCATCTATCCTAGTCTTATTAAATGGGTTGAAGTCTTTGTTAAAACACCCTTACCACAAGGCATTTCCTTACCTAGCGTTGATAGATAAAGAGCGTTAGCATCCAATCCTAATACAGACTTACATTTTTTTCCGTTACCATCTGGAGTGGATCTTAATCTTGTAACATTCACCTCTTCATGTCTTGTAAATACTATAGAAGGTCCTCCAACTAGTGCACCTTTCAACATTTCATACTCTTCAGCTTCAGGCGCGAACAGTGGTGGACATATCTTGCGAACTTCTGCGCTTTCCTTAGTCTTGTAAGTTTTAACATGCTCCTTAATTGTTCTCTCAATATATATTGCATGCGACTCCTGGTAGGGTAACTGCATCCTTAAACATATCTATACCTTTGAGTGAATAAAAGTTAGACATCTTCTCTAGAGCTTCTAGAAATGGTGAGACATCTAGATCGTTGTAATATTCTAACCAATCTTTGAAACTTTTCATCCCTCTTGCTTTATAAGTTTCAACACACGCGGCTAACTCATCAGGTTTAATTGTATTACTAGGTGCTAGCCTATTAGTCCAACATTCGATAGGTGGTAACCCTTGGTAGTTTAACTTGTCATAATTATCAAACCACTCGTACGGAAAGAATGATTTATTACATTCACAACCGTATGCGCGTACCCATTTATCGTAGGACACCCCTGGAGATAGATACATTCTCACATCTAAAAACTTTAATTTTTGGAGTCATCAAATAAACGGTCGTATTTGTTTTCTTACCAACCATTACTTTCTCTGTAGTATCTGATAGAATCCCTACTAGATATCTCTTAATAACATTCAAATCGTATGATCCACAGTTGAAACCTAATGTAGGAACCTGCGAAATCCATCTCGTAAGTTCTTTCTGCTGGACAGTTGGAAGTAGATCGAAATCGGTTGGAAAACCGTAGACCGAATTCTTACCAACTTCTTCTCTTATCTTATCTCCTCGCTTAGATACTTCGTCCATAAATCTCTTACTAAGCTCTCTGGATCTGTATCACAAATGTGTACAACTTCTCTAGTTAGCGTATCACCCACACTTACACTTACCGGAATGTGAGTATCAATCACATCTAGATCTTTTACAGTCCTATCTGGATCACTCTTAACCAGTAAAGACTCAAAATCATACACTATCTTATATGGGTAAATTACTGTTGGAGGTGTTGGAAGCGGTGCGGTTACAGCTTGCTTTCTCTGTCGATCGTACTCACATTCCCAAATTGTAACTAAATTATATGAAGCTCTAATTATTATATCTCGTACAAGTGTGTTTGCATACTTATCTTGTCTATTCTTACTATGTCGTGGGCAACCGTGCCAATAACAGCCGTGAAATTGATAAACTGTGTTGGTTTCAGAACAATATCCATCAACTGGTGCTTTCTTTATTACTCTTTCTCCACCATGTCCGCAAACTGCTGTGTGAATATGGTTATCTGTAAATGTATTCATCCACTCTATAGATTTCTTACTACAATAGACTTAGGATAGAAAGCTTTCTCGAATGCAGATTGTGGCCTGTCTATTTCCTTACCCTTACAAGACACTTTAGTTAATCCGCGATTGCAAGTTTGCGCGTGTCCTCGCAATGCAGTGAGACTGAGTGAATCGTTGTTGACAATTAGGACAACAGTAATTTTGTGTGGCTCTCTTCATGTCTGTTATAAGAAACGCGTGATTGTTGTAAATACCTATCTTCATTTTCATAACACCAACTTCATCATAATGTGCAGCTGTGTGTCTGATATACCAAGTGCCATTTTCTTCAGGCTCGTACGCTTCAATCCCAACTTTAAAACATTCTTCAACCAGCTTAAGCTCCTCAAAACTTATAGGACTATCTTTCCTGCGCTTCCCCACAATGAAATCTTGATACTTTTTGTTCAAAGATTTTATCTCTCTGATTGATCTATCCGCTCTCAATGATGTATCTTTATATAAAGCTAGACATCTGAACAGACATAAATTATCGTTGAAAGTATCTAGAGGTTTTATCCCCTTCTTATTTCTCAGCCAGTCAGGAAGCCTTCCACCTCCTAGTACATTTACTTGTGTATCTCCAGCTGTAACTTGAGTAGTATAAATAAGCTTAATTGTTGTGCTTAACCATCTTACGAACAACCATTTCGTGTTGGGTCTATCTATTTTACCAACGTCCAATCTATTTTCTTCCTGCATTTTAACCCATTGTCTTACACCCGCCAGACCCTTCGAAAGTGGGGCTTCCTGAAATGTTTCTACCATATGTTATTGTGTTCGGCTTGCCAGCTTCATCAACCTCCTCAATATGTTTGTAGCTTATACGCGTATGAATATCTTAAATAAAAGCTACCTGTCATCTGATTATCGAGCTGCTTCATGAGTCTTCTAGATGAGTTACGGTTAAGGTTTCTCTTTATTGTGATTGTTACAACTCGTCGCCCTCTCTCTATATTAATATCAAACCCGTCTGTATCTTCAAGTATTTCAGGTCCCTCATTCACTAGCTTCCTTACTAGTGAGGTGTTAATCTTACGCTTCGGTTTTTTATTAAGTCCAACGCCTTTAGATAACAGTACAGCTTGCGCTTCTGAAGCTATTCTGTCTGATATTTTCGTTACATCTTTATTCTCAATACCCTTAAACACTCCCTTAGCTGCGGCTCTCCGCATTCTGCTCCATAGTATATCATTCTTTCCCTCATTTATCAACCCTTGAAGTTTTTTCTCTTTCATCTTCCCCCCAAAATGGTATCCCCATTTTTGTTAAATCCCTCTGCAAGTTATCAATGTTGCGTTGTCCTTCTATATCGTCAACAAGTTGTTGATATACTACAGGATTTTGTCGTCTCAGATTTCTCAAGTTCGCTTGTGTCATGTTTATTGTTGTTTATGATTATAGATAATTAATGTTCAATTGGAAAAAGAGAATTTTACTTCATTTTTATCAATACTTTTTATTGCGTTATTACCACTTTCTATCACTACCTCGCCTATATTTTAAAACCCCCGAACGTACCAAATTTTCTCCATATTTTCATAAACATATTTCTATCTAAAACCGCGTTATTTGTTGTAGACGGCAAAAATTTTACCTCGGGTTTTTTCCATCTCTAGAGGTGTCAAACGCTAGATATACACAATTAGTACGCTGCTGTTTTATCACTGTTTTAACGGGTTTGTTATAGGGGTGGTGTGCTTGCTGCACTCTATTATCTTGTTATATCAAAAACGGTAACGTACTGATACCCTATATACTACTGAAGCAATTATCTTTGAATCAAGCGATGAGCAGGTATAGAACGGGTCCTTAAAGTACTGCAACGCCCTCTAGCGAAGAGTATGTGCAGGTTTCCGTTCTATGTCCGCTTGTAGATAATAGACTAATAGGAAATGGCCCATCTTAAAAACTTCAGCACACCCACCCATTTCCGTACTCTATATTGAAATGAGCGCGCGTGTGGTCGGTAATATGATTTGCGTCTCGTGAACTGATGACAGCAAGGTGTAAAATCTGTAATAAATATAGCGCTGAACATATTGCAACAGTTAATGATTACTTTAATAGATATTGGCGAAAGCGTCGCAATATGTGATTAATTGAGACCAAATGTTGTGCTTGGTGAGAAACTAGGGCAAACAATAAACTATATTATAGTTCGCTCTACTTTCCAAGCCAATCGTTTTGTTCCACTTATTTCACATATTGCAATGTTTACCCCCAATAAGTTACATATTAACAGATTTAACCCTTTGAAAACCCGAAATCCCGCTATATCGGTTTATGCAAAAAGTGCAGATCCAGAAGAGCCGGCTCGTAATGAGCCGTCTCATCAGGATCTGCATTTTTTGAAAGTAATTTTAATATTTTTGAGAACAAAAACACCCCCTTTTCATAAATGGACGAATCTGAAAATCATTTTGTGTCTATTGGATTGGTCGGAACATTAGCATAACACTGTCCATTCCAGTTCCTTAGGGTTGAAAGGGTTAATGATTAACTGTTTGACAGGAAATGGAAAATCAATACTCGACTGGGACATTGCATGGTACACTTGGCTGAGCTATAAGTATGTTATTGTTCACATATTGTATAATTTTCAGGAACTAAATGCTGCGGTCGAGTGAGCAATAACTTACACGTGTAGTGTCGATAGGCCGCTATACGATGTTCGCCATCTTGCCATTATAACCACTTTCTCATATGTATCGTTATCAGGCTACAGGGGTGTGCCATTTGATCAGGAGATACACTGTTCACAAATCCCATATGGCCCATTTCTCCAGTCACAGCCACATATGGGGTGTATTTAGGTTTGTCCATCCACGCTATGGTCTTCAGTGCTCATATTTTCGTAGAATTACTCCGGTGATCCGTATCTTTTCAATTCAGGAGACGCATATGCATCGTGTACAATTAAGGAGCCTCCCTGTTTACTTAGGGAGCCTCCATATTTCAGCTACATACATCA
>CM055268.1:56054348-56196250 GCA_029237695.1 Conchocele bisecta
CTCCAGATAAGGAATTAGTAATTGAGTATTGTTACTCCATCAGTTCTGAAGCAATTGGGTATTTCAAAATTTTAATTGGGTAAAATTAAATCACTGTACTCTTTACACATCAACAGACAGCAATTATTGAATAGTTTGTTTCGAAATGAAAACATATCTTGGCATTTCATTAGAATTGTCTCCTTGGATGTGTTTTCATGGAAAAATAAGAAAAATATGCTATATTGTGGTCTGTTTATTGTTTTCTGCAGCATGATAAAGGTACCACAATTGTTCTCATTGCTTTTTGATACTCACTGTATGCTTCTGATTTCAATTGGGTTTTTGGCAATTTTAATTGGGTATATATTTACGCAAATACGCAGCTTATCTGGAGCCCTGATTAATTTTTATACGACCTTTTGACAAAATGTCGTAAATATTATGTTTTGCCGCGGGGCGGGCGGCGGACAGAAAAACTGCATAGTTTGTGTACACGACTCCTCTGAAACCGTTCAGTCGATCGATCTGAGACTATACACATGTCTTCTACACATATTGAAGATGTGCACCTTGGTGTTTTTATGCCGAAAAAATATTTTTTAACAAAAAATATCACGTTTTTAACTTAGCCATTTTTTCTACATTTTTGTATACACTTGTATATAGGGTACATAGTTTGTGTACAAAACTCCTCGGAAACCGTTCAATCGGTCTGAAACTATACACACATGTTCTACACATATTGAAGATGTGCACCTTGCTGTTTTTATGCCATAAAACTATTTTTTAACAAAAATATCACCTTTTTAACTTAGCTGTTTTTTCTTCATTTTTTCATACAATTCTATATAGGGTACAGTCAAACCTGTGAATAAAGGCCAGCCATAGGAAGTGAAAAATCTGGCCTTTGTTCACAGGTGGTCTTTATTCACAGGGTCATTTATATAGTCATTGGGCCAACAAAATTGTGGCCTTTTCTTGATTGCTATTCGGAGGTGGTCTTTAGCACAAGTTTGACTGTAGTTTGTGTACACAACTCCTCTGAAACCATTCTGTCATTCGATCTCGAACTATGCACACGTCTTCTACACATATTGTAGATGTGCACCTTGGTGTTTTTATGGGGATTTTTTTTTTTAACAAAAATGTCACCTTTTTAACTCATCCATTTTTTAGCCAGGTTTTTTGAAAAAAAATCCAGGCTATTGGATTGGCGAAAGCCGGGCGGGCGGCGTCCACAATCAATGTTAAGTTTTCGTGTTTGAGTCCATTTCTTTGTTACTGTACCACCTAGGACCACCAAACTTTCACAGCTTCATAATCAAGGGGTGCCCACCACATATCACTATCCAACATGTTACTTTTTTTTTTAACTTCACCCATTTTTTCCGCGCAGTCGACTTAGCCATTTTCAATGTTAAGTTTTCGCGTTTACAACGTTAAGTTTTCGTGTTTAAGTCCATTTCTTTGGTACTGTACCACCTAGGACCACCAAACTTTCACAGCTTCATAACCAAGGGGTGCCTACCACATACAACTATCCAACATGTGACCATTTTTTTACCTTCACCTATTATTTCTACGTAATTGACTTAGCCATTTTCAACGTTAACTTTTTAACGTACGTCTTGGTTAGATTTTTTGGTTAAACAAATTTTTCGTTATACTATATCTCTGCAACTGCTTCGCCAATTACCTTGAAACTTGACATGGGTGTTTATCATCATCCATATTTTCATTCTAACCCCCAACCGTGCGGCCCCTGTGCCCAATGTCAAGGTCAAATTACTTTGAATTTGTTTGTTAAAGTTTTTTAGTGTACTATATCTCTGCAACTGCTTCACCCAATACCTTGATACTTCACATGGGTGTTTATCATCATTGTCGCACCTGCTTGCGGAAAGCGCGATCCTGTGCCCAATGTCAAGATCAAATTACTTTGAATCTTTTTATTAAAGTTTTTTCGTGTACTATATCTCTGCAACTGCTTCACCCAATACCTTGATACTTCACATGGGTGTTTATCATCATTGTCGCACCTGCTTGCGGAAAGCGCGATCCTGTGCCCAATGTCAAGGTCAAATTACTTTGAATTTTTTTGTTAAAGTTTTTTCGTGTACTATATCTCTGCAACTGCTTCACCCAATACCTTGATACTTCACATGGGTGTTTATCATCATTGTCGCACCTGCTTGCGGAAAGCGCGATCCTGTGCCCAATGTCAAGGTCAAATTACTTTGAATTTTTTTGTTAAAGTTTTTTTCGTGTCCTATATCTCTGCAACTGCTTCACCCAATACCTTGATACTTCACATGGGTGTTTATCATCATTGTCACACCTGCTTGCGGAAAGCGCGATCCTGTGCCCAATGTCAAGGTCAAATTACTTTGAATTTTTTTGTTAAAGTTTTTTCGTGTACTATATCTCTGCAACTGCTTCACCCAATACCTTGATACTTCACATGGGTGTTTATCATCATTGTCACACCTGCTTGCGGAAAGCGCGATATCGTCGGCATTTTGGCATACGTCCGTCCGTTCGTCCGCGTGTCCGGTTAAAGTTTTTTGGTTAAAGTTTTTCCATCTACTATATCTATTTTTTTAGTGTCCATGCCTCGCCCCAAGGCGCGACATGCAAGCCACGGCCATCTAGTCTACAAAAAGTGGGTATAATTATGTTATCCAAGTGTCTATGCTTGGAAAAAACCTGGCCTTCGTGGCTTTGCCTCGTTTCTTGTTTCTACATTTTTCTATCCAATTCTATACATGGTAAGTTCTACTATACACATCTCTACCTAAACTAGTATACCTATTTATCACAACAAGAGGAAGAAATAATGCTATAGATTTTCAAATTCTCATTAATATTTCTTGCCTTGGTAACAGCTTTACATTTCTGCATCTTCGCTGTCTGGCCCATCTTCGACGGGCGTATTTTATGACTTACGGCACTGTTGTTCATATTTGCAGATAGAATGAGCCGAACAGAGTAGGATGGGTTTCTTCAACCAACTGGTTCTCCTATTGTGGAAGAATTTCACTCTTCGTAAACGACAAAAGGTATGATTTACCCAGCCATGTCTTCTAGTGATAATTGTGGCTGTGACGGAAGAAATATGGCTTATGGGTTTTGTGACCAGTGTAATTGCTGATCAAATAGCACACTCGTGTGGCCTGGTAGCGACATATATTGCTTGTTAGAAGCATGAGGGGTGGTTCATTGATGGAATGGCGAACAGTGCCGATGCTGTTGGGACAGTGCGAATGCACAGGCTGATCTGGATCTACACTGGTCGCAAACCCATAAGCCCCATTTCTCCAGTCACAGCCACATTGACGGGTGTTTCATTGATGGAATGGCGAACAGTGTAGATCCTGATCAGACTGTGCAGATGCACAGGCTGATCTGGATCTACACTGGTCGCAAACCCATAAGCCCCATTTCTCCAGTCACAGCCACAAAGGAGCCGCAAGCTGAGAAAAGGACACGTGTGACCAGCGTATATTTTTATCATCATTTCGATGGTCTAGTAAGTTAGTATCATAAGGACGTAACTGCTATGCTTTAGCATAGCCGTTACGACCTTATGTTACTAGACCATCGATTTGTAATCATATACATGTACGTGTACTCACTGGCAATTTTTTTTTATTCTGAAGTGTAAACAACATCAACCCTTTCATCCCTTAGTAACTGGTATAGACTGTTCTATGTTCACTTTTGAACTATTCCGTTAATCAGAAAATCAGAACATCCACAAACAGTGAAGATCCTGATGAGACGGCTCGTTATGAGCTGGATCTACACAGTTTGCAAACATTGGGAAAGCGGTCTCTAATGTTGAAATACATTTTAGTTACGGGTATTTAACAATTACAAACTAGCCCAATAACACTTATACAAAGGATTTTGTTGGCCCAGATGGGGGGTGTAAGGGTGGATCTTCTTGTAGGAGGAACCAGAGTACCCAGAGAAACTTATGGTGACCATGATACCATCTCACAACATCCAGTATTGAAGTTCAATGCCATATCCCCTAGGCCACGGCATTGGACTTCAATACATCCAGTATTGAAGTCCAATGCCGTGGCCTAGGGGATATGGCATTGGACTTCAATACCGGATGTTGCGAGTTCAATCCCCACCCTAGGCGTGAAAAATACTTACATGGTATTTCCATCCCAATGGTCTGTCGGACAAGACTTCAAACTGTGATCCTGTCTCTATGTGATCTTAGCTGCTGCTGGGACGTTAAAACCCATTCACAGTTCTGAGGCTGTGCTGGCGACACGTGTCGTACTGTACCGTTTCTCAGCAAGACACGCACTACAGTCGTGTACAGACCACTCTCCCAATGTTTGCAAAAAGTGTAGATCCAGATGATCCAGCTAATCAGGATATGCACTTTACTTGCAAAATGTGCAGATCCTGATGAGACGGCTCGTCACGAGCCGGCTCATCTGGATCTACACTTTTTGCAAATCTGTTTTATTTTTCAGATTTTTTTTTTAGAAAATCACCCATGTTTCTGGTTAATGGAATAGTTCAAAAGTCAACATGTAAGAATCCATACAGATTGTAAGACATAATACCCTCACCCCCCATCATATTTGTCACAAGTAGACAAAACACACCTCAGGCCAATATGGACAGGTGAACAAACACACCTCCTTTTATGCTATTGCTGTCTGCACAAAACCCCTCCCATTACTGATGCGGACAAAACACCCACATGCTAGGGCAATACACTCCCACACCATGCTAGGACAAAACACCCCCATCATATTTGTCACAAGTGGAGAAAACAACACCCTAGGAAATATGGCCAGGCGGACAAAACATCCCCTTTATGAAATTTCTACCTGGACAAAACACCCCCCTGGACAAAACCCTTACGGGAAGGGTTTTGTCCAGGTAGAAATTTCATAAAACCCTTCCCGTTACTGATGTGGACACAACACTTCCCATGCTAGGGCAATATACACTCCCCACCCCACTATGTAGGACAAAATAATTATTAGCCTTTCAGTGCGATAATATTTCTAATTTCATCAGAGACCTTCCTGAAACTGATAAATATATATATGTACATGTATATTCCATGCTAATAGTTGCATTAGAAAACCTGTAGCGTTTGTGAACAGGTTAACATTAATGGGTTAACTTTATGCTGACGGGTTAACTTTAATCATTACATAGGTGATATTACATGACATGATGTTTATTAAACAAAGTTACTGATTTCATAGGAAACGAGGCTATGCCAACTACATGTACATGTATATGCAAACACCACACATTAGAGAATGTGTTCAAAGTTATAATAAATCATAAAATTATATGTTTCAAAACCCTTTCAACCCTAAGTAACTGGAACGGATGCTGGCATGTTAATTTGCCGACAAATCCAATCGTCACATTTATAAAAATGGGGCGTTTTTTATTTGTCTAAAAACATGAAAAAGTGCAGATCCTGATGACGGCTCGTAACGAGCCGGCTCATCTGGATCTACACTGTTTTCAAACACTGCTATAGAGCTCTGTAGGGTTGAACTGGTTAAATTGTTGTTGTTTTAATCTTCCTTTCAGTTGCGTCTTGTAGCGGAGGTGATATTCCCGTTGGCTCTGTTCTTGATCCTCGTCCTTGTCAGGGTCACAAAGCCAGATCTCAAAGTAAAACATCCCGAGTGTAAGTGATAACTGTATACAATTGATATGTGAGACACGCCATGTCATTTTGTACCTAACAACATGAGTGATTTTTATACCACCGTTTTAAAAAAACGGTACATCTTTTAGTTTTACCGCGGTGTGGGCGCGGACAGAAAAACTGCATAATTTGTGTACACAACTCCTCTGAAACCGTTCTTTCAATCAATCTGAAACTATACACACGTCTTCTACACATATTGAAGATGGGCACCTTGGTGTTTTTATGCCAACCATTTTTTTCTAACAAAAATATCACCTTTTTAACTTAATTATTTCTACATTTTTGTATCCACTTCTATATATGGGCCGCGCCATACGAAAACTGGGCTTAATGACAACGTCATGAAAAGCGGTAAAACGACGTCGGAAAAACGACGTTTGCAGCGTCGCTGTAAAAGTTCACATTTTGCCCTCCCATTTACGTTTATTGGTGTCGGTTAACATTAAGTGTGAACAGAAAACGGAAAATTATAACTTACTGAAACTTTCACTAATATGAGACGCGATGCCTTGCACCTTAGTACACATATTATGACGTCATCACTTGACGTCACGTACTTGTGACGTCACTGAACGTGAATACTTGCACGAGTTCCTCGCAGCATCAATGACTTAGAAATGCTTCAGGCGCTGTGCATTGTCGCCTAACTGTCGTTCTTTGACATTGTCACTCTTTTTCGTCGGTTATCCTTATGAATTCAAAATGGTGAACGCATAATTTAACTGGCTACATATCAGCGAAGTCCTCGCTTACACTGCACCTTGAATCCTAAGTAATCTTAAATATGAACAACCTAGTGTATGCCAACGATATTACCATCTATTATCGTGGTAAATTGAGACACTTTTGAACAATTCTATCCAGTACTTAGCGAATGATATGCCATTTAATGCCACTCATTTTATCATAAACGGAGGTAGACACGCAGCTATATAATGACACATATATCCAGGGTTTGTATTGAATTTGGCAAAACAAATGCATCAAAATCTCTCTAATAGATTCAGAATCAGTGATTTCAATGCAGCTCCTTCATTGTTTGTATAAGCAATACATAATGCACAAAACACACAGTGAGGTCGGTGGAGTTTTAGAAAAGTCTTGAAATTAATTGGAAATTTGATGGTCATAAACTTGCTTTTCGCACGATTTGTAGTATCAAATTATCAGCTTATCACTTGACTGCATAATAATGTATGTCTGAATCAGGCGATGGTAATGCGATCCTCAAGAAAGACACACGGCGACAATTATCACGCTACCAAATCTGCCCCACGTCATGTTTTGTTACAAAGTTAATGTTATATGCGGCCTACTTCCTACTTTAAAATATGTCGTTACATACGAACTGTTAAATAATGTCGCCATTATTCCCAAAAATTATTTCAGACAGCAGCAAACAACAGGGAAACGCCAACACTCTGCCTTATTTGAAAATTATTCATATGGAATTACGTTACTTGGGCCGCAATCCAAAACATGACGTTACATTAATAGCAACTGCAATAAACATTATTTTCATACTTTGTCTTGGCCTAATGGGAAACACTTGGAAAGGCTACGAGATATCCAAATTTGGTTGACATGCGATAAAATATGACAAATCTATAGGACTTGTCCGGGTATTTTATCAACACCCCTTTTATACGCCGTTGATAAAAACGTCGTAATTTCAACGTCATTGATCTAAAACGTCATATATGTTTTTACCACGCGTCATAAAAATACTTCTAAAATGAAAAATAATTGGGATACATTGATAATTGTGGCGGCTTATGGCTTTTAAAAGATGTACAATTCAGAATTTGCGAAAAAGTAAAAACTGAAAATTTGTCATTAAGCCCGGTTTTCGCATGGCGCGGCTCATATCTACTTTACACATCTCTACGTAAATTAGTATACCTGTTTATCACAACAAGAGGAAGAAATAATGCTATAGATTTTCAAATTCTCATTAATGTTTCTTGCCTTGGTGACAGCTTCACATTTCTGCATCTTCGCTGTGTGACCCATCTTCGACGGGCATATTTTGTGACTTACGCATGCTTGTTCATGAAATGCAGTTACATAAACTGTGATATTTTCTGTAAATTACGTCGGAAGATTATGAAATGTTCATAGCAAATGCGGAATAGAATTCCACATTTGTTATGAAAATTTTGTCAACTTTCGTTGCCATTTAAGGAAAATACAACTGTATTGTAAATATTTTTCATGAGATATCGCACATGTTCTGTCGTCTATATGGCTGTGACTGGTGAAATGAGGCTTGTGAGAATTGTGACCAGTGTAGCTCCTGTTCAAATAGCACACTCTTGTAGCCTGATAACGATCTATATTGCTTCTCAAAAGCATGACGGGTATTTTATCGATGGAATGGCGAACAGTGAAGATCCTGATCAGACTGGTCACATTTCACCAATCACAGCCACAAATGTGAAACAGTATTTAGCCATTGACAATTGCATGTTTTATTTAGTTATATTTAAGTGTGGGAATTGGCTAAAAAAATACCCGGCTTCAAATTGCGTATGTTTTGAGTGTGTCTTTTATACTTTGGCAACACATCTGATAAAAGGGACCTAGCGATGTTTACAATCAGTGTAGCCCCAATTCAGCCTCTCTTCACGATTCAGTCACTACTAAAGTTGACAATCAGCAAAATGATTATATTCTAATTGTACTGAATGCATATCGTATGCATCAGGACCAAGATCTACAATTGTTTCAAATGTTATAAGATCCCTTTTCTCAGCCTGGCATGTTACACTGTGGAGCATGTGGAGAGTAATTTAACGATGGTGTTCATCCGAATCCCGATATCCCTGGTTTGGCCCTAAGGTACGTTTTCGGCTTAATTGCTACTTGAATCTGAGCTAAGTCACTCTGGTGTGGTGACAGCATGGCACCAGATCAGTAGCCGATTTCATCAAAATTGCAAAGTATTCTTATCTAGCAAAGTATGCTTTGAGAGAGTAATCATTTATTTTCCTGAAATGCATTATATCATATAGAACTAACGACTGCACATATTTGATGATTGACAGTATGCAGAATTATTATACTGAATTTATTACATTATCACAGCCAAAATGGCTGTGATAATGTAATAAATTCAGTATAATAAAAATTAATAAATTTATCCTAAAATTGAAGATTTCTCCCTCAAAGTATACTTTGCTAGGAAAGTATACTTTGCAATGTTGATGAAATAGGCTACGGATAACTTTTGTTTAATATTCAGTTCTGATTTTGGGATCCCCCACCCGCCTCCCCCATCTTTACAGGTGAAATATGAGAGTCTTACCTTGTTAAGCCCGGCCTAAAATGTTTGTAGCTGTTGACAGGCCTTTAAAAACCATTAAACAAATGCATCTATGAATTTCAGGCCATTTTGATGGGAAGGCGCTGCCATCAGCGGGGGTATTGCCATTCCTACAGTCGTTCGTGTGCACCTTCAACAACACATGTCACCTACAAACGACCCAGGATGAAATGCCTGATTATGCCGGTGATTTTAATAACACTGTGTAAGTACAGCTAAACATGTTAATCCTTAGACCGCTACTCACAACAATTGTCGTCTCCTGTTGCTTTTATATCTTTCCTTATTTCTCAATAAAAACATGCTTTGACAGCAAATGATTCTGAAGTGCTGTCAAAGCATGTTGTAAATTATTCTAAAGCACTGTCAAAGCATGTTTTTCATGAGAAAAATGGAAAATAAAAAATAAACAGCAGACGACAAAAAAAATAAGATCCTTAAAAAGTTGAATTAAATTTTGTAGCCTGCTGCTTATTTTTTTATTTCCATTTTTCTCATGAAAAAACATACTTCAACAACACTTTAGAATCATTTCCATTGAAAATGATTCTTAGCCCTTAGACCGCTACTCACAACAATTGTCGTCTGCTGTTGCTTTTATACCATGCCTTATTTCTCAATAAAAACATGGTTTGGCAGCACTTCAGAATCATTTCCAATGGAAATGATTCTGAAGTGCTATCAAACCATGTTGTAAATTATTATAAAGTGCTGTCAAAGCATGTTTTGATGATAAAAATGGAAAATAGAAAATAAACAGCAGACAACAACAAACATAAGATAGCGGTCTAAGGGTTAAGTGCTGCCAAACCATGTTTATAGTGTCAGAGAGAAAAAGGCAAAATGTGAAACAGCAGCAAACAAACATTTTGTTTCCCGCATTCTGTGTATTAAAACCGGTTACCATGGAAACCTCTGTGTGTTTAATATGGATGGACTTCACAGTACATGTAATCACAGACCTAGAATAAATAGACTGGCGACTCTGTGAAATTAAAACGAGATCCCGTATGTTCTCGTGGCGCCGAGATTTTAGCGCGAGTTCATCGAGCACCTGTCGCGCACTCATCGATAACGTAACCAATATAAACAATATGGCGGCTAGGTTAATAATCGATAATCGACTGATATAAATCCGATGCGATAAGCTGTCGCTGTTTGTCAACAAAGCGATTTCAAAACAAACTCCCAACAAGTAACTAGCTTAGTTTACCTGTTCTTTGGAAATGAATTGTTCCAGCAAAGTCTCGTCTCGCATATATAGGACAACACTAGAGACAAATGCGTTGTTCCTTGAGCAAGACACTTTACGCACACTGCCTCAGTCCGTCCAGGTGTAAATGGGATCCGGCCAATTAAAGGGAAAGCAGGCGCGGATACAGGGGGGATACAGTTCGGACCCCCCACCCCCTGCTCCCGGCAAAAAGACGAAAATCTACAATACTCAAATAGTTGGAGGACTTTTTTCGTGGCCTAGGTGTCAGGAAATCGCATCTGCGGCGATCTGGCATCTAAAAATTTCCTCCCCCAGACCCCCCTACTTTACAAAGCTAAGGTCATGTAAGGCCGGGCAAACGTGTTGGATCCCATTTTAACCTGCTGCATAGGGGGGAAAATCCCAAATTCAGAACGGAATATTTACATCGAGAACAAATATATTCAGCCCTGAAATTAGAATAGCCTGACCTGGTGCCAGGTCCATACCACACCAAGTCACTTGGCCCCTTCCCCTAAAATAGGATTACGAATATCGTAATATTCACATAAGGGGTATAACCAGATTCAACTGTCACATACAAAATGCCAAAGACGTATGTGAGGGCCAAACCAGATCTCCAGTCGGGATTCCGGTAAGGATGAACCCCGATCGTTAAATTACCCATCGCGTGCTCCCACCTGCCACCCACCTATGTACATATGAATAAAATAGTCTCCTCATCATCCTCATGATCCTGTATATACTGCATTAACGCAAATCGGACTGACGGACAAACCGCGCTATACCATACAGGTGCGTCGGAAGGCAGATGTGGAATACTCGGACCTGTGATGCAAAGAAAATGACCATTACAAATAAATTAATTACCCCACCCACTACAGTACGATACCAGGTGGGTGGGGTTTGTGAGTCCTAAATATACATAAAAGCACCAATAAGTTATAAAAAAACATTTTTAAACTCCATCTTATAACACATTACGATGTTGTAAGAGGGAGCAAAAAATGTTTAGCTTATTTTGTTTACACTTATTGATGCTTCTATGTATATTTAATGTGTATATGAACCTTCGTCCATTACTTCAACCTGTGGGTACTACCAGCTTGTCTATTTATATATTGGGCCACAGGCGAATAAAACGCACCTTACAGCATGTGATACCAGCGAAGTCCCAACAATCTGATTCAATCAATCACACTCGATCAATCTGTCGGGTACCAACACCAATTCAATTGATTCCGGCTATGCTACATGTAATGTAATGTACAACATAGTTGTGCAACAGGTTGGAAAAAATTACTTTACGATGTTTGCAACCAGCATAGTCGCAAACCAGCCGGACCAGGGCCTACACCATTCAACATACAGTTACTGATGGGTTTTACACATCCCATCAACTGCTAAGGTCATATAGAGACGGGAGCACAGTATTAAAGTCTCATCAGACAGACTAGTGGGATAGAAATAGTATGCAAGTATTGTTCACGCCTATGGCGAGGACTGAACTCACAACCTCTGGTGTCCAATACCAGATCTCCTACTACCGCATGGCCCATCCCCATTCATTGACTGAAGTAATTGTGCTGGCATTAGCAAAATGGTTAGACCAGAAGTGCAATGTTGCAGCGTGCAAGACGATCAGGATCTAAAATTGCTGCCAATGTCTTCCCGTTCCTTTGATCAGTGGGTGGCCCATTTGTTTACAGTACATGAACACAGAGCTCAAGTAAAGTCTTGTATTGCTGTATTTTATTCATTTATTTACCTGAATGCGATTGATTTTCAAAGGTGGGAATATAATGTATGCACACTAATTTGAAACTACTCTTTCACTTTCAAACTGAGGAGTAAACATTTTCTACTAAAATTGAGAATTCACTTAATTGAGCTGACAAAAGCAAACAAGTGCATGTTCTACCAAAACAAAAACCATGTGATCCATTTTCAAAAATAAAATATGCAACAAATTTGAAATCAGGGGGTGTCTTTAGACATAATGCTTATCTGGAGCTCTGTGTACATGAACTTCTATGTGCAGATGCACAGGCGGGATAACACAACTTTCAGTTGAACAAAGTATTTTTTATTTTTATTAAATTAGTATATTCAACATAATTAAGTATTAACTACAGTATACACAACCTTTGATACACCGGTCACATAAGGTATTTTATCCTTCTCATCATATAAATAAATGTACATACTTACCTTGATGTATGAAGATTATACTTATCAACAAATTAATTTGATTTAGTAGTGTTAACGGCCTGCCAACAGCTAAGGTTATTTTAGTTGGGTTTGATTCCATATTTCACCTGTTGTGATGGTGCCAGGTCCTCACCACATTATAGTCACTTAGCGCCAACCCTAAAAGTATTATGAGTAGTACTTATCTTACTACTATTATAATGGGCACAACAATATTCAAATCTCAAGTAACACGGAAGCCAGAAATGTACCAGGGATGTCCTGATTCTGATAAGGATGAAACTCATGAAACCGCCATCCCCGAACGACTCCATTCTGGTGATTTATTACCATATGTAATTCAGCTGCATATCTGTGCTATATCACATCAATATTACTCCAGTAGTTACAGAGCTAATTAGGAAAATGCTTGTTACTAATCAAGTTGAAAATTCACTTATATGAGCTGAAGAAAAAGGTAAACGTTTTTTTTTAGATTTTTTACAGATCAAATAAGTGATGTTTCAACTTAATTCCCTATATTATATCAGAAAAATATGTGTAATAGTTATAGTTCACATATTGAATTTGCAATAAATTAATTTTGAGCAAGCTCAGCGAGTGAAGAAATTAGTTTATTATGCCCCCGCCACCGAATGGTGAGGGGGGCATATAGTGTTACCGGCGTCCGTACGTACGTAACGTACGTACGAAACCTTAACGCTCGGGTAAATGGCTTATAATTCCTGTTTCCTTGCTCGGATCTGCTTGACATTTCACACACGCATTGCTCCAATGGTCCTCTACCGCCCTGTGACAAATCCACATTCGTCCGCCCCCCCCGCTAAGCCCAGGGTCAAGGTCACAGACTTGGTGCGTTCGAAACCTTAACGTTGGGTAAATGCCTTATAATTTATGTTTCCTTGCTCGGATCTGCTTCACATTTCACACACGCATTGCGCCAATGGTCCTCTGCCACCCTGTGACAAATCCACATTCGTGCCGCCCCCGCCAAGCCCATGGTCAAGGTCACAGACTTGGTGCGTTCGAAACCTTAACGCTGGGTAAATGCATATATTAATTGTACCGCATCATAACATTATTGAAAATTTGCTGCCGACTACTGGTACAGTCGGTTAATGAGTTCAAACCTGTATAAATTGTAAACAAATGAGCCGACTTTATATTGTTTTACGCGGTGTCATACTCTCTTACAGATGCCAATTAACATGATAATTGTATCCCCCAGACTACCGTCGGGGGATACTATGGATTTGACAGCGCGCCGCGTCCGCGTCCGCGTCCGCGTCCGCCGCAGACACTTCTTGTCCGGAGCATAACTCGAACACCCTTTGGAATATTTTCATGAAACTTCACACATGCATAGACCACGACCCGAAGGTGTGTCGCGCACAAGAATGACAACTCTTGCATAGCTAATTTTTGAGTTATCTCCCTTTTTTGTTTCTCGCACTGATTTCGTGTCCGGAGCATAACTCCACCACCCTTTGGAATATTTTCATGAAACTTCACACATGCATAGACCACGACCCGAGGTGTGTCGCGCACAAGAATGACAACTCTTGCATAGTTAATATTTTTGAGTTATCTCCCTTTTTTGTTTCGCGCACTGATTGACCATAACTCGACCACCCTTTGGAATATTTTATGAAACTTAACACATTCAATTAGACCACGAACCGAAGGTGTGTCGTGCACAAGAATGACAACTCTTGCATAGCTAATTTTTGAGTTATCTCCCTTTTTTGTTTTCGCTCACTGATTTCCTGTCCGGAGCATAACTCGACCCACCCTTTGGAATATTTTCATGAAATTTCACACATGCATAGACCACGACCCGGAGGTGTGTCGCGCACAAGAATGACAACTCTTGCTTAGCTAATTTTTTCAGTTATCTCCCTTTTTTGTTTGTTTGCGCACTCTACAAACTGGACAATAATGCATGAAGACCTGTTTTCTCTGTCTGCTCTGTATACCTTTTCTCGTGTGCTCTGTACACCTTACCTGTAGAGAGAACAATAGAAACTGGGAGAACCATGTGCTAAGCATGGGCTAGCATGTGCAGATGTCCACTGCTTGACCACTGCTTGACCACTACTGACCAGGTAATTTAACATGTAAATCACTACATTGGGTACTGTGTTGAAAATATTGTGGCATTATGTGGACCTCTGCAGATATATGTAGATAAATATAGGACTATTAAAAAAAATCTGGTCTCCAATAGCAAGCATTATTATTTTTAAACTTTTTTTTTTCATTTTTTTTTTTTTTTTTTTCATTTTTTTTTTTCATTTTTTTTTCAAATTATTTTTCAATTTGACTGGAAAAAAAATCTGGGCTCCAGTAGCAAGCATTATTATTTTTAAACTTTTTTTTTTCCATTTTTTTTTTTTTTTCATTTTTTTTTTCAAATATATTTTTCAATTTTTGTCCAGTAGCAGAAGGTCGTAAGTGCTATTATACAGACTATTCACCTGTGCATGTGCTAGCATGTGCAACTGACCACTGACCACTTACAGGTAATTTATACAGGTAAATGATTATATTACATTTCCGTAAACCTGTGTTGAAAATATTGTGGCATTATGTGGACCTGTGCAGATATATGTAGATAAATATAGGACTATTAAAAAAAATTCTGGGCTCCAGTAGCAAGCATTATTATTTTTAATTTTTAAACTTTTTTTCCATTTTTTTTTTTTCATTTTTTTTTTCAAATTCTTTTTCAATTTTTGTCTAGTAGCATAAGGTCGTAAGTGCTATACAGACTATTATCATATAATAAAACAATTATTGACTAGTGAGCCATAGAATATAATCTGATATTCTATGGTTCACTAGTCAATAATTGTATAATATGTTCGGGCCAGTGAAAATTGCTTTCGGGCCCAGGCTCGAGGTCAAGGCGGGATAAGGGGAAGGCATCTGATTTCCGCGGATTCTTGTTTACTTATCTCCCTTTGTTGTTTCGTGCTCTGATTTTGTATCCAGAGCATAACTCGAACACTAATGAGCCATGCTCTTAATGGTCCTCTAACACGCATATCGCCATGCTCCTAATGGTCCTCTACGCTGTGCCAAATCCACGTTCGTTCTGCCCCCGTCTCAAGCCCAGGGTCAAGGTACACATACTTAGTGCTTCAAAAAAATTAAAAACGCTTGGGTTAAATTATCTTAACTTTTTGTTTTTCTCATGGTCATGGATCATCTTATTTTTCATTATAGCAATTTGCTCTAATGGTCCTCTTTACCGACCCGGTGGCCAAATCCAGTTCCGTCCTTGAGCCCCACCTATTTCCCAGGGTCAAGGTCATACGCTTCAAAAACTTAACGCTCGGAAATTTTTTAATTTTTTCCATTCACGGATCAACTTCTTATTTCATATCGCCGTTGCTCCCTTAATGGGTCGTTCACCGCCCGCCAAATCCACGTTCGCCTGCCCACGCCTGGGTCGGTCAACCAATTCGGTGGGCCTTAAAACTTGGGTTAGATCAATAACTGTTTTAAGGTCTTGGATCACTTGATTTTTCATATAGCAGTAATGCCTTCTACAAAAGCCCTGTGCCTTTTCCCGTTCGTTTAATGCCCCCGCAAATCAGGGTCAGGTCACAAATACTTGGTGCTTTCATAATTTTTGCTTTCCAGGGTAAATATATCTTATAATTTTTTCTTCCATTCATGGATCAACTTCATATTGTCATATATGCGTTGCTCTAATGGTCCTCTACCGCCATGTGCCAAATCCACGTTCGCCCGCCCCCGCCAAGCCCAGGGTTAACATCATATACTTAGTGCTTCAAAAACTTTAACGCTCCGGTAAATATCTTATAATTTCTGTTTTATTTCACGGATCAGCTTCATATTTCATATATGCATTGCTCTAATGGTCCTCTACCGCCCTGTGCCAAATCACGTTTGTCCTGCCCCCGCCAAGCCCAGGGTGAAGTCACATACTTGGTGCTTCAAAAACTTAACGCTCAGGTAAAAGAAAAGAAAATTTTGACTTGCAATTTGGCCTCATTTATTATCAAAGCGATATGTGGGACATCCGTGTTCTATGAACACATTTCTAGTTTATTAAACTTCACACATGCATAGAAGAGACCCAAAGGTGTGTCGCACGTAAGAATGACAACTCTTGCGTCGTTAATTTCTTAGTTATCTCCCTTTGTTGTTTCGTGCACTGATTTCGTGTCTGGAGCATAACTCGA
Source organism: Conchocele bisecta (assembly GCA_029237695.1). Classification (NCBI taxonomy): domain Eukaryota; kingdom Metazoa; phylum Mollusca; class Bivalvia; order Lucinida; family Thyasiridae; genus Conchocele; species Conchocele bisecta. The sequence continues at coordinate 56,071,010 of CM055268.1, forward strand.
ACACCCTTTGGAATATTTTCATGAAACTTCACACATGCATAGACCACGACCCTAAAGGTGTGTCCCGCAAGAATGACAACTCTTGCATCACTAATTCTTTAGTTATCTCCCTTTGTTTTTCCGTCACTGATTTTGTCTCCGGAGCATAACTCGAACACCCTTTTTTCAAACTACTTGTGTATCTGGGGAGGGGGATACACATGCGCTTGTCGACAAGCGTCCATTTCTAGTTATTTGTTTGTTTTGTCTTACAAGTGTATGGGAAATCATCGACCAGGCGGAAATTCAGCGTTGTTTTAGCAGATATTTGCTGGCGTAAACAAGCGTAAACAAAACATTATTTGTACAGTGTGAAAACCACATAGCCGCGTTATATTTGGGAGTATTTGGAAAATAGAATGTTTGTACTATGTAAAATAATAAGCAGTCGGTAAACTGGTACAAATAATTACTCACCTGTGTTCGATTAATATAATTTTCTTTCTCAATCATACGGCTATATCGTAAATCGCGCGAAATCTTGCGGCGTCATGAGATATCATGATATATTCGGTCTATGTGCACGGAGTCGCCAGTCTATTTATTCTAGGTCTGTGATGTAATTCAGAGCTCCAGATAAGGTGTGTATTGGCATATTTTACACACTTATATTAGCAGAATACACAGTGATTGTCGAAAGAGGGAGTACAAAATACTCACAGTAATGTGAAAATACAAATTGATTTTCAAATCGCGTAGTGAAAATACTGTAATAATTTGAAAATTTACTTAGTTGAGCTGCAAATAAGTGAATTTTTAAAAAAAAAATTTTTTTCATTCATTCCCTATTTAATAATGAAGAAAATCAATGATACATTTGTAAAAGTAAAATACGCATTGAATTTGAAATCCGGGGTATAATACTCTTTTGACACAAAACTTATCTGGAGTTCTGTAATTATTACAGGAATAAACAATATTTCTTGAGAATTTATCAGATATAAAATTTTCCACTATTCTGGATGCAGTTTGAACTACATACCCCTCTATAACAGCCAAGGAAGACACAACACTGGCTGTTGTAGAGAGGTGGCTGTTGTTGGGAGGTTAAATATTTAGTTGAATATAGGCAATTGTCCATTTGGGATATCGTAAAACATCCGCTGTTACAGAGAGAAAGTTTGTGTAGAGAGGTGGTCGTTCAGAGCGGTTCGACTTCACGGATTGAAGAACTTCACGGATTGCTTCAATATTTGGAAACTTGATATATGTGTCGAGCATTTGGAACACACTCATGCCGCCATTAACATGACCTTGACCATTTTTACCTTCACATTTTTGCGGAAACACTTTGCCATGTTTTTGCATCAAAACGTTTGTACAAGTTTATGCATCATCGGATAACTTTAATAATATTACTGGATTGATTGCTTCAATATTTGGACACTTGATACATGTGAGCATTTGGAACACACTCGTGCCATCATTAAAGGTACATTCCCACTGAGTAGGCACAAAATGTTCTTTATAAATAGATTGTATATTCGCTAGATATGACATTTTCTGGCAAAATAAATTTTCATTCACCATTACCGCACATACTGATTGGTAGTGATTGGCATTACTATACATTTTATATCAGACGTACATTCCCGCACTGATATCAGGGGCGATAACCGTGTTTGCTTAAAATGTTAATGGACATTACTATTTATCCTTTATATTTATTTTTAGCTCACCTGAGCGAAGCTCATGTGAGCTATCATGTTACCGCAATGTGTCCGTCGTCGTCCGTCGTCGTCCGTGAACATTTTCAAACGTCTTCTCCTCGGTAACCATTGGGCCTATAGTCACCAAACTTCATGGTCATGGTCCTTAGGTAGGGGGATTACAAAATTGTTAAAATGACGTCATCACGTAATCCAAGATGGCCGCCGTCTAAAAATAGCACAAATTCTTCAAAAATCTTCTTCTCAAGAACCGCCAACCGGATTTCGACAAAACTTGGTAGGAATGATCGATGTACATTGCTCTTTCAAAGTTGTTAAAATAGTGACCCCGGGGTCAAAAATGGGCGTGGCCCGTGGGTTCAAATTGGGGTCAAATTTTATTTTTGACCGAATATGGTCATGTCATATATCAAATTGAAGGTATCAATGAGGCGATCACTCTGGTGCATTTTTTGTCGAAATCGGATTGTTATGTCATCCAAGATGGCCGCCGAAAGGTCAAAAGGTCGTTCTTTTATTAGAGATTTCAAAATTCTTCTTCACATGAACCGCTTGGCCCATGGTAGCCAAACTTAAAAGTTATGGTCCATGGGTGAAGCCTTTTCAGATTTCTTAAAATGGAGTTCATCGCTAATCCAAGATGGCCGCCGTCTAAAAATAGCATAAATTCTTAAAAAATCTTCTTCTCATGAACCGCTAGCCGGATTTCGACGAAACTTGGTAGGAATGATCGATGTACATTGCTCTTTCAAAGTTGTTAAAATGGTGACCCCGGGGTTAAAAATGGGCGTGGCCCGTGGGGTCAAATTTTATTTTTGACCAAATATGGTCATGTTATATATCAAATCGAAGGTATCAATGAGGCGATCACTCTAGTACATTTTTTGTCGAAATCGGATTGTTATGTCATCCAAGATGGCCGCCGAAATGTCAAAAGGTTGTTCTTTTATTAGAGATTTCAAAATTCTTCTTCACATGAACCGCTTGGCCCATGGTAGCCAAACTTAAAAGTTATGGTCCATGGGTGAAGCCTTTTCAGATTTACAATGCTCTTTGAAAGTTGTGAAAATGGTGACCCCGGGGTCAAAAATGGGCATGGCCCGTGGGGTCAAATTTTATTTTTGACCGAATATGCTCATGCCATATATCAAATTGAAGGTATCGATGAGGCGATTGCTCTGGTGCAATATTTGTCGGAATCGGATGATTATGTCATCCATGATGGCCACCAAAAGGTCCATTTATTCAAGATTTTGAACGTCTTTTTCTCAGGAACCACATGGCCGATGCTGGCCAAGATCTTTGGGTGAAGCATTTTCAGATTTGGTAAAATGACAGTCATCGCTTAATCCAAGATGACCGCCATCTAAAAATAGCACAATTTTTTTAAAACACATGAACTCAATGTCGCATTCTCCTCTGGTGTTCATGGAGTCAGGTGAGCGAATTAGGGCCATCATGGCCCTCTTGTTTGATGTGCAATGATCATACTTTATAATCTGTCGAAAATATTAATTTTTCAGGTAACACATTTAATTTAATAGTATAAACAATTAAAAAATATCATGCCTCATTTGAATATGAAAATAGCCTGATACCATCACGAGTCACTATCAGTAAAATAAATATCACAAAGTTATTATATTTGTATAGTGGGCACTCGTAATTTTTAGAACTGGTGGAATAGTGACAAAATTATACATTTATTTTATTCCTAGACCATTTTGTGCCTACTGAGTGGGCATGCACATTTAACATGACATTTTTGACGTCACATGGCTGTGGAAACACTTAGTCATTTCTTTAAGTTCAAAAAGTGCTAAACTACACGATAATTACCGCTATTTCAGACTGACGGAGCTGGTGGAGGACCTAGAGGACATCCTGACCAATCGTGTCGCAGTGGAACTGATCAGCGATGTTCTGAAGAACATCGAAATACTTGCCGATGTCAGGCCCCAGCTCGTCAATGGCACCGCTATCGGTACATGCTCTATCTTATACGTGACAAGCCATGTGATTGTGTACAAAGATTCCACATTTGCCCTGAATATTTTGTCAACTTTCTACATAATTCACGGAAAATATCGTAAATTTTGTATAAATATTTCATGATACCACTTTTCTTTCAGATGACACTTAAAACCCTGTATGACCTTAGCTGCTGCTGTATCATTAAACCATTTCACCTTTCAACTTTATGTGCCATGCCCTACGTGTCGCAAGTGCAAAAGTCGCACTTCTCCACTTCCCACATTCGTGTATTATTTTCTTGTCTTGACATTCTTGTTATGACCACCCCCTCTTTTTTTTAAAAAGAAAATTCTGTAAATATTCAGTTCTGATTTTGTCATTCTCCCACTGCCCCCCCCCCCCCCCATCTTTACAGGTTAAATATGGGATTCAACCTTGTTAACCCTAAAATGACCTTAACTGTTGACATGCCATTAAACACCATTAACCCTTTCAATCTCCAATCTCATAAGCCAGCAATTGCAAATGTTGTAGATCCAGATGAGCCGGCTCATTATGAGCCGGCTCATTATGAGCCGTCTCATCAGGATCTGCAGTGCTTGACATTACATGTAACATTGTAGTGTAATAATCCAAAATATACATACAAAATAACAGTCAATGTTATGTATTTAGGGGTGAACTGGTTAAATAAATAAATTCACCATCTATTACAAGGTAACATCACACTGGGCAACTCGGTGATAGATCCACAGCAACTGCGGGACCAGATCATTGCTCGCGACTTCAACTTCACGTCCGATGTTCTGAATTGGCTGCTCGATATTTCCTCCAATACACAGGTGAGCACACAGCACCAGCTACGACAAAAAGGGGCTTATTATTGAGTATTTGTGGCCATGACAGAAATGGGGCTTATGGGATTTGTAATCAGTGTAGATCCAAATCAATAGCGCACTCCTGTAGCCTGATAATGATCTATATTGCTTGTTAAAAGCATGACTGCGGTTTCATTGATGAAATGGCGAACAGTGCAGATTCGGATCAGACTGTGTGAATGGACGGGATGATCTGTATCTAAACGATCGCAAAACCCAATTTCTCCAGTCACAGCCACATTTCAGAAGCGTAGCCCCCAATCAGCTAACACACTGACACATAGAGAATATTAGGCTAGTGACTTTATATATCAAGTTTATCAGGCAAGGCTACAAAACGTGTATGAACTGAGGCTTGCCTCGGAATTCCTACCGTTTCCGAGCCGCGCCTGATGAACTTGATATCTCTTACATACAGTCGAACCTGTGCACAACGTCCGGCAAAGGGAAGTGGCCAAAGTGGTCGTTGTTGACAGGTGGTCGTTGTTCCAAGGGTCGAACATTTTCCTGGTTTCACAAAAATGTATTTAGCATTCTATTGTAATCTATATGCATGCATAGAAAACATCATGGCTGTATACACTTCCACCTGACGATTTGCTATTGCACGATCGTGGAGTGTACCTGCTTTTCATCAATTAAAAATTGCATAAAAATGGCAAAAATAGTCAATATATTTTGTTTTGTCATCTTGTTGTTAGTGTTCTGAACCCAGCCTCGCTTTGGAAATTATATACAAAGGGGAGTAATTATCTTCACGATAAGTATATCTCGCGGCTTGATTTGGTGCACCATTTAATAGCTTGTCGTAATTACATGTAAGTGGTTTAATTAGCATGACCATTAGTATTTTGTTTTCTTCAGTTGAAATTAATAACGGTCATATAGTCTTTATTAAAACGATAGCCTATGTGGCGCGGCCTGTGAAAACCGCGAGTTTTTTTTTGTGACAAAGACTACGCGAATCCACTGCCTGTTAATGCAATAAGCCGGGATTTGTCGGAGATCGAGACCCAATTCATATAAACACGTTTGTCGTGTCACTTTAGACTGGTTCCTGGTCGCTAGGAATAACGCTTGGCTGCGCATCCGACAGGGTACCAGTCTAGTGTGGACTACGTGACTGACGTCAGCAACCGCGTGTATTGATCTTTGATATGGCATTGTGCCCCGCGGTGTGAAATTTACACTTGACAAGCGCGGTGTGTTTGAAGTCTTAGTCTTGTCACTGTAGACAAATTAGCATCGTGTAAACACAGTGGAGATGGCGTTTTATGACTTACGCGGAATTGCATTATGCCTATTGAAATACACAACACGGAATACATATCGGGAATTGCCGTTAATGGAGTTATGCAATATTTTTCATGGAAAATGTTTAATGTCGCCAAAATGACACCGACCATATCGGGCAAGGTAAATGTTTTCAAAAGAATGTGAATGTAATCGATGACTAATTGGTTACGACCAGTTGCAATTCAGATGATAGCGACCAGATTTTGAATAAAGGAAAATAGCGATTGTGGTGCTATTTTTTTTTGCCGACAAAAACATGACATGTTCGCTGTTCACATACAAAAATGCCGTGTGAGAATGAAAATAGCTGGTCGCTGGTCGCAGTTCGGGGGTGGTCGTTATTCCAAGGTCTTATAAAGAACAAAATTGGACGGTGGGGTTTTTAACTGGCCGTTGTAGACAGGTGGTCGCTATTCCCAGGTGGTCGTTAACACAGGTTTGACTGTATATGGAAGCTATTTGTGATAGCTATTTTTATGCACGTCGACTGTTTCATTGGCACCCTCACCAGTGTGCCAAATGCATCCCATTGATATCCTCGATGTGTATTAACAAGTCTAGACCTCACCCAGCACTCGTGTGATATCGCCGTTCATTGATTGGCTTATATTTGGTGGTGCGGTGCTGTGGGCGATTTCGATTGGCTTAGCTTTGGTGCAACATGCGGCCTCGTGTGTGAGTCTGATTTTCAACCCCAATGAGAATGGTTGATTGTTAATCTCAAATTATTGCGAGGATTATAGAATAACATGCTAGTGTCTTGATATCAAGTTTATCAGGCAAGGCTAAGAAATGTGTAGCGATTCCGAGGCTCGATAAGGAATTCCTTTGAGCCGAGCCTGATAAACTTTATATGAAAAGACAATAGCATGTCATTCTAGTTATCAGGTTTATCTACTTGCCACATACACCATGTTGATGGTCCGTTAATCACTTCCATTGACAGGTGTGTGGTTGGTCGGGAGTACGTGAAGGGTAATTTAACAATCGAGGTTCATCCTTATCGGAATGCTGACTTACATGGTTTGGCCCTCATGTACATTTTAGGCCTTCTGATACTGAGAGCTAAATCCTGTAGCCGATTTCATAAAAATTGCAAAGTATACTTATCTAGCAAAGTATACTTTGAGGGAGTAATCATTTATTTTTCCCGAAATACATTATGTCATATAGAACTAACGACTGCATATATTTGATGATTAAAAGTATGCAGAATTATTATACTGAATTTATTACATTATCACAGCCAAAATGGCTGTGATAATGTAATAAATTTAGTATAATAAAAATTAATAAATTTATCCTTAAATTGAAAATTTCTCCCTCAAAGTTTACTTTGCTAGATAAGTATACTTTGCCATGTTGATGAAATAGGCTACTGTTCTGCCCCATCAGTAATAAGATTAGTGCTGATCATATTACTTTTGGGGTTGGAGCTAAGTGACTCTGGTGTGGAATGGACCTGGCACCAGGTCAAGATATTCTAATTTCAGGGTTGAATATATATTTTTGTGTCAATATTGAGTCTGATTTTGGCAATTACCCTAATTATGGACAGGTTGGCTCGGCCTTAAATGACCTTAGCTGTTGATAGGCCGTTAAGCACTAATACTCAATTAATCAATCCATTGTGACAGGTTTTCCAACGAGGCCTAAACGAAACATCCCTGATTGGGATACTGGGGTCATTTCTACCTGCCAAGTACACCAGCACGAACGACACGATTGAGTATCTACGCACCGAGGTCTGCAACGAGACTCGACTCAAGGAGATTTTCTGGTTCCCGAATGACACGGTGGCTGATGACGTACACATGGAATTATGTAATCTCACGACCGAACAGTTCCGCGAACTGATTGATATCTATGTGTCGCAGTTCGATTCTTCTCAGTTTCTCAGCGAGGTATGTGGTTCCTGTTAAACTTAACACTTTCAACCCCTACAGGCGATAAACCAAACATTTACAAACAATGTTGAACCAGATGAGCCGGCTTATAACAAGCCGTCTCCAGGGATTCCGCTGGATTACTCCAGGGATTACAATTTTCGAAAAAAAAAAAAAATCTTTTTTTTTTCTTCAAAAATTGTAATTTTTTATCGCCAATTGTTTATTTTTTATCCTATTTGTTATTCCTTGGCGATTTTTTTATTTTCCCCAGCGGAATCCCTGCGTCTCATCAGGATCTGCCATGTTTGTCAGAATTTGTTAGATATTTAAAAAATACCTCTTATCTAACTAATGGAATAAGCTAGCAATGATCATGGAACTATCAATGTTAGATATATATGGGTGAAACAGTTATGCAGTGTTTATTAGGCATTACATCGCAGTTCAACACAAGTGCATGTTAGAGGTACATGCCCACTCAGTAGGTTATAATATAGGGAGACAGATAGTTTTGTATGTTCTGTAGATATGACATTTTCTGGCAAAATAAACATTCATTCACCATTAACCCACATATTGATTGGCATTATTATACATTTTATATCAGACATAAATTTCCCCACTGATATCAGGGGCAATAACCGTGTTTCCTTAAAATGTTAACGGACATTACTAGTTATTATCTGTATTTATTTTTTGATTTGCAAAGATCATATTTTTTCAGGTGAAGCATTTAATTAGTATAAATAAATACAAAATATCATGCCTCATTTGCATATGAAAATAGCCTGATACCACCGCAAGTCTCTATCAGTAAAATAAGTATTACTAAATGATTATATCTACTGAGTGGGCATGTACCTTTAATAAGACAATGGATTTGACTGAAAGCATAACTATGGTTCGATGATGAATTCCCACTTTGTTTTCTTTCTTTTAACCGATATTTATTAAGCAATATATTACAATAGTATACTGCGATGGATAGCTTGATCAGAGCTCCAGTTAAGGTGCGTAAGTTGATCAACTTTGGGAAGACTTTCGTTATTTCTTCGCCAAAATTGGCAAGTTAGGAGTGCTTTAGAATCGTCTCGATGAGACGATTCTAAAGCAATCCCAACTTGCCATTTTTCGAGAAGAAATAAGAAAAATACCAGGAAAATTTGGTCCAATTACGCACCTTAACTGGAGCTCTGGCTTGCTACTCTAGGGGCAGAGCATTGGACTTCAATGTCAATGGTAACGTGTTCAATTCCCGATCTACTGTCTGTTTCATGAAAGCTGCCCGCTATATAAACAATGCAAAAACAGTGTGTGTTTTTTTGATAATATTAAATTATAGCAAAGTTTAAGAATGAGCCTTCTTTTTATTTCGTGAAATGTGGTCCAATGTTGGTTTTATTGCGAAAAACAAAATTCCATCTTCACTCCGTGGGCAATTAACATGGGGATTTTTTTTTTAAATTTCTGAAATGGTGGACTGATTTTCAAAATTTAACTTTTGTTTTCTTAGTTAGATCGTTTCCAAGCTATCTAGCCAGGTTTCAGAGTCAATTACCAAATGTTTTTGTTTTTTTCCACCCCTCCTCTATGTTCTCCACCTCTTTTTACCCATTTTAAATTCCCATAGAGAAATATTTTTATGTAATAAAATCAATATTTGACCAAATTTTATTATAAACTTAAAAGAAGGCTCATTCTTAAATTTTGATAAAATTTAATATTGTCGAAAAAAAGATTGCGTTTGCATTGCTTATATAGGCGTAAAATTTAGGCAGGTTTCGTGAAACAGACAGTAGGCACATGCAGCCAGTGAACAATTATTATCCCCTCGCCGATAGGCAAGAGGGGATATACATGTAGTGTTAGTCCATGTACGTTTAGTATGTGCATGCATACATACATATGTTAGTAACACCTGTAAATTTTCAATAACTTATGAACCGCTTCACCGATTTAGATAATATGTGGCAACACTGTGTGTCTATGGATGGTGCTTTGTTTTGCATACGACCCACATCCGACAAGTCAATCTCAAGGTCACTGAGGACTCGTGTTCACCTTGTAGGTAATGCTTTGTAAGGCAAATGGGTTAAAGTTTTTTGTTTTTCTGTTATTATCAAGGCTGCCAGTGAGGGGATTAGCTTCAAAATAACCCTTGGTGATCTTGGTCCGCTTGCACATTCAATCAATAAGGTTAATAGAATCTGATCATTTTGTTTGACTGTTTATCTTTGACTGCTAGCATACTTCTGAGCCTGCGCTGCTCGCAGACAATTTACCTTTTTTCCAGCCATTGGCCCATTTATGTTAAAAGCTGTTGACAGCCCATTAAACACCATTAAATAAATAAAAACGGAATTGTTGCTTTTGGATATAATTCTCATGCGATGTTTTTGTTGAGAAAAAGGAAACTGAACAGGAGGAGATAAAATATTCTCAGCATTGTGACGTTTAGATTGAAATATGGCTGTGCCTGGAGAAATGGTCATTGTAGGTCCCAATCAGCCTATGCATCTGTACAATCTGATCCGGATCTGCACTGTTCACCATTTTCACCAATGAAATGCCCTTCATACTGCTAACCAGCAATAATTCCAGCACAAAAATATTTACACAATTCCCTAACATTTGATTGGTCCGTAGCAAGTCTCTGTCCAAAATTTATATCCCAGTAAACTCCCACGCCAAACTACTTTCCGTAACCGTAAGGCGCAGTTAAAATAATTCTTAAGAAAACGGAAAACACATTTTCTTGATGAATTTATTTCAAATGCTGGAATTATAAGGAATGAATGGCATTTTTGTTGAATTTATCGGGGATATAAACTTGGAAAAGTCGCGGGAATACTGGACGAGGCCTTCCGGCCTTCGTCCAGTATTCCCGCGACTTTTCCAAGTTTATACCCCGATAAATTCCACAAAAAAGGCCTTTCATTCCTATAATATAGATCGTTATCCGGCTACAGGAGTGTGCTCCATTTCTCCACAGTCACAAATGGACTCACCAACGTTGAATCTTCATTCCCAGGTAGGGATGGGTTCTGGCTAGGGCTTAGAATATGTGACTTCCAATCAGGAGGTTGTGGGTTCAAACCTCGCATAGGCCATCAAAAAATACTTTCATAGTATTTCAATCCCACTGGTCTGTCGGGTGAGACTTTATAAAACTGTGGTCCCGTCTCTATATGACCTCAGCTGTTGCTGGGTCGTTAAACCCATTCACTTTTAATTTCCAGCTGCAGACATTTATGTTGAACAACACGGGTCAGACGTTGGCACCCATTAATGTGGGTCGATTCACCGAACCGGGAGATGTATGTATGCTTAAAATCCACTAAATGCACCGAATTTGAATCGGAATCTAGAAGGTCCACCTCTAGTTTGTCTTGCCTATATGTGTAAGGGATGGGTTGTGGCCTACAGCTTAGAGCACTGTGGGCCTTTTCACTAAACTTCGTACGGATAAAATGTTTGTACGTGCAAAATTATCTATGCATCAAATGACAACATCGACACTACTGTCTGTCACGAAACCTGCCCAAATTTTATGTCCATATAAACAATGCAAAAACAAGATTTTTTTTCGATAATATTAAATTTTATAAACATTTAAGAATATTCCTTCTTTTTATTTCGTGAATTTTGGTAAAATATTGATTTTATTACGAAAAATTTATTTGTCTATGGGAATTTAACGGTAAATCACGTTCAAAGTGTATGCGGCATTTTTTCTGTAGTTTAATACCATAATATATCATTAGGATACGACTTGCTGCTAAAAAATGTCATAGTAAACCGTAGTTTATAGGTAAAGATTTACCTGTGCAACGGGCACATTTTGCGAGGCCGAAAAAATTCATCTCGCATCGAAACCGGATGTGACGTCAGAACCAGTGATTCCTCCATTTATGAGAAAGGAGAATATTAGAAAATGCCAACTTCCTCGTTATATTTTGCTTGTTTATTTAATTAGTATCGTGCCGTGTTTAAAGCGATTATTACAAACTTGTTTATAAGCATTCAATTCATTATTCTGACGTGAAATATGTAGGTATTTCCGCGGATTTACGGAATAATAAACGCTTAATAATGCGGCACGTGTAATCTAAAATCAACGAAGCCACACATATTCTATGCTGATTGGTTGAATCCACTGTTTTTATCTACTTACTTGTTTCAAATAAACAGAACATTATTGGACAAGATGTCAAAAATAAATAGCTTGGTCCAATATGTGGCTGTGACTGGAGAAATGGGGCTTGTGTGATTTGTGACCAGTGTACATGTAGGTTTTGAATAAATAGCACACTCCGGTAGTCTGAAAACGGTATAGATTGTTTGTTAGTGTGTTTCAGTGATGGAATGGGAGGGAAGGGAAGGGGGGGGGGCGAGGGGGGGGGGGCATTTTGTCCTACCTGCATTTTAGATGTGGGGGGGGGGTATTTTGTCCTCTTGTGTCAAAAATCATGGGGGGGATTATGTCTGGGGGGATTTTTTGTCCGTATCCCAGGATTTTTATATGATCAAATCTGGTGTTCGTTTCTTTTGTACCTTTTCCCAATCATCATGATCATACTTGCTTGATGAAATTGCCCCAATACTCCAACAATGTATTAGCACAACATCAACAAAGTATGTCGTTAGGAATATAGCTGATGTGTATACAATGAATGATACAGATAATATAAAAGACAGATGAAATAGTAAAAGTCATCCGTACTGTATAGCTGAGATCATCTAAGCTATACTTGACCAGGCTACTTTCCATATTTCATTCTTCAAATCTGGGACTGATGTAATAGAATAGTGAGAATAAATAAAGTAATTGTGTCTATTTTCACTATATTATTACTGCGAGTTTGCATAAAGTCGGAACCGTTTGGAACTGGCTGTTTTGCAATGGGACGTTTGGCTTACTTCCGCGAAAACCCATTGCAATGTCATATATCGTCAAATGACGATGAAAGATTAGGAAGTCATGGCGATAAAACGATATTATTACAAGGTAAATCATCTAGCTCGGCAAAATTTAAAAATAATAATATTGGAATATTAAACGAAAATGCAAAGAAATACCCAGCATTCTGAAATTTCGGGGGGATTTTCCGTGGCTTATTCTGCGGACAATTCGGCGAGGCCAGTGTTAGTTTTGTCCACTTACGGCTCGTACAGGTACGGGCAGATGTCGGTCCGATCGTCATCGCTGCTTGAACCGTCATAAGAATAAGAAGTGTTGTCAAAATCGCTTTCAAAGTGGCTCATATTTTCGTTGTCGGACAGTGTATAATTTTCTTTGTTCACTGGGTGTGACGTCACACGGCTTTACCCAATCAGATGCCGATTCAGGAAATCGGTTAAAAAAATAAAACAACAGGTATTCAGGTACGATATTAAAATGCGGATTACAGGTATAAACGTGAATAGTTCGAGGGAAGTAAGCATAATTGTATCCCCCGGACTTCGTCGGGGGATACTATGGGTTTGACACCGTGCCGCGTCCGCGTCCGCCGCAGACACTTCTTGTCCGGAGCATAACTCGAACACCCTTTGGAATATTTTCATGAAACATCACACATGCATAGACCACAACCCGAAGGTGTGTCGCACACAAGAATCACAACTATTGCATAGCTAATTTTTTAGTTATCTCCCTTTTTTGTTTCTCGCACTGATTTCGTGTCCGGAGCATAACTCGACCACCCTTTGGAATATTTTCATATGAAACTTCACACATGCATAGACCACGACCCTGAGGTGTGTCGCGCACAAGAATGACAACTCTTGCATAGCTAAATTTTGAGTTATCTCCCTTTTTTGTTTTCATGCACTGATTTCCTGTCCGGAGCATAACTCGACCACCCTTTGGAATATTTTCATGAAACTTCACACATGCATAGACCACGACCCGAAGGTGTGTCGCGCACAAGAATGACAACTCTTGCATAGCTAATTTTTTAGTTATCTTCCTTTTTTGTTTCGCGCACTCTACAAACGACATTAATGCATGAAGACCCGTTTTCTCGTGTGCTCTGTACACCTTACCTGTAGAGAGAACAATAGCCTTCTCTGGTTGAACAATAGTGACTGGGAGAACCATTCACCTGTGCATGTGCTAGCATGTGCAAATGTCCAGACTGACCACTGACCACTTACAGGTAATTTATACAGGTAAATGATTATATTACATTTCCGTAAACTGTGTTGAAAATATTGTGGCAATATGTGGACCTGTGCAGATATGATATGTAGATAAATATAGGACTATTCAAAAAAATTCTGGGCTCCAGTAGCGAGCATTATTTTTTTTTAATTTACTTCTTTTTTTTTTTTTTAAATTCCATTTTTTTGTTTAAATTCTTTTTCAATTTTTGTCTAGTAGCATAAGGTCGTAAGTGCTATATACGGACTATTATCATATAATAAAACAATTATTGACTAGTGAGCCATAGAATATAATCTGATATTCTATGGCTCACTAGTCAATAATTGTATAATATGTTCGGGCCAGCGAAAATTGCTTTCGGGCCCAGGCTCGAGGTCAAGGCGGGACAAGGCGAGACATTTCCGTGGAATTCTTGTTATTTTTAATTTTAAACTTTTGTTTTCCATTTTTTTTTTCAAATTCTTTTTCAATTTTTGTCTAGTGGCATGAGGTCGTAAGTGCTATATACAGACTATTATCATATAATAAAACAATTATTGACTAGTGAGCCATAGAATACAATCTGATATTCTATGGCTCACTAGTCAATAATTGTATAATATGTTCGGGCCAGTGAAAATTGCTTTCGGGCCCAGGCTCGAGGTCAACGCGGGACAAGGCGAGGCATTTGATTCCGCGGAATTCTTGTTTACTTATCTCCCTTTGTTGTTTCATGCACTGATTTCGTGTCCGGAGCATAACTCGAACACCCTTTGGAATATTTTCATTAAACCTCACACATGCATAGACCACGACCCAAAGGTGTCGCGCGCAAGAATGACAACTCTTGCATCGTTATTTTTTTTTACTTATCTCCCTTTGTTGTTTCATGCACTGATTTCGTGTCCGGAGCATAACTCGAACACCCTTTGGAATATTTGTTATTAAACTTCACACATGCATAGAAGACGACCCAAAGGTGTGTCGTGCGCAAGAATGACAACTCTTGCATCGTTAATTTCTTCGTTATCTCCCTTTGTTGTTTCGTGCACTGATTTCGTGTCCGGAGCATAACTCGAACACTCTTTGGAATATTTTCATGAAACTTCACACATGCATAGACCACGACCCTAAAGGTGTGTCACGCAAGAATGACAACTCTTGCATCGCTAATTTTTTAGTTATCTCCCTTTGTTTTTCTGCGCACTGATTTTGTCTCCGGAGCACTGATTTTGTCTCCGGAGCATAACTCGAAAACCCTTTTTTCAAACTTCTTGTGTATCTGGGGAGGGGGATACACATGCGCTTGTCGACACGCGTCCATTTCTAGTTCATTATAAGGAAGTAATAAACTACAGAAAGAATGCTGCATACACTTTGACCGTGAATTACCTTTAACATGGACGAAAAGGAGGTGGAGGGGCTGTTGGCGGAGTCAAAAAATGAAAGATTTTGGATTTTGACTCTGAAACCTACCTAGCTAGATATAGCTTAGAAATGGTCTAACAAAGAAAACAATAGTTAAATTTTGAAAATCGGTCCAGTATTTCTGAAATTCGAAAATGTCCTCATGTTAAATCCCCAGACATCTTCACTCTGTGAAGATGTCTATGGGGATTTAACATGTGGAAATTATTTTTTCGCCATAAAATCAATATAGGACAAAATTTCACTAAATAAAAACAAGGCTCATTCTTAAATTTTTCTTTAATTTAATATTATCGAAACACATATTGTTTTTGCATTGTTTATATAGCCGAAACATTTGGGCAGGTTTCATGAAACTATATGCCTGAATTATAGTGGTAGACAGTCGCATGTGTGTGTGCATAACCCGTCTTCTTACACAGAATGATCCAAATCTATATCTAACTTTTTTTGTTCATATTGTTTGTTGTACGGTTGGTAAAATAAATGTACATGTGTGGGGGAAAAGCTTAACTGTAGCTGTGACTGGAGAAATTATGCGTATGACCTTTGCGACAGAGTGTAGACCCAGACCAGCCTGCGCAGGCGAGCAGTCTGATCAGGGCCTGACTATTTGCAATTAAATTGGTGACCTACCTGTGATGCTTCTTAATCCAACCGCCGGCCTTCAGGAGTGCACTAGCAGACCAGGAGCCAGACTAGTCACAACTGCCGTAATCCCCATTTCTCCACAACATGTGTGATATCTCATGACATTTAATTTACAAAATTTACGATATTTTCCGTAAATGAGGTAGAAAGATGACAACATTTACATAGCACATGCGGAATAGTATTCGGCATTTGCTATGTAAATTTCGTCATCTTTCGACGTCGTTTACAGAAAATATCACATTTTCTGTAAATATATTTCATGAAATCGTATGGTGTGTCTCATACACTTGTTTACTCAAAGTTCAGGGAAATACTTTTGAGTTAATGAGAGTTATTATATAGGAAAACATGTACTTGGGGCTAAGAATTTGTCTTTCAAATATCAGTAGTTCCACTTAAGAGAGTTTGAGGTAACGAGCGTAGACTGTATTTGTGTCCATAGTTACAGGAGTACGCTTGGCGACCAGGAGCTAGACAGGCCAAAAATTCCATAATATCCAGTCACAGCCACATATGAGACGAGCCATGTGATTTTGTACAATATCTTCCGTAAATAACGTCATAAATAAATAAAGTTGACAAAATGTTCAGGGCGAATACGGAATAGAATTCCGCATTCTCTATGACACTTTCATCAACATTCTACATCATTTACAGAAAATATCTCAGTTTTTGTAAATATTTTTTATGAAAAAATTGCGCATATTCTTTAATACTATATAATTACAAAATCACATGTTGATATATGTACAGTGGAACCTCTATAAACCGGACACCAAGAAAATAGCTGTGTTCTTATTTTTGATGAGTTTCTTGGTCATTTATCTCAGGTGATAATGTCTGTTCGTTATCACATATCACACAACTATGGCTCAGAATGATAAACTATGTGATTTTCAGTGAAACCTCTCTAAGCTGGACACCCTGGGGACCTCCCAATGTGTCCGGTTTAGAGAGGTTTCGCTGTATTGTATGTGTGCCCACAGTTACAAGAGACAAACGGCTTGACGAAAGCCGTACAAGACATCCAGAACCTGTTCAGCCTGCTACGAGACAATGCCAATGGCGCGGTCAGTGCCGGTCAGTCGACAACATCACCGACTTTGGCCAATCTTGGACAGCTGATATGTGGCCGGGCTGGAAACTTCCTGGCTATTGATGAGGTACATGAAGGGGAACATAGAGAATACCACGCTAGTGTTGTTTGATATCAAGTTTATTGCCGAGGAATTACTAAAGTTTTATGCTATGAAATTCGTCCGCGTCGTCCGCGTCGTCCGTGTCGTCCGCGTCGTCCGCGTCGTCCGCGTCGTCCGCGTCGTCCGCGTCGTCCGCGTCGTCCGCGTCGTCCGCGTCGTCCGCGTCGTCCGCGTCGTCCCGCGTTTTTTTTGTAAGGCAAATGCGTTAAAGTTATTGTTTTTTCAAAATATCTCTTTAACCACTTGCCAGACTTTGATAATATTTCATATCAATGTTTGTCTAGGAATGATGCTTCATTACGCACACCCCCACATCCAAATTTTGAAGGTCATGGTCATTTATTTACTTGTAATGTTCACCGGATTTGTAACAGAAATGCGTTAAAGTTATTGTTTTTTCACAATATCTCTTTAACCCCTTTCCAGACATTGATAATATTTCACATCAATGTTTGTCTACGGATGATGCTTCATTACACACACCCCCACATCCAAATTCTGAAGGTCAAGGTAATTTATTTACTTGTAATGTTCACGGTCAAATGCCTCGGTAGGCGCGACACCGCTTCCGTGGCGGAATTCTTGTTAGCTGATTCTCTTCATATTCGGTTTACAAACCCTACCATCAAGTACAAGAGTGCGTAACGTAAATATTTTTGCTCTTCCACCGATCCATCCGCAGTTATGCCCCTTTTTCGACTCTGAAAATTATTTGTTTTCTTTGTCCGGAGAACTACAGTTTTTGGCTGATTTTCTTCATATTCGATATACAACCCTACCATCAAGTGCAGGAGTGCGTAACGTAACAATTTTCGCTGTCCCACCGATCCATCCGCAGTTATGCCCATTTTTCGACTCTGAAAATAATTTTACAGCGGTGGCATTTTGTTTTACAAACAATTTTCTAGTTTAATATAGAACTAACGGCTGCATATATTTGATTATTAAAATTATGCAGAATTATTATACTGAATTTATTACATTATCACAGCCAACACGGCTGTGATGATGTAATAAATTCAGTATAATAATTTTGTCAGAAAATATTTTATTTCATTAAATAAAAATTCGTAAATTTATCATTAAATTTAAAATTTCTCCCTCAAAGTGTACTTCGCAAGATAAGTATTCTTTGCAATTTTGGTGAAATCGGCTACTGGTCTACACTGGTTGCAGACTCAATAAGCATCATTTTTATGTACCACAAAAAAATGTCTGGGTACATATAGTCACCACCTCGTCGGTCTGTGTGTCTCCGAGATATGCATTACAGTTTTCTGCTACCTACTACATGTATCTCTGTTACCATAAGTCGGATTGGCTGCAAATATGCTTATTTTTCATCATCCCTATGTTCATTCTATAGCCCATCCATGTGGCCCCTGTGCTCAAGGTCAAATGAATTTTGTGTTAATGTTTTGTGTTCAAGTTTTCAGCTGCCTACTATCTCAGTTACCATTAGTCAGATTGCCTTAAAATGTCATATGCTTATTTGTCATCATCCATATTTTCATTCTCTAGGCCACCCATGTGGCCCCTGTGCTCAATTTCAAATGACTTAGAAATTTGTGTTAATGTTTTGCGTTGTTTTCGGATACCTGCTATCTCTGTTATCGTAAGTCAGATTGGCTTGAAACTTCAAATGCTTATTAGTCATCATCCATATTTCCATTATATAGCTCATCCATGCAGCCTTGTGCTCAAGGTCAAGGTCAAATGACTTAAAGTTTTGTGTTAATTTTTAGAATACCTACTGTTACCGTATGTTTGATTTTCTTGAAACTTAATATGCTTACTTACATACTTTCAAATGTAAAACCATTTTATATTATACTGCATACACAGGATGCTATGGATACAATATCAAATGGTGGTGTACGAAGCCCCGTCAACCCCAACGCGCCCCAGAACCAACCGCCCACGACACCACCCACACCCACTTCCACCCGGGCTCCACCCACAACCACTAGACAACCAACCACAGTTGCCGGCAACCTGTCTACGCAGGCTCCCAATACAAACGAGGCTCTGAGTAAGTTGGAAATACAATGGACTGTAGACTGTTGACACCAGCTTATGACATTGATAAATGTTTATCAGTACTCAGCTGTGTATTTACCAAATACAAACAGGGCCCGGTTGCCCAAAACCTCTGTTTATAGCTTAATAGACTTAAATCCTTAACACTGTTAAGGATTTAACAGTCCGTGAAGCTGACAGAGGTTATCAATGTTAAGGATTTAACAGTCCGTTAAGCTTACAGAGGTTATCAATGTTAAGGATTTAACAGTCCGTTAAGCTGAGAGAGTTTGTCAATGTTAAGGATATAGCAGTCCGTTAAGCTGACAGAGGTTGTCATTGTTAAGGATTTAGCAGTCCGTTAAGCTGACAGAGGTTGTCAATGTTAAGGATTTAGCAGTCTGTTAAGCTGACAGAGGTTGTCAATGTTAAGGATTTAGCAGTCCGTTAAGCTGACAGAGGTTGTCAATGTTAAGGATTTAGCAGTCCGTTAAGCTGACAGAGGTTGTCAATGTTAAGGATTTAGCAGTCCGTTAAGCTGACAGAGGTTGTCAATGTTAAGGATTTAGCAGTCCGTTAAGCTGACAGAGGTTGTCAATGTTAAGGATTTAGCAGTCCGTTCAGCTGACAGAGGTTGTTAATGTTATTGATTCAACAATCCGTTAAGCTAACAGAGGTTGTTAATGTTAAGGATTCAACAGTCCGTTAAGCTAACAGAGGTTGTTAATGTTAAGGATTCAACCATCTGTTAAGTTAACAGAGGATTTGAACAACCGTGCCCTGACAACACTGCTGTATCAGGCATTGACACTGATGCAATTTATCAAGGTCACTTTGTAAAGGAAAACTACTTTTACCAATATTTCATTGCTTAAACGACGTCACATGACGTTAATGAATGACATCAGTGTAATGATGCAACATAAACAATTCTTTTGAGCAAATAGCAAGTTATATTTGCTAATTCTGTGACATAAGTGATACCTGATAAGGAAAATACCATCATAGAGTATTTTAATATAGAGTTTATCAGGCTCAGTTTCAAAATAGTAGATGTGCTCAGGCTATGCCAGCCAATCTGTGATTTCAATGTCTTTTGTATGTGAAAACAACATACAGTCGAACCTGCCCTTAAGACCACGCGAAGTAAGCGACTTCCTGTGCTAAGTGACCGGTCTCATCTCCTCCCGTGACATTTTGAGCATTAATATAACCTAACTAAGCGATCACCTGTAACTTGACCAGCGACCATGAAAATCCGGTGCCAAAAAATTAAAAACCTTAACTCAGCGACCATTTTCGTATTATTGTTGTTTGTCAACTTGAAATGTCCGCCGGTTTTTTTTCACGGGCGACCACTCAACTTGCCCATTGATCAACTTGTCCACCATGTGTCACAGCTTACGGACTCGCGTGATCTGCATATTCGGAACACCTCGATTTCAAGGTATTCACCTGTGCTTTGTACAGTTAATGATAGGTTAATACTTTTTGGCAAGAACTTCTCACTTGCCAAGCGCTTTCAATTTCGCTGCCACTCAATTACGCGTGGATGACAAATGAATACAAATCATCAGTCAGTGCCTATTTTATTACACTCAAACCATATTTTAACTCCTGACCTTTGTCCGAAATAAATAATATAAATAATAGAGCTTACTATGGACTGTTTTGAATTGACCGTACACTGAAATTTGTGATCCGTGCAAATACCTTGTTCTATTAATACATTTCGGGTATCACATTATGAACACTATGGTCATGTGACTGGACTGGTTCCCTGTGTTTTGGTTGTTGTGCTATCCAAAGGATAACGTAACGTATTCAAGGGAAATATATAAACGGGAATCAGTTCATGTCACTTAATTTGTTATTGTTTACAATTTAGTGTTACACATGTTTTTAGTCTTGGGCTGAAATTTACTCGCCAACAACAATTAACATTATGGGTGACAGGTGACGAAGGTACATACAGGTACATATATATGGTATACGCTGAAATAAATAAAAAAAAATACAATTTTATATAGCACCTCCCATAAGAAACCACCTGTCTTAAGAGACCAAAAAATTATTCTCCGTTGAGTGGTCTCTTAAGACAGGTTCGACTGTAGTTAGAATCAAATATGGGAGGAGGGCTACTATTAGAGAGGGAGCTACTATTAGAATAAATTTGGTAATATGAGTTATAGTACATCATGTTATTACACTGTCAAGTGCATTTTAATGCATCAAATATATATTGTGTCATTGTATTGTAGGTCAGGAGTGCCAGTCGTTATTTAATTCATTCAACTCATCCTGGCAGACTCGGTTTCTATGGCGACAGATAAAACCATTTATTCGGGGAGACATCTATTACTGGCCAAAGAACGACATTACAATCAAAATCATCGAGAATGTAAGTATATTTGGGACGAGTAAACGTATGTTGTATCATTCGTAACAATTCTAAATCTTGGTTCTCTTATAGGAATGAATGGCCTTTTTGTGGAAGGCCTCGTCCAGTATTCCCGCGACTTTTCCAAGTTTATATCCCCGATAAATTCCACAAAAAGGCCATTCATTCCTTATAATTCCAGCATTTGAAATCAATTCAAGAAAATGTGTTTATTTTGACAGACGGCAGCCATTTGTTTACATTGACAGCACTGACAGCGCACCTGTAGAAAGTAGTTCGGCGTGGGAGTTTACTGGGATATAAATTTTGGACAGAGACTTGCTACGGGCCAATCAAATGTTAGGGAATTGTGTAAATATTTTTGTGCTGGAATTATTATGCAGTAATTCAATGTTTATGATCTAGTCAGTTGAAGGGGTAAGTGGAAAAAGGTGGTGTGTGGGGGTGGGGGTGGCGGGCTATCTCCACTGACCTATTAATTTTGTTTATAACCGTAGAGTATATTTCAGTGTCTGAATATGACACCCTTTCTGTAAATATTTTTTATATCACACATCTTCTTGGGTACAAAATCACATGGCTTATCTCATATGTAATTTTGTACCTAACATGTGCGATTTTTTATTTTATGCATTTACAGATACTTTCTGTAAATGACATCGAAAGATGACAAGAATTCTGCATTTGCTATGAAAATCTTGTCAACTTTTGTAGCTATTTTTCATGAGATATCGCACATCTTCGTAGGTACAAAGTCATGTGGCTTATCTCATATGATCTCAGCTGTTTGTTGCTGGGATATTCAACCCTTTCACGTGGGTGGTTGGTCGGGCGGATGCGACGGCATAAATTAACGGTAAGGAATCACGATTTACCTGGTTTGGCCCTCCGGTACGTTTTTATCTTTGGCTCTTTTGTTACCTGGGAGTTGAATAGGGTTATTGCCCATTATAAAAGCAGTAATATTATTACTGATCCTACTACTTTTGGGAGGGGGCCAAGTGATTCGTGTGGCGAGGACCTGGCATCAGATCAGGATTATTCTGAATAATAGTTTTTTTATTGTAAATACTTTGTTTTGATTTTGGGATTTTCTCCCCATTTGTACATGTACTTGAACATGTACATGTACTTGTACAAGTAATATATGGGATTTAGTACTAAACCCATTGACCCGGCCTTAAATGACCTTAGCTGTTGATAGACCGTTAAACCCCAACAAACAAACAAACAAATCAACCCATTCACTTTCACTTTTTCAGTCGCAGCAAGTATTTGATGACCTGCGCAGCATAGTGAATATGGCAGATGACTGGGGAAAATACTCGCCCAACCTAACTGAGGCCCTGAACAACGGTCGTACTGTGAACGCTATCAGGGTGAGTGAACAGTAGACATTTCACACAGGAGTATTATATAATATGATATTTATTAAACGAGTTTACTGAGTTCATAAGAAACAATGCTCTGCCAAGTAAAAGACTTTCAGAAATATGATTTTAAATGAACACAAATTGATTCTATTTGTTGCATAATCAAGAGGACCATACATTCAAGTGATATTGACCACCTATCAGGGGGCCGTTTCACTAAACTTTGTACAACGAAAATGTTCGTAAGTGCAAAATTATGGTAGTCTGTAAATTTCACGCAAACAATGTTTCTTGAAAACAATTATTGGATTTACATTTATTGAGCATAGGCTGCATATGCAGCCTATGCTCAATAAATGTAAATCCATCAATTGAAATTTCCAGACGATCCTAAATTTGCACTTACGAACATGTTAGTCGTACAAAGTTTAGTGAAACAGGGCCCCAGATTTGTATGTACCTGGAAAAAAGATGCATATAGTAACCACTCTATTCTTCTGTCCATCCATTCATCTGCATTGCACTAAAGTTATTGGCTACCTACTTACCTATTTAATCTATAACCCTCCCATGTGGCCCCTGTGCTCGAGGTCGAGGTTAACTGATTTCGAAATTTGCGCTAATGTTTTTGAAGCCTTGTTTGCTAATTTGAGAAAAATAAATCTTCTTATATGTGGCTCTGATTGGAGAAATGGGACTTCTGGGCTTTGTGACCAGTGTAGATTCAGAAAGCATGTGCATCCGCACAGTCTGATCAGGATCTCCACTGTTCGCCATTCCATCAATGAAACATCCATCATCCTTCTAACAATCTGTACAGATTGTTATCAGGCTGCATGAGTGTGCTATTTGATCTGGAACTACACTGGTCACAAATCCCATAAGCCTCAATCTCCAGCCACAGCCACATATTTTCCACATGCTGTGGGTATATTGTATTGTGTTTCATGGGTAGGTATGTAATAAATTATAAGTTGGTTTACCTACATACAGCAAGTCGTTGACGGCAACATATGCAGCTTTGGAGAGTCCTGGCTTCGAAACAAACTCCAAAATGTCTCGGCAGTCAATTCGTACAATGGGAATCTGTGCGAGGTTCTGAAGCAGTATTTGTACAACGGGCCTCGGACTGACGATGAGTATGATTGGCGCGACTCTATGGAAACCTTGGATACCGTGTTTGACTTCATCTCAACATATGGAAAGGTATTGCCGCAATTAGCCAACGCAATGCACAACTCGTACATACCTCTGCACTCTACCAGTTCTCTCACTTCGTTTAAGTTTGAGTAAATACAGTAGCACCATGTAATGCAGTCTCCGCGAAAGTGCGCTTCTGGTGCTAGCTGGCTTTTCTTATATGACTGATATACTTAAAAGGGTAAACACCTGTTAAATATCACACAAAATCTATTTTATTTAAAAAAATAAAAATTTGATCTGGTAACTTTTTGTCCGGTCTGGTAAAAATTTCAAATTACCAGACCGAATGTCCTGTAAAATTTTGGCTGTTTCACGGAGACTGGTAATGCCATGCAACATTATTGATTGATTATGGTTTGTTTGACGTCGTTAATCTCCACGCCATTGTTTTGTGTCGATAACAGCATGGCATGGCATTCCATGAATTGCGCAGAAATGGTGTAAAAAAGGATTCAAACACAATTTTCATGCCATGTATGGTTATTTACATTTTTTGGACTATCAGAACATGTAATGTAAATACAGTCTACACTCGTTTATTCAATGTCCAGAGGACTTTGGAAAATACTTTAAGTTAACGAGAGTTATTGTGCAGGAAAGCATGTACTTGGTACAAAGAAGTATCAATAGTTTGACTTAAAACAGTTTGAGGTAATAAGTGTATAGTGTTTAAGTAATAAAACCAATTTTATGTATTGGCAATTTTGTTTGTTGTGTGATAATTCCAGCACAAAAATATTTACACAATTCCCTAACATTTGATTGGTCAGTTGCAAGTCTCCGTCCAAAATTTATATCCCAGTAAACTCCATGCCAAACTACTTTCCGTAACCGTCGGGCGCAGTTAAAATAATTCTTAAGAAAACGGAAAATAAACACATTTTCTTGATGAATTTATTTCAAATGCTGGAATTATAAGGAATGAATGGCCTTTTTGTGGAATTTATCGGGATATAAACTTGGAAAAGTCGCGGGAATACTGGACGAGGCCTTCCGGCCTTCGTCCAGTATTCCCGCGACTTTTCCAAGTTTATACCCGATAAATACACAAAAAGGCCATTCATTCCTATAAAGCATACATTTGGTCTGTTTAATTGGCTAGTTCTTCACACTTTAAATAGTCCAAGCATTTTGAATAGTACAATGAATGCAATAGCCAATGCTTTTATTCATTATTTTCTCACAAAACAAAATGTTCTCAGCACATAACATCATCTGCATACTTGAGATGGGTCACTTGATAAATCAACTGGGGCTGCACTGGTTGCTAACTCTGTAAGACCCCTTTTGTCTCACTGAGTCACATTATATCCCATCCATTGACAGTGTTTCACGTTCAACAAGTTTACAGATTTCCCTGACAGTGAGTCACATTTTATCCCGTCAACACAGTGCGTATGTGCCGTGAAACACGGTGCCGTGAAACATTTTTGATAACTTGTCAATACGACCTAATCACTGCGTATGAATATGTCCGTGGTGCTGTTGGTTATAATTTTTGCATTTTAAAGCCATTTGTAGGTGTTGATGTGATAAATACAATAGCAGGTTAGTGCCGTGAATGGGAAAAAATATCTGGCAAGGCTTAGGAAACGGGATGGGCGAGGCTCTTCATTCACGGCACTAACCTACTATTCTCAAATATAGCCCATTCATTGACAATGTTTCCAATTCGACAAGTTTACAGAGGCCCGTTTCACTAAACTTCGTACGACTAAAATGTTCGCAAGTGCAAATTTAGGATCGACTAAATTTCAATTGATGGATTTACATTTATTGAGCATAGGCTGCATACGCAGCCTGTGCTCAATAAATGTAAATCCAACAATTGTTTACAAGAAAAGTTTTGTGAAACGGGCCCCAGTAGCGTATTTCACCAACATTGCAAAGTATTTCTGTATCATACTTCCCTGTTATATGTTCGCTATATAGCTTCTATTGGGGCTACCCATTCCGAATACAATTTATTGACCCGCACCTAGTCCGCACTTACACCTGTCCCATCCCATATCGACCGCGCATGCGCGCACGGGAGACTTCCTCTTTGCTTCAGACGGCTGGCGTGAAAGTATCCTTTTTGGTGCTCATTTTCGTTTGGCTGTTTTATACACTCTATTCATGGTTATTGTCCGTAAGTAGGCAATATCTTCTGTAATAGAGTGTGGGCTATTCATTTCTATAAGTTGCTAGTCGAAAATATTTCATTTTGAAAGTATTTCGATTTTTTTTCTTAGTGTGGCCACAGGGCGCGAACTTCACGATTTTCCTATTGTTCGGCTTTGTCTCGTTCGATATTTGAATAGGTTTTCCGTTGGTGGTCACAAAACGGGAACTTGTGATTCTCATGAGATAATTTGTTTCCGTTCTTGCTAGAGACATAACGCTTGCTCTAATGAGAAACCGGGCTTATCTCAGGCCTTGGGGGCCTCTATGGAGGGGCCTGACCATTAGGTACTATCAGATGATAATTGGCTTCGTGGCGCAATCGCTTAAGACATTCGGCTAGATGATGGTGAATTTCATAAGACAAAATGCACCAGGCTTGTCAGAGGAAAAGGGCACTTCACCGGTACGGGTGAATGTTAAAATCCTCTGATGTCATCAGGTGGGGAAGACAGGATGCACACTGGGAGTCATCTAGTGATAGAGGACTCAGGACTGGTCTCAGCAGCTAGTGTAGCTGTGGAGAACAGTGCCCCTTCTTATCCGGAGGCAGTAGCTTCGGTATACCTGTATCTGTCTCAGGATAGTGGTCCTGTTTAACCTGCGCAGGGGCCGAGGGCTAAGTCTCTGTGTGAAGCAGACTAGGTTACTGCTTTCAAGGGTAGGCCTAGACTGCCTCAGCCCCACACTGTAGGAGCTCTGTTAGAGGAATTGATCTGGCACAGGGTTTGACCCCAAAACTAAGTTGGATTTCTTAAAGGTACATGCCCACGCAGTAGTCACAAAATGTTCTTTATAGGAATTAAATAAGTGTATAATTATGTCACTATTCTACCAGTTCTAAAAATTACGAGTGCCCGCTATACAAATATAATCATTTATTAATTATCAATTTACTGTTAGCGACGCGCGTCGGTAACAGTCTATTTTGATAATGTGCGGGGACGACGACTTTCACATCACGGCTTGCGGTGCGCATGCGCAGTATACTACGCGCGCCATTAGTCTTCCCAATATGTAAACAATAATATCAACATGTCGAAACGTCCAGGACGGAAATTGTATGAAACAGCGTCGGCCAAAAGAAAGGCGAAATGTATGAGGGACAGGCAGTACAGAGAGAGAGAGAGTGGTTAATATTGGCGACCAGATCACCAAATGGAAAGAGTTACGTGGAGATTTAGATTTGGACTCGAATTTGGACTCCACTGCCGATACTTCACTGCGCATGTCAAAGATGTGATATGATTGACCGTGTCACGTGACGCGTATTGGTAAAAATAGCACGAGGTCGGAAAATACCCTTTCTGGTCGCGGCATATAAAATGCGATTTAACACCAATTAACACGCGCCGTAATTAAAAATAACTCGTTAGTGGGTAGACATATGGCTCATATAAGGCATGACAGAAAATGAAAAGTTGTAGTACAGTGTAACCTGCTGCGTGGGCATGTACCTTTAAGCCCAATACTTTTCTGGCACATCAGGGGCTCAAGTATTAGGTTATGCTTACATAAACTTGGCTCCTAGAGTATTCGGCCTTGGAAAAGGAGGCTCAGAGATGGGAGTATCCAAGGCTTAGTTCCATAAGGCACAGACTTGTTTTGTGCAAG
This sequence comes from Conchocele bisecta, assembly GCA_029237695.1. NCBI lineage: Eukaryota > Metazoa > Mollusca > Bivalvia > Lucinida > Thyasiridae > Conchocele > Conchocele bisecta. The sequence goes on from CM055268.1 coordinate 56,098,955, forward strand.
GCCAGAGCGACCATTGAGGTGAATGACGACAGAGCATTGGCGTCGCTGTTTCAGTAGTCAGTCAGAGCGACCAGGCATATCATGGCTACGTCTCTGACTATGTCGGCAGACATGGTTCTGTTGAGGAGCGACGCCACGTTAGCTACGGCGTCCATTCTTACGATACATTGAAGGGATCTCCTTCGGGAAGCATCCCTTCAGGCCACGAATCTGTTTGGAAACAGATGTTCTCAGGTGACAGTAAGACAGAGTCAGCAGTTAGCGAGACTATCAGTGGCCTCTTTAGCCAAGCGGTTCGCTTATAGAAGCGCAACTCAGGCTGGAAAGGGGACATAAGCAAGCTTCAACATCCCCTTCTCCTAACCCAGCGAGTGAGGTAACGGGTATCTTTAAACAACCCATAACACCTATACAGCCCCAATAGGGTGGGGCTCCCAGAGGGGCGCTACATGCATCAGAGATTGGCAATCTCCAAGCTTCTACCAACAAACAGATCATTTCCAGATAGAGACGGCCCGATCGATACGTCGGACTATTAGAGTCAATGATTGGGCAGTCTCCATCGAACCACAGGAAGGTTATCTTCATATACCGATATGCCATGCGTCCAGAAACTTTCTAAACTTTCAGTCGCAAGGCATGGTATAGCAGTTTTGTGTCCTACCCTTCAGAATAGCCACGGATCCTAGGGTGTTCACAAAACTAATAGAGGTAATCTCGGCAGAGTCCAGACCGTGTGTTATTGCATACTTCAATACTTGGACGACTGGCTCCTGCACGATCAGTCCAGAGACACACTGCTACTCAAGCTGCGTGTGTTCTGGGATATTATCACGGGGTTGGGTCTCATGCCGAACATGGAGATGTCGGAACTAGTACCGAAACAGGACATCTGATACGTAGGGATGAGTTCCTTACCAGGCTGGGGATAGTCAGGGTACACTTGGACAGTGCCGATATGTACAGAGTAGACATGATGTTGCGAGTGATCTTCAAAGCTGTGTATCCACTTCAATGACCAGCCAGGGGGCTATTTTAGCTGCTAGGGGTATTCAATTCAGAGGCAGATATGCGGTGTAGGTCGTCTACCAATGTACTGTGGACTACCTGTCGAGGGGGGTTCGAAAGTCCTTACCGAAGGGTTACTGTCCTAACACGGTTATCAACAGGTAGAGCCACCCCTGGTTGGGTCTGTTTGCGACCATGATGGACAATCACAGCCCAATGTATGTGTCTCCAGTTCTGGACTCGGGGGCATAGGCGATGGGCGCATGTCCGTCTCATGGAAATGAGTATACGGGTAAGCATTTTCACAATCAGTAAATTCGGGTCACACTAGTGGCACCATGCTGGCCAATGACAAGTTGGTTCTCCAGCATACTGGAACGTCTAGTGTACCATCCGGTGGGCATTCCAGTGTTTCCCAAGCTTCTGTCACAGCATGCAGGGGGAACACTTCATGCGAATACGCTCGTTCTGATTCTTCATGTCTGGAGGTTATCAGGAAGGGAATCAGAAAGGACAAATTTTCACAGCTAGCTGTAGCAATCATTGCACTGGCAAAGTCATTTTGCTACTGCATGCTAAGACGCGAATGGGAGGTCTGTGTTAATTGCTGTAAGTTAAGGCAAATTAATCCAGTCAGTCCAGCTGTAGGCGAAATGGGCGATTTCCTTAGTAATTGTTCGATGAAAAGAAATCGTCAGCGTCGATTAGGAAGGGATACATGTAGGCATTGGCCAACTGTTTCAAGTTCACTTCAGTGCCGATATGTATCATAGGTTCAGACCCCAGTTATAGGCGATGATTTCATTCTTCACTAGAGAAAGACCAGTAGCTAGAATAGTTAACCTAAGAATCTAACAGTGGTTATATGGGCTTTAACGAAAGATCAGTATGAGCCCATGTGACAGCTTCCCTCTTTTGATTGATCAGTCAAGAATGGGTTACTCGTTTTCGCTTCGGCGAAAAGGCGGCGGGAATTACGCGGCCTGTACATGGGCGACCATAATCTGGCTTGGATAATGATTCCGTTACTATGGTTGCGAAGCTGTGTTCCTTGCTAAGGCTCGTGTCCCAGGTAGGCATACCCGACCGTTCGTGATCCCAGGCCTGTCCAAATCGAGTCGGTTATCTGTGACATTATATACTTTACGTATTCTATAATGTACAATTGTCGTATCTTAACTTGGTAAAAGCACATGCTTCCGGTTAATAACAACAACAATGTCAATAGATTAAATTCATTCGCACTGATCCAGAATATGAGTATCTCTCGCCCAGCACTAACCTACCAAATTTAACTGAGACAGAAAACACGATATGCCCTGGCAGGTGAATTAGGCACTACATCTCAATGACTAACCAATGAGAGGTAGGCACTGTATTTTGTATTCCATGCGTGGGTAATCAGGTTCTATCCAAAGCGTCAGTTTACAGATGGATATCTCTCGCAACACGCAGAGCATATCGATCCAATTCGGTTAAGGGCTCATAAGGTTATAATCGATGCCCATGAGGTCGGAGCAGTATTTACCTCCTCTGAGTTCCTCTATGGAGTGATCCTGGGGATAAGATAATGGAAGCGGCATCCGGGAAGTCTCATTCCACTTTGATCAGTTTTACATACGTACACTGACGGCGCAGAGCGCAGATATTTACACATTGGATCCCCTAGTCGCGGCTAGCAGGGTTTTCGCGGGTGCAAAGCATGTGTAAAAGGCTCACGTTTCGAGCCTGTTGTTATTCTGGGCCAGTGGATCTAGTACAGGATAACAAATTGGTGGTATATTCACACTGGCAGTACAAAACGTTCTAGTTATCAGCTAGTTCCAGTTTTGTGCCTGGAAAGTTTTCGTAGATTGTTTTCTTGATTACACATGACTGGTTATGCCAGTCTGGATACATATTTTACTATAATGTGTGCAGTTGTGTGTGGTTACCAATGATTGTGAGGTCCGGAGAGGTAACGGTGAGTTCCCTATGCTCCGGAGTGCTAACGGTACTAGGTATCATGACACTCGAAAACACATAATCATTCATCCAGGGTCATGAATACCATGTTTTGTAATTATTGATAGTATGTGGTTGTCAATATGCATAGGGTATTTTATGTTAGCATTACTATTTGTAAGTAATGTGGGTTAGAACTTTAAGAGACTTGTGGACATGGCTAAGGGTCAGTGTAGATACTGTGAGTCTTAGATGTTAGGCACAACAGTGTGTATGACATGACGCTAACATGATAAGAGTTAGTCACATTCAGTGCGTGTGAAACTGCGACTGGGGACAGTACTCAAGCAGACCAGAAGACTTAGCTGGCGGCTCAGTTATCTTCTGGGAGCAGGAAAAGGGGGGGGGGCGCTGCTCAGACGGTACCCGGGTCTAGTCTTCAAGTTGTTTGGTGAGTCAATTCATTGATCCTAGGTTAAGTATTCACAGAGCGAATTAATTTATTTTTCTGGTTTCGGTATCACCTTACCTTCCCGCCTTGGAGACAAATTCTAGCAACATATAACAGGGAAGTATGATACAGAAATCAGAATTTTTCAATGTAAAATTGGTTTCTGTGAGTACTTACCTGTTATATGTATTTAACACCCGCCTCCCACCCCGCAAGGTGAGAGATTTGTTCTATCGCAAAGAGGAAGTCTCCCGTGCGCGCATGCGCGGTCGATATGGGATGGGACAGGTGTAAGTGCAGACTAGGTGCGGGTCAATAAATTGTATTCGGAATGGGTAGCCCCAATAGAAGCTATATAGCAACATATAACAGGTTACAAGTACTCACAGAAACCAATTTTACATTGAAAAATTCTGATACTTATCTAGCAAAGTATACTTTGAGGGAGTAATCATTTATTTCCCCCGAAATGCATTATGTCATATAGAACTAACGACTGCATATATTTGATGATTAAAAGTATGCAGAATTATTATACTGAATTTATTACATTATCACAGCCAAAATGACTGTGATAATGTAATAAATTCAGTATAATAAAAATTAATAAATTTATCCTTTTATTGAAAATTTCTCCCTCAAAGTATACTTTGCTAGATAAGTATACTTTGCAATGTTGATGAAATAGGCTACAGGTTTCCCTGACCGAGTGCCAGAGTTACATTATATCTCATCCATTGACAGTGTTTCAAGTTTGGTAAGTGTACAGGGTTCACTGAGCGAGTGAGTAACATTATATCTCATCCATTGACAGTGTTTCAAGTTTGATAAGTGTACGGGGTTCACTGAGCGAGTGAGTAACATTATATCTCATCCATTGACAGTGTTTCAAGTTTGATAAGTGTACGGGGTTCACTGAGCGAGTGAGTAACATTATATCTCATCTATTGACAGTGTTTCAAGTTTGATAAGTGTACGGGGTTCACTGAGCGAGTGAGTAACATTATATCTCATCCATTGACAGTGTTTCAAGTTTGATAAGTGTACGGGGTTCACTGAGCGAGTGAGTAACATTATATCTCATCCATTGACAGTGTTTCAAGATAAGTGTACGGGGTTCACTGAGCGAGTGAGTAACATTATATCTCATCTATTGACAGTGTTTCAAGTTCCATCAGTGTACGGGGTTCACTGAGCGAGTGAGTAACATTATATCTCATCTATTGACAGTGTTTCAAGTTTGATAAGTGTACGGGGTTCACTGAGCGAGTGAATAACATTATATCTCATCTATTGACAGTGTTTCAAGTTCAAAAAGTTTACGGGTTTCACCGACCTGGCTGAAATGCTGAAGAAGGGTATCTCGGTGATGGAAAATGACACATTCTGGGCCGCGATTGAGTTCACCAACACCGACTGGTCGAGCCTGCCGACCCACATTGGCTACAAGATCCGCATGGACGTCGATAGGGTGGACAGCACGAAGCGAGTCAAGGACAAGTATGTGCCGTGAACCATTTATTTCATCACAAACTTGTTCTTGTATTTCAATGGACCCAGATTCTGGATTATTCATTTATAGTATCTTCATGTACCGTAATGCTTCTAAATATTCAAACAACTTTCTGGGAATAATATATGGTTTCGCCAAAAAAAAAAATGCAATTTAAATTTAACAAAATGCGTAAAATGTATTGTTAGATTGAAAATCTGCTAAAAATGTAATGCTTATACAAATTTTATCAACCTGGCAAAATGGGTCACAGTGACCCATTTCGATATGTACATCAAATTTGTGGATATGTGGCTGTGACTGGAAAAATGGACCTTATGGCATTTGTGATTAGTGTAGACCCAGGCCAGCCTTCGCATGTGTGCAATCTGATCAGGGTCTGCCTGGTTTGCAATTCAGCCAGTAAGACACCCACCATGCATCCAACAAAGTTTTATCCACCTGGTGATATAAGTTCACCCTTCAAAATTTTTAGTCATGGTGACTTAATTTTTTTAACTGACCTGTTTCATGCGGTTGATCAAATTTGATCAGCCAGGTGAAATAGGTCACAGTTAAAGAATTATATTAGCCAAATCGGTTGATTAAATTTGTGCCTATCTGCCAACAGATACTACAGAGTGAAGCCCCGTCGACGTCCTGGTATAGACACAAAATATTTCACGTTCGGGTTTGCCTACATCCAGGACATGATAGAGCACGGCATCATCAAGCTACAGACGGGGGTGGGGGGAGACAAGCCCGGGGTGGGCATTTTCACCCAGCAGTTCCCATACCCCTGCTACACGGAGGATAAGTGAGTCATCTCCCCTGGCACCAGCTTCTATTGATATTGCTTTTGTTACAAGTCCAGGGGCCCGTTTCACTAAACTTCGTACGACTAAGCTGTTCGTAAGTGCTAAATTTAGGATCGTCTGGAAATTTCAATTGATTGATTTACATTTATTGAGCATAGGCTATGCTCAATAAATGTAAATCCAATAGTTGTTTACAAGACAACACTGTTACATTTGCGAACATTTTAGTCGTACAAAGTTTAGTGAAACGGGCCCCAGGTATGATTTAGTTGATGTTTCTCTTTTATCTGTCACATTGTTTGGGTCGCTTTTCCACTTGAAAGCCTGATTTTTTGTGGAAAGTGAATTGTAATTTCAATACTGAAAGCATGGTACTCTGCCTCCCCCTTCTATGCTGGTACCTCCCCCTTCTATGCAGGTGCTTTACTTTCTCTATATGACCTTGCTGTTTAGCTGATGTTAAGCCCCAAGTACTCAATGTGGTTGATTTCTTAACAAAACTGCTTTCAAGCAGTACAGTTATTTCACTAATTAACCTGTTCTGATAATTCTTCACATATAGTATAGTTTGATGGATTGTCATCAATTTGTACATATTTCCCTACATTCTCTGCTGGCAGACTTGATTGTATTAATACTACTATTTATGATCTATAGGTTCCTATATGCGATATCAAGGATGCTGCCCCTGTTCATGATAATGGCGTGGATCCTGACGACGGCCATGCTGTGTAAGAGCATCGTGTATGAGAAGGAACAGCGCCTGAAGGAGGTGATGAAGATTATGGGCCTGGGTAACGGCGTCCACTGGCTCGCCTGGTTCATCAATGCCTTCATCATGATGTTTGCCACCATCCTCCTGCTGCTTATTCTGCTCAAGGTAATACAGTGGAACCTCTAAATCGAACACCAAGAAAACATCCGGGGGGGGGGGGGGGGGGGGGGGGGGGGGGGGGGGGGGGTGGGGGGGGGGGGGGGGGGGGGGGGGGTTTCACTAAACTTTGTAAGTGCAAGATTATGACTGTCTGTAAATTTCACATTAACACTGTTTTCTTGTAAACAATTATTGGATTTACATTTATTGAGTGAATGTAAATCTATCAATTGAAATTCCCTGACTCTTCTAAATTTGTGCTTATGAACATTTTAGTCGTACAAAGTTTAGTGAAACGGCCCCCAGTGATCTTATGTTTGATGAGTTTCTTCGTCATTTAACTCTGGTGATATTGTATTTTCATGATCACATAGCACACAGCTATGGCTCAGAATTTTCAAAGGCCTGATTTACAGTGAAACCTCACTAAACCGGACACCCTGGGGACCTCACATGGGTCTGACTTGGAAAGGTTTCACTATAACATTAAGTGATTGAGCAAATGAGAATGTTTTTTGTTATAGGTTATATAATGTAACCTTACATTATATAATGTAAGCCTCAATTGCACGAGCCAATGGGAATGGGTTTATTTATAGGTTATTTACCTCTTAGACTGATGGGAACGATAATTGTTGTCTGCTCTTGTTTTATATTTTGCCTTCATTCTCAATAAAAACATGGTTTGACAGCACTTTAGAATCATTTCCAATCAAAATGATTCTAAAATGCTGTCAAACCATGTTTTTGATGAGAAAAATGGAAAATGGAAAATAAACAGCAGACGACATGATTTAATTCAGCAGCGTAAGGGTTAATAAACCTATAAATAAACCCATTCTCATTGGCTCAATTGCATGTTTGAGCCGGTTCATAAAACGTGATATACACCAGTAGGACCGCAACATAAACTGGCTCTCTTAAGGAAACCTATTCTAAAAACAGATAGGTGAAAAAACCATCGCCCCTGCTCACTTTCTTTTCATGTTTTGTGCGAAAAATTGTGTAGCCTCAACATGTAATTGGTTAATAATTAAATATGATATTAAATCAACACTCTGGACATGAGTGGTGATTTAACCCTTCCTACACTGTTGACTGAAATTGCCGTCTGCTGTTTTTATGCCACCGGGTTTCGAAGAAACGGGTGGCATATAGTGTTTGGACCGTCCGTCTGTCCGGGCACACATTAGGGTACTTATGTGGCTAGCCCCACAGGGTTATGGACTTGGTAAAGGATAGGGTTGGTTACAATTAGCCACCTAAAAAATCCTTTTATGTGGCTAAAAATCCTTTTATGTGGCTAATATTTAACATGTGATAAGCCACATAAGTATAGTACTGTAAGAACGTCCGTCTGTCTGTCCGTCCGTCCGTCACACTTTTCGGTTAACCACTTTGTCACAGTTTCTCAAATATGCTGTAGGTGGCATCCGCGTTCGACAGACGCATTTCTTGTTCATTTTTGCTTTAATTCTTAACAACAAACTGGTTTTGACAGCACATGAGAATCGTCTCCACTGAGAATCGTCTCCACTGGAGACGATTCTCATGTGCTGTCAAAACCAGGTTTTTGTCGAGAAATATTGAAAATAAAACATTTCCAGCAGACGACAACATTTAATTCAGCGTAGTAAGGGTTAATATCATATTTATTAACCAATTACAGTAGAAGATTGATCTCTCGAACCGGCAACGGACATGAATAAAAGTTTGAGTCAGGCGTAGTTCGAGGGAAAGAAAATCAATACTAGTCGGTAATAACACCATTGATTGATGTTTAATCACTCATAATTCACTGATGTGACAGTTAAAATTCAATTAAATATTTAAAGGCGAATTTTGTTCAAATTAATTAATTATCGTGGTCATCTTGACTTGGAATTAACGCCGTTTAATTTTTAAATTCGTGATTTAATGTCACCACCTGTCAAGCGAAACAAACCAAAGAGGCTGCCAATTGTGATATTCACACCTCGTTAGGCAAACATATCAGCTGGCAACAGACTTACCCGTACAGGCTATCAATAGCACTTTACGTTGATTGACTGACCAAGAGACCGTGATTTCGGTTTGAGAGTTCGAATTTCAGGTCAAAAAATATTGATTTATATAGGGAAATTTGTCGGGACCACAGGACGAGATCAAATTTTCTGGAGTGTTCAACAGAGACCTGTTCGAGAGATCGATCTTCTACTGTACATGTTGAGGCTACACAACACAATGAGTGGTGATTTAATATCATATTTATTAAAACCAATTACACAAAAATGTAAGATCGTCTATATATTACAGGTAGGAAAAGTGCTGGAGTATTCGGACATGAGCGTACTGCTGGCATTTATGACGTTGTTCGCGTGCGCCACGATCGTGCAGTGTTTCCTCATCAGTGTCCTCTTCTCCCACTCCAACCTCGCAGCCTGCTGTGCCGGCTTCATCTACTTCACCACCTACCTCCCATACATGAGTATGGTGCAATGGGACGACGTGCTGACTCGACCCGATAAAATGGCCGTGGTGCGTTAGTTATCTTTTTGCCGTGATTTGAAATTGTTCTTTGCATGGGTTGTGGCCTAGGGGTTAGAAAACCTGACTTCCAATCCGGACGTTGGTGGTTCAAACTTCGCCTAAAAAATAAAAAATACTTTCATAATATTTCCATCCCACTGGTCTGTCGGATGAAACTTTAAACTGTGGTCCCGTCTCTATATGACCTTAGCTATTGCTGGGACGTTCAACCCATTCACTTTGACTTTGAAATTGTTTAAATTTTGCCTATGACCTGATCAAATGGCCATGGTAAGTTTAATATCCTATTGCCATGGTTTGACTTGTGTCAATTGTATACACAAATTTTGGCTACGACCTAATATTTGGGCTTTTCATTTCTCACCTGTGTAGATCCAGATCACTTGCACACTCATGCTGCCCATATTGATATTCGTACAAAGTATTGACATGTGTGCTGTACCCAGAATTTTGCTGATCAAATTGTGAATAATGAATTTCTGTAGCTGATTTCACCAAAATTGCAAAGTCTACTTATCTTGATAAGTACACTTTGAGGGAGAAATTTTCAATTTAAGTACAGTCGAGCACCAGTATCTCGAAGTCGAAGGGAGATCGCCCATATAGTCGAGATGGGACTATAGGTTCGAGATAGCGATGAAGTGACATGGTCGAATATTTTTGCAAAAAATACAAAATCATATTACTCATTACACCATAAGTAAACAATCGCCAATCAAAGTATTAAACCAATCAACATTACAAGGCGGCGTCATGACTCAGTGAATTGCTTAAATGACCAGCGTAATATGCTTAATGAATCGTGTCAAACACTCAAATATATCCAGGTGGACTAATTAAGCAAACAACCGGAGGGATGTGTGAATTTATTTAGTTTTGTTTGATAATAGGTTTTTATACGACCGTTTTTAAAAAACGGTACGTATTATGTTTTACCGCACGGCGGCGGGCGGGCGGGCGGGCGGGCGGGCGAGCGGGCGGGCGATTGAAGAAAAAGCGCATAGTTCGTGTACACAACTCCTCCGAAACCGTTCAGTCGATCGATCTGAAACTATACACACGTCTTCTACACATATTGTTGAAAAAATATTTTTTAACAAAAATATCACCTTTTTAACTTAGCCATTTTTTCTTCATTTTTCTATACAATTCTATATAGGTTACAGAGTTTGTGTACGCAACTCCTCTGAAACCGTTCAGTCGATCGATCTGAAACTATACACACGTCTTCTACACATATTGAAGATGTGCACCTTGCTGTTTTTATGCCGAAAAAATATTTTTTAACAAAAGTATCACCTTTTTAACTTACCCATTTTTTCTACATTTTTCTGTACATTTCCCTATCATTTCTACTTTACACTCTACTTTTCTATCTCTGCCTAAATTAGTATACATGTTTAGCACAACGAGATGAAGAAATAATGTTTCTTGCCTTGGTGACAGCTTCACATTTCTGCATCTTCGCTGTCTGGCCCATATTTGACAGGCGTATTTTGTGACTTGCGGCACTCTTGTTAAAATTTGTGTCAACCAAATCAATCTTGGCAGTCATGCGCTGAAGTGATTTATCCATGCGTTTATGTGATCGAGATAGCGAAGTGATTTTTAACATATTTTATACGGAGGGGACAGAATAAACAGTCGATATAGAGAACATATACGAGATGGGGCATGTTCGAGATAGCCGAGGAAATTTATATTTAACAAATAAGGATATTATTCGGGACTTTAGTGAATCATCGAGATAGGGGATATCATCGAGATACTGATATTCGAGATACCGTTGCTCTACTGTATAAATTTATTAATTTTTATACGACTCTTTTAAAAAAACGGTACATAATTATTATGTTTTACCGCTGGGCGGGCGGGCGGCGGACAGAAAAACTGCATAGTTTGTGTACACAACTCCTCAGAAACTGTTCAGTCAAACGATCTGAAACTATACACTCGTCTTCTACACATATTGAAGATCTGCACCTTTGTGTTTTTATGCCGAAAAAATGTTTTGTAAAACAATGTCACCTTTTTAACTTTAATAGCCATTTGTTCTAAATTGTTGTATACCCTTCTATATAGGGTACATAGTTTGTGTACACAGCTCCTCTGAAACCCTTCAGTCAATCAATCAAAAACTATACACACGTCATCTACACATATGGAAGATGTGCACCTTGGTGTTTTTATGCAGAAAATTATTTTTTTTAACAAAAATATCACCTTTTTAACTTAGCCATTTTTCTACATTTTTGTATCCATTTCTATATAAATTCTACTTTACATATCTCTACCTAAATTAGTATACCTGTTTATCACGAGGAAGAAATGATGCTATAAATTTTCAAATTCTCATTAATGTTTCTTGCCTCGGTGACAGCTTCAGATTTCTGCATCTTCGCTGTCTGGCCTATACTGACGGGTGAATTTTGTGACTTACGGCACTCTTGTTATTATACTGAATTTATTACATTATCACAGCCATCTTGTAATAAATTCAGTATACTAATTCTTTATACATGTACTTTTAATCATCAAATGTATGCAGTCTTTAGTTCATTATGAAATAATCCATTTCGGGAAAAATAAATGATTACTCCCTCAAAGTATACTTAGCTAGATAAGTATGCTTAGCAATTTTGGTGACATTGGCTATTGGTCTACTGGATGTGCAGGCCGGCCTTGGTCTTCGCTAGTCACAAGACAATAAAAACATCTTTGTCAGACCCCTCAAGTTTAACCCTTACACCCCTAAGTAACTGGAATGGATTTTGTTATGTTAATTTTTCAACCAATCCAATCGTCACAAAATGGTTTTCAGACTAGTCCATTTATGAAAAGGGGGTGTTTTTGTTCTCAAAAATATGAAAATTACTTTAAAAAAGTGCAGATCCTGGATCTGCATTGTTTGCATAAACCGCTATAGTAGACTTTCCGGTTGAAAGTGTTAAGATCACATATTTGCTAAATTTACGTTCAATTGCCCGATACTTAGGATTGAAAGTGTTAAAAATAATTCATTTCCAGAGCCTGTTTATATAATCTACCCAGGGATTCCGCTGGGGAAAATAAAAAAATCGGCACTTCAAAAAAAACAAAAAAACATTTGGCGATAAAAAATTACAATTTTCGAAAAAAAATCCAAAACAAAATATTTTAGCTGAAAATTGTAATTTTTTATCACCAATTGTTTATTTTTATCGCCAGCGGAATCCCTGAATCTACCATGATGGACCTAAATAACACTCTTCTGTGTTGATGGACCATTAAAGGTCATAATAATTATTAAAACAACTTTTTTTTATTTTTGTAAATAATACAATTTGATAATATGAAATGAATGCTGAAACCGCATGTACAAATAACAAATATTAAACAAATTACAAAGATTTGAACATTTTAATTATCTGAAATATATGTTTTGACTGGGGTTTTCTGCATGTCGTTTGTATTGCCATTGTCTACCTGTATACAAAATATATTTTAAAATTAATTTTTTCTATTCATATGACCTTTAACTTTTCCTACGCTGTTGACGAAAATTGCCGTCTGCTGTTTTTCATTTTTGCTTTAATTCTTAACAAAAAACTGGTTTTGACAGCACATGAGAATCGTCTCCACTGGAGACGATTCTCATGTGCTGTCAAAACCAAGTTTTTGTCGAGAAATATTGAAAATAAAACATTTCTAGCAGATGACAACATTTAATTCAGCGTAGTAAGGGTTAAGCATCTTCTCTTTCCAGAGCCTGTTCTCCAACGTTGCCTTCGGCTACGGCTGTAACTTCATAGCACTGTTTGAGGAGCAGGCCGTTGGACTACAATGGAGCAACGTGGGTGTGAGCCCTTACACGGACGATGATTTCAGCATGCTTCACTGCTTCCTTATGCTCATCATAGATACCGTGATCTACGGCCTGTTCACGTGGTACATCGAGGCGGTTTTCCCGGGCCAGTACGGTATACCGAGGCGCTGGTATTTCCCAGTGTCCAAGTCGTATTGGCTTGGATATGATGAGAAGTCGAACAGAAATGCCGACGTTGAGAGATCGTTGGAGCTTACAGGACGTGGGAATCAAGGTAGATATCTTGTGGGAAATCAGTTCCCATCGACCAGTTTTGGTTTTGTAATAGCAGTGGGGAGTCTTTCAAGTTAATTAATGTTGATAAGTACAGTTCCTGATCAGGGTGCGTGGATGTGCATGCTGGTCTCTGGAGCTTGGTGGACGTGGGGACCCAAGGTAGGTAACTCTTGTTAGAATTCAATTTTGGCCCTCGTAAAATTATTTGCCAGTTTGTTGATTTGTATGCTGTTGCGCATTGAAATTGTCTGTTTATTATATTGTTTATAACAACAGCTCAGGACTTGTAGCTTATTTGATCAAAATCGGTAAGCATACTAGCTAAGTATACTCTGAGGGAGTAATCATTTACTTTTCCCGAAATGCATTTTTTCATATAGAACTAACGACTGCATATATTTGGTGTCAGATTAAAAGTACCGGTATGCAGAATTATCAAAGCCAAAATGGAAATAAATTTATCCTTAAATTAAGTTTCTCCCTCTAAGTGTACTTAACAAGATAAGTATGCTTAGCAATTTTGGTGAAGTAGGCTAAAGGTCAAACTGTGCAGTGTATATCCTGACAATCATTTGTAACCATTCTGTCTAGATCAATAGACAGATCAAAATCATGAAAATGGGAACACAAACAGCATCAGATTAACTGACAGGCAGCATAATTTAATATTTATTTGGCTGCTATTTTTCCTTATTGTCCATATTTCTAAATATAACCATGTTTTGAAAGCTCATAAAACTTGTCCATATTGTAGATGATTCTCATATGCTGCCAAAGCATGTTTTATTTTGTTATGAATTTTTTTTTATAAAACGCGAGCAGTCGGTATTATTTATTTCCCACCGTCTAAGGATTAAGAAATCCCACAATATCCCAGCCAGGGAATGGCCAAAGTTACAACTGATTAGATAATACATTAACCCTTTCAACACCAAGTAACTTAATAGGATGTTACATGCCAATGTTTCACGCTATTTCATTAATTTTGTTCATTCAAATTATCCCATTCTTCTAAAAGGGTAATCTGTACGACGTTTAAAATTATTAACAAACAGTGGAGATCCTGTTGAGACGGCTCGTTACGAACCCATCTGGATCTGCACTGTTTGCAAACATTGTCTCTATAGAGGTCTGTGGTGTTGAAAGGGTTAAAGGTACATTCCCACTCAGTAGTCACAAACTGTTCTTTCTATCAGAGACATCATCCAAGACATTCTCTGGCAAAACAAACATTAATTCACCTTTACCCCACGTATTGAATGGCATTATTATACATTTTATATCGGACATAAATTTTCACACTGATATCAGGGGCGATAACTGTGTTTCCTTAAACTGTTAACGGACATTACTATGTATTATCTGTTTGTATTTTTTGATGCGCAATGATCATGCTATTTTTTAAGGTGACGCATTTAATTAGTATAAATAATTAAAATATATCATGCCTCATTTGCATATGAAAATAGCCTGATACCACCGCGCGTCACTATCAGTAAAATAAACATTACTAAATTATTATATCTGTATAGCGGGCACTCGTATTGTTTAGAACTGGTGAATAGTAACACAATTATACACTTATTTAATTCATATAAAGAACATTTTGTGCCTACTGAGTGGGCATGTACCTTTAACCATTACACTGCTGAATTAAATTTTGTCGTCTGCAGTTTTTTTTTTTTCTTCCATTTTTCTCATCAAACACATGGTTTGACAACACTTTAGAATCAATTACATTGGAAATGGTTCTAAATTGCTGTCAAACCATGTTTCATTGAGACAGAAAAACAAAACATAAAATAACGTTTTTTTGCATTCTAAAGTGCTGTGAAACCATGTTTTTATTGAGAAAAAGTGAAAGTGAATGGGTTTAACGTCCCAGCAACAGCTACAGTCATTTAGGGATGGGAGAACCGAAATATAAAATAACAGCAGATGACAATTTACGTTTCCCGTATTCTAAGTGTTAATGTATTATCCAATCCACAGCCACAGCGGGAATAGAGGCAGAACCTAGCAACAGGAAAGTAGGCGTGGCCTTACGAGACCTGCGGAAAGTCTACGCCACTGGCAACAAGGTGGCTGTCGACGGGCTCACACTCAACTTCTTCGAGGGCCAGATAACTTCGTTCCTCGGGCACAATGGCGCCGGCAAGACAACCACCATGTAAGTACCGTAAAAACCCTAAATATTCAGACACAATTTATTCTGGGAAGCACTCATTAAAGGTACATGCCCACGCAGCATGTTACACTGTACTACTACTTTTCATTTTCTGTCATGCCTTATATGAGCCATTTGTCTACCCACTAACGAGTTATTTTTAATTACGGCGCGTGTTAATTGGTGTTAAATCGCATTTTATATGCCGCGACCAGAAAGGGTATTTTCCGACCTCGTGCTATTTTTACCAATACGCGTCACGTGACACGGTCAATCATATCACATATTTGACATGCGCAGTGAAGTATCGGAAGTTGAGAAGAAAAATCTCTGTTCGAGTCCAAATCTAAATCTCCACGTAACTCTTTCCATTTGGTGATCTGGTCGCCAATATCAACCACTCTCTGTACTGCCTGTCCCTCAGACATTTCGCCTTTTTTTTGGCCGACGCTGTTTCATACAATTTCCGTCCTAAACGTTTCGACATGTTGATATTCTTGTTTACATATTAGGAAGCCTACTGGCGCGCGTAGTATACTGCGCATGCGCATCGCAAGCCGTGATGTGAAAGTCGTCGTCCCCGCACATTATCAAAATAGACTGTTACCACCGCGCGTCGCTAACAGTAAATTGATAATTAATAAATGATTATATTTGTATAGCGGGCACTCGTAATTTTTAGAACTGGTGGAATAGTGACATAATTATACACTTATTTAATTCCTATAAAGAACATTTTGTGCCTACTGCGCGGGCATGTACCTTTAATAATATGAGACATGCCGTGTAATTTTGTACCGAAGAACATTTTCAATTTTTCATGGAATATGTTGCAGAAATGTCTTACCGCCCGCCCATCCGCCCATCCGCCCATCCGCCCATCCGCTCATCCGCCAATTTATCTATCTGTCAATCAATCATACAGTCGACCTCTGTGTATGTTTCAGGTCGGTATTGACGGGTCTATTCCCACCAACCAGTGGCACGGCGTACATCCACGGTGAAGACATCCGGTCGCAGATGGACACAATTCGGCGCAGCCTCGGAATGTGTCCCCAACACAATGTCCTCTTTGACCTGTAAGTGAACATTCAAAATATGTTGATCAGTAGCCAATTTCACCAACATTGCAAAGTACACTTTTCTAGCAAAGTATACTTTGAGGGAGTAATCATTTATTTTTCCTAAAATGCATTATTTCATATAGAACTAACGACTGCGTATATTTGATGATTAAAAATATGCAGAATTATTATACTGAATTTATTACATTATCACAGCCAAAATGGCTGTGATAATGTAATACATTCAGTATAATAAAAATTAATAAATTTATCCTAAAATTGAAAATTTCTCCCTCAAAGTATACTTTGCAATGTTGGTGAAATAGGCTACTGTCCTCAGTTCACCATTTCACCCCTAAGTAACTGGCATGGACTATTTAATTGTAAGTGTGAGACTGTTGTACATTATACAGAAAAGGGGGTCATTGTGTAAATATCCACAAATGGTGCAGATCTTGATGAGACGGCTCGTTACGAGCCGGCTCAACATGATCTACACTGTTTGCAAACATTAGGAATGAGGTCTCTAGTGTTGAAAGGCCTGTCACCCCTTAGTAACTGACATGGACTATTTCATGTTAAGTTTGAGACGGTTCTATTTATATGCAGAAAAGGGTTTAATTTTGTAAAAAAATAAAAATTATCCACAAGTTGTGCAGATCTTGATGAGACTTGTTACAATCGGCTGTTTATGATCTACATACACAAATATTATGAAAGATGTCTCTTGTGTTGCAGGGCCTTTCACCCCTAAGTAACTGACATGGGCTAATAAGTAGCCACCATATGCGCTGGTGTGGGACTAAGAGTATTCCATATATACTCCGGTGTGTGACAAGGATATTCCACCCGAGTGGTCAGAATATGTTGTCAGAAACGAGGCTTTTCCGAGTTTCTGACGACATATTCTGACCACGAGGGTGGAATATCCTTAGTCACACACCAGAGTATATCTGGAATACTTTTTCTCGCATACCTACTAAGTCCAGAATCATGTTTAGCCATAGTACGCCATCAACGAACCACCATAGTATAATACTAACTTTTTTTCTTTATATGCTATCTCCAATACAACCACTCAATCGCATTACCCGTATCAAGAAATGGGTGTAAACAAAGTTTACACCAGCAAATTAGAGTCTCCTACATTGGATCGAAACATTTAACACATAACGGCCCAATGAAAATACGGTCTGAAGACGCCCATGACATCATGTGTAAACCCAATTACTACATACACAAAATAAATAGGACGTAGTACGAGACAAACTCATATAAATATTGAAAATAGACCATATATCCTTGATTCAAATTTGTACAATAATGTTTACAGAATCATTTTATGTTTTTATTTTGAATATTTATTGCAATTCCGAAACGCTGTCTTCAATTACGCAAATATCAGTCCGCCGAAAGTTTCACTCCGACGGACATTTGTCATTTCAACACTTTGCCGTTTTCAAGAAATTCTTGATCACTGGATTATTAAACAAATATTCCAATCACTATCAACTGTCACTATACATATGTTTGGGGAAGAATCAACAACATACGAGCTAAATATTTTGCTGTCAATTACATGTGTTTTTTTTAATAATAATCATGTATTCAGTATTCGGCCAACTGATTTGCAGATGCCCCTTACACAACTCGTCCCACAAATTTACGCAAATTTGATAAAACTGGATAAAACATGAAATAAATAATAGCCTACATAACAAATCCAGAGCGACGTTGTTGACATTGTTGTCTACTGACAGTACTGTGTAGAGAGCGTGTGTTTGTAAACAATGCAGACAACGTTTGGAAGCCAATACACAAAAAGTAGTTCCGGCAGTGTGTGACAGGTCAGCCGTGTGAGATAGCCGTGTGAGACAGAAAAACCCCACATGGGCATGGCAGGAGTGTCAGAATATGTTGTCAGAAACGAAGTTTTGCCGAGTTTCTGACAACTTATTCTGATCATGATAGGTGGAATATTCTTGTCCCACACCAGGATATTTTCAGTCCAGACGTAGAAAGTTGACAAAATTTTAATAGCAAATGATTTGCCATCAAAATTTTGTCATCTTTCGATGTCATTTGTAAGAAAATAAGTTTCAAGCAAAATCACACACATTCTGAGATAGGAAATCACCTAGCGTGTCTCATATATGGAGATTGTTGTTGCAGGTTGACGGTGGATGAACACATGTGGTTCTACGCGCGACTTAAGGGCTCTGATTCCAAGCAGGTCAAGGTCGAGATGGAACAGATGATCAAAGATGTCGGCCTGCCCCACAAACGACACGAAATGTCACGCAATTTATCCGGTATGTCTTGCGGATGTCATGGTGGCTTAGTGGTTAAATGTAGTAGGTAGGCTGATTTAGTATGACGTAGTAAATCTTGTGCGTTGGCTGTTTCATTTTAACAGCTAATTCTATGTCTAATTATTGATGATTGATTTTCTGATGTGTATAAAACATTTGCCAGACCATTATAACGTCGGAAATATATGCATACAAAATGTTAGAAGCAGAATTGGCGACTATTGATGTTATGATTCAAACATAACACATAATCACATGAATGGGTAATTTCATTTACATTCAATACCTACAATCAGAGCTCCAGTTAAGGTGCGTATTTTCTTATTTCTCCATCAAAAATGGCAAGTTGGGAGTGCTTTAGAATCGTCTCAATGAGACGATTCTAAAGCACTCCCAACTTGCCATTTTTGGTGGAGAAATAACAAAATTTCCCACAAAGTTCAACAAATTACGCAGCTTAACTAGAGCTGTGCCTACAATACCTACATTCAATTTAAAAAGTTGACTATGACCTGTTCAAAGCCTTCTTTGAACATTTTACTACATGCATTTTATCTTTTTCGGTGTTGACATAATTGCTGAAATATCCCTTAACTCTTTGCATGCTAGCGGCGAAAATATCCGCCAAACGAATTAGGAGTACATGTATATGTTTCATTTCTCTCTGTAAATATGTCTTGAAATTTCATTAGAATTGAGTCCTCAGGACTCAATTCTAATGAAATTCCAAGACATATTCATGATATTTACGTGGAGAAATACAAGAAAATATGATGAATTCTTGTCCGCTAGTTTTGAACTATTTATAGCCCACAAGTTTCCCAACATGCAAAGAGTTAAAATGCCCAAATGCTAGTTGATGATCCATCAATCTTCCTGTGTAGGTGGCATGAAGCGGAAGCTGTCCGTTGCCATAGCGTTTGTGGGCGACTCAAACACGGTGATCCTGGATGAACCGACGGCGGGAATCGACCCGTACGCCCGACGCGCCATCTGGCAGCTTCTACTGAAACTGAAGAAAGGTACGACTTGGCACAGGGGCAAATCTGGTCGTGACATTGGACTCGTCCCCGCCTCGGAATGTGTTTCCTAGCCGAGCCTGATAAACTTGATATCAAAAGCCTGGTATTTACTTAGTTACTTGGTTCTTTAAGCGTGACTCACGTGTTTGTCTTGAAATTCTCTCCACTTGATGCAGAACCTACGTTTCATGAACTTTATTCCGTGAAGAGACTACCCGATTTGAATTTTTTTTCTCCTAATATCTGAAGGGAAGCCAACCTTGTATAATTTAAATTGATGACCTCTTAGTCACTTAAGCGGACGATGGAATAGAGTGTCTTCTATGTTTTATTGTTGGAATTACTGTCTGTTCCATGTTTTGCTGTCGACCAACTTTTGGCTATTAAACACATTAAATCTAAAAAATATTTAAAAGTACATGTAAGTACTTTTTTATAAATAACAAAAAAGCCCCCAGGAAAATCGTTTTTTCGCAATAAAAAAATCAATATTTGATGGAATTTCATCACATACATTTTTTGGGGAGGGTTACTTTTTTGTTATTGATAAAAAAGTACTTTATTTTAAATATTTTTCAGGTTTAATGTGTTTAATAGCCAAAAGTTCGTCGGCAGCAAAACGTGGAACAGACAGTAGTCTATCAATGGCGAGCCTCGGAATTCCTGCAGTTTCCTATCCTCGCCTAATAATCTGGATATATGTGACTGGAGAAATAGGGTCTATGGGTTTTACGACCAGTGTAGATCAAAATCAGCCTGTGCATCCACACCCTGATCAGGATCTGTACTATTCGACATTCCATTGGCATCCTTCTAACAAGTAATATAGATTGTTATCAGTCTACATGTGTGTGGTATTTGATCAGGAGCTACACTGTTCACAAACCACATAAGCCCTTTCCTCCAGTCACAGCCACACATAAATAGCTAATCAGGGGTAGGAATTTTCAGGCTATATTATGATTCAGAATTAGAGGTTCCTGATAATTGCAGAAAAATAATAACACACTGCAAAAATATGTTTGTTTAGCCATTTTCAGGATTTGGCATTTGAAACTGTTCCCACACCTATAATGTCAGGCTAATGACTAATATGTGACTGTGAATGGAGAAATGGAGCTTATGAGATTTGCGACCAGTGTAGAATTGATAAAATAGCTCACTCCTGTAGCCTGATAGCGATTTATATTGCTTATTAGAAGCATGACTAGTGTTTCATTAATGGAATAATGACCAGGGCCCGGTTGCTCAAAACCTCTGTTAGCTTAACAGACTGTTAAATCCTTAGCAATGCTAAGGATTTATCAGTCTGTTAAGCTAACAGAAGCTTTGAGCAATCGGGCCCAGGCTGATCTCAATCTACATACATGTAGGTTGCAAATCCCATTAGCCCTATTTATTCAGTTATAGCCACATACATCAAGATTACCAGGCGAGGCTAGGCAAATACAGGAATTCCGAGGCTCGCCATTGATAGGCTAATTTCACCTATTACACTGAGAATACCAAGCTAAAATATGTCTTTTGATATCAAGCCTCGAGCCTCTCCTATATTTTCAGGACGTACTTTAATCTCCCAGGGCAGACTGCTGTGTGGCTCCTGTCCTATAGATCTCCATATAATTCATCTCCTATACTTTCAGGATGTACAATAATCCAGTCTACACACCACATGGATGAGGCCGACGTACTGGGAGACCGTATAGCTATAATCTCCCAGGTCCGACTGCTGTGTGGCTCTTGTCCTATAGATCTATATAATCCATCTCGTATACTTTAAGGACGTACAATAATATTGTCTACACACCACATGGATGAGGCAGACGTACTGGGAGACCGTATAGCTATAATCTCCCAGGGCCGACTGTTGTGTGGTTCCTGTCCTATAGATCTATATAATCCATCTTGTATACTTTAAGGACGCACAATAATCCTGTCTACACACCACATGGATGAGGCCGATGTACTGGGAGACCGTATAGCTATAATCTCCCAGGGCCGACTCTGCTGTGTGGGCTCAAGTCTGTTCCTGAAGAACAAGTATGGAAGCGGCTACTACCTGACCTTGGTGCGCAGTGATGTTGACATTGACGAGGATGAGGAACTGAAGAAGCAGCTCGAGGAGATCCCCAGTAGACCAATGTCTGCGGCAAGCATACGGACGCTGGTCGATGTCCAGGTAAGGCCTAAAAATACATAGAAAACATCAGGCAAGGCTAGGAAACGAGTCGGAATTCCGAGGCTTGCCGTTTCCAAGCCGGAGTCCGATAAGCTTGATATAAACATACACTCCCTATATATTCTATCTACCAAGTGTGGATGGGTGGTGATCCCGAGTCGACCAATGTCTGTGACAAGCGTACGGATGCTGGTCGGTGTTAACGTAAGGACAAAAAAATACATAGGAAAGAAACACGTAGGAATTCTAAGGCTTGTTGTTCAATGTTCAATTCATTCGCACTGATCAATGTCTCTTATAGCTGTATATGCCACTGTGCTATTATACAAAATCAAGTAGTTTGGTTGGCCTAGACTGCACACATCCGCCTTGACCAACCAAATTTACTGGTTTTTTTTGTCCAAGCTTCGGCCGACCTCTGTAATGTTTGTCAGTTTATGAGATTTTCTCCGTTACCACATATCTGTGTTTTGACGATATTGATTTAAGAAATATAATTTCCACAAACAATGTTGAAAGTTTACTGTAATATCAGGAATTTAATTCTATGTGTGATCTGTATTTTTATTGACCTTCGATGTGGGTCATTTATCATTTACAATATATATTGGTGATATTCAAAGCCAGTTTTGAAAAAAAAAAACATCCTTTGCAATTAGGAAGAAATATCATATTCTGCCCTATATATATAACTAATGGCCAGAAATCCAGTGTGAAATCTGGAAATCTTCCATTTTAGCCTCCATTTGTATGTGACTGTTTTGTTAAATGGACGTAAAACCCCATTAAATCAATCAATCTATTTCAGCCGGTTGTATTAAATGAGAATGAAAACGATGACGAGGGATACGCCGACAGTAAATCTGACAGTGACCCGCCCACCCCACCCCGGGAGGGAGCCAGCATGGGTATGTAATAGTGTATGAATTCAAGGAATACCTCACTTTCTTTAATATGTGGTTGTGACTGGCGAAATGGGGATTATGAGTTTTGCAACCAGTGTAGATCCAGATCAGCCTGTGCTGTGCATCCGCACAGTCTTATCAGGATCTGTACTGTTTGCCATTCCATCAATGAAACACCTGTCAAGCTTCTAACAAGCAATATAAATCGTTACCAGGATACAGGAATGTGCTATTTGCCCAGGAGCTACACTAGTCAGAAATGACATAAGCCTCATTTCTGCAGTCACAGCCACATACATGTACAGTCGCACCTGTACTAACGGCCACCTGTATTAAGCGTCTCCCTCCGTTAAGCGGCCATTTTATTTCCCCCCAATGAAAATTACTCTAAAATGCACCTGTATTAAGCGTGAACCTGTCTAACGCGGGCAACGGCCATGCAAAATCTTCCATTTTGACTCGAAATCCTCGTTTTAGCGACCATTCTCGGAAAATATCGGAAATTCTAAAAAAAAAGCTGGAACCAAATTCGTTCAGGTAATCCCCATTTCCCACCCAGTGACCTAAATCTCGCTAATTGCAGGCCTGCCAAACTGTTTACAATACCATTTCAATTTGTTTTTTGACACCCGATTGTTTGACCAAATTTTCGCCCCGTACAGGCACCGGGGCGGGATCAACTGATCCTGAGAATAGTGCTGCAGTAGCCATTGCTTGTCGTAAAAGGCGACTAAACTGGCTTAACGATTGGGTTCATACTTTCCGGAACCCACTATACCGTATTTGGCCCTCATGTACATTTTTGGCTTTCTTGTATGTGAGAGTTGAGTCGGGCTATGCCCCATATATAAAAGTAAGATTAGCGCTAATCCTATTACTTTTAGGGGATGGGATAAATGATGCTGGTGTGGCGAGGGCCTGGCACCAGATCAGGTTGTTCTAATTTCAGGACTGAATATATATTTTGATTGTAAATATTGAGTTCTGAAGTTGGGATTTACCCCCCTCGGACAGGTGGATACGGGACTCGACCCCGTTGACCCGTCTGCGTGTAGACTCCCTGAGGCTTGTACCTCTATGTCAGAAAAGCGGACGTTAAACCCTATTCACTCACTCACTCACTTGACCAAATTTTCATCACATCATTACGCGATTCACTAAAATCATGCCTACTCGCTGTGACAATAAAAGTCACGGGTCGATAGTTTCAATAATTCCCCTAGCCAAACACACAGGTGGAAGACTCGGACATATGACACCAAAAAAATGCCTATTAAAAAAATCCCATTACCCCACCCACTTGGTCTCGTACATTAGGGTAGGGTGGTGGGGGGAGGGCTTCAGAAATCCCGATTTTATTTTTGAATTTTTTTTTTTTTACACAAAGACGCATTTTGTGTTTGGCATTTCTAATTGACATAGGCGCCGCTTAGATCAATGAGTATTCGAAATTAAAGTAAACACTGTATATCATGATGTACATATGAACTTAAGACAAGTTTGACTGTACATTAATTGTACATATAAATCTATATGGAACAAGTTATAAGTTGGTCCAAGATGAACCTCCATTAAGCACCCACCTGTGTTAAGCAAGGAATTTTGGACTTTCCCATGGCCGCTTGCTTAAGACAAGTTTGACTGTATATAGATAGGCATTTTATGAATCAAATATTGCACTTACAGCTGTATGTTCGTCAATCTTGTAAGAGTATCAGTGAAGCAAGTCATGTTGTTTATTATTCAGAATATTTTCAGTATGTCCATCAATATTGTATGATTGTCAGTGAAACAACTATTAAAGAGCATTTATAAACAATGTTTCTTTGCACACCCACCCTTTCCTTCCTAGATATGTTGTGAAATGATTTTTGTATCTGGGTGTGTGGGTGTATTCTACAGGATTGCTAGTAAAGACAGTGATGGTATTTTTCATTTGTTTTCCTTGAAATGATACCAGGTCAATATTTCCATCAATCTTCCAGGATTGTCAGTGAAGAAAGTGACGGCCTTTATCCCTTTGTTTCCTTCTTTGAAAAAATGATACCAAGTCAATATCTCCCATCAATCTTCCAGGATTGTCGGTGAAGAAAAAAGTGACGGCGTTTATCCAGAAGTTTGTGGGCAGTGCGCGACTGGTGGAAGACAACATGACGGAACTGTCCTACCAGCTACCGGACGACGCCGCCCACGAGGGCAGGTTCCAGGAGCTATTCCAGGCACTGGAGACCAATCACAGGAACCTGGGGATATCCAGCTTCGGTATATCGGACACCAGTCTCGAAGAGGTGGGTAGAAGAAATTTGTGGATTGGTCAGTTTATTCGGTTTATTTGAGGTCCCCAGGGTGTCCGGTTTAGAGACATTATAGGAATGAATGGCCTTTTTGTGGAATGTATCGGGGTATAAACTTGGAAAAGTCGCGGGAATACTGGACGAAGGCCGGAAGGCCTCGTCCAGTAATCCTGCGACTTTTCCAAGTTTATTATAGGAATGTATGGCCTTTTTGTGGAATTTATCGGGGTATGAACTTGGAAAAGTCACGGGAATACTGGACGAAGGCCGGAAGGCCTCGTCCAGTATTCCCGTGACTTTTCCAAGTTTATATCCCCCGTTAAATTCCACAAAAAGGCCATTCATTCCTTATAATTCTAGCATTTGAAATAAATTCATCAAGAAAATGTGTTTATTTTCCGTTTTCTTAAGAATTATTTCAACTGCGCCTCACGGTTACGGAAAGTAGTTCGGCATGGGAGTTTACTCGGATATAAATTTTGGACAGAGACTTGCTACGGGCCAATCAAATGTTAGGGAATTGTGTAAATAGTTTTGTGCTGGAATTATTGTAGATCATTGAGATTAATATTTAATCACTGCAGGAGTCTAGGAATTGATCCAAAAGCCTGTGATAGTTGCGGCCATGAGACAAGGATCCATCCCATGGTCTTATGTGACCTTAGCTGTTGATAGGCCGTTAAACACCAATCAATCAACCATCCATCCATTCATCAGTCAATCTATCATGCCAATCAATCAATCAATCAATCAGGCAACCTATCAACCAATCAATAAATCTACCAACACAATCAATCAGTCAACCAACCAACCAGTCGATCAATCAATCAATTTGCAGGTATTCCTGAAGGTGACGGAGGAGACGGGGCTGGATGAACCCACAGACGAGAAGAAACGGTCCAAGTTGGAGGAAATATCCGATGGTGAGTTAGTATATATGTGTACAGATGGTCTAGTGGTTGAAGCATGGTGAACTTGCAGACCTGGGGCGCGTTTCACTAAACTTTGTACGACTAAAATGTTCGTAAGTGCAAATTTAGAATCGTCTGGAAATTTCAGTTGATGGAATTACATTTATTGAGCATAGGCTGCATATGCAGCCTATGCTCAATAATTGTAAATCCAATAATTGTTTCCAAGAAAACATTGTTGATGTGAAATTTACAGACTGTCATAAGTTTGCACTTACGAACATTTTAGTTGTACGAAGCTTAGTGAAACGGCCCCCAGAGGTTGTTGGGTTTAGTCTTCACCGTAGGGTTCTGATGTAGTAGTTGGAGACCGGACTAGAGGTTGTTGGTCCAGTCCCCTATCTAAGGTTGTGGTATAATGGTCAGACCACTGGGCTTCAATACTGTCTATATTTGTGACTGGAGAAATGGGGCTAATGGGTTTTGTGACCAGTGCAGTTCCCGATGAAATAACACCAGTAGCCTGATAACTTGCTAGCTTGCTTCATTGATGGAATGGTGAACAGTGCAGATCCCGATCAGACTGTGCGGATGCACAGGCTGATCAGGATCTGCACTGATCGCAAAATCCATAAGCCCCATTTCTCCAGTCACAGCCACATTTCATTTTCTAGGTGGTCGGGTCCCCAGGTCGGTATCGAGACTGAGTTTTCGCAGGAAGAAGAAATTATCTCTGTTTGGTCGCCGAGGTGGACGTGTGGACAGCAAGACCAACCTCATGGCCGAAGACGATACAGGTGAGTGTCGTGAGAAAATGGGGCTTATTAGAAAATATGCCATGGATTTGATAAGTTAATTTTGGTTGAAATCGGTCATTCACGTACCATAAAGAAAAAAACACATATTGAATATTTGTGGTTGTGACTGGAGAAATTGGGCTTATGGGATTTGTGACCAATGTAGATCCAGATTGGGTGTTTCTAGACTGTACAGATGCACTGGCTGATCTGGATCTACACTGGTTGCATAATCCATAAGACCCATTTATCTATGGATGGCCGAAGAGGACAAAGGTGAGTGTCATGAGTAGTATATAAATGTCCCCTTGTTGGGGGGAATATTGTTGATAACCCACAATATTCCCCTCAACAAAGGGCAGTGTCATGAACAAGTAGGGCTTATTAACTTCACTACCAGTATAGAATGTCCATTTATCAGGGCTGGCAATTTTCAGGATATATCCTGAAATTAGGATTTTAGATTCCTGATAATTGCAGAAAAATACTAGTGTTTTAACATGGGAAGTGCACTTTTACATGTGGAACTATTCCCACCCCTGATTTAGGGCTGTTCCCACCCCTGATTTAGGGCTGTTCCCACCTGTTCCCACTCCCGATTTAGGGCTGTTCCCACACCTGATTTAGGGCCTACACCATTGGTACCATAATAAGCATAACTCTTCGGACACAATTTATCAATGTTGTACCTATAGTCCCAGAGCTGGCTCAACTTTATTTACACTTTTTTGGCACACGGGTTCTGATGGTGGTTTCCAATATACAAATGTCTGCCGAGTTCAAAAATCCATTTCTTAAAAATACAAACCTGGCAGTTTTTTCACAAATCGAGGGTCTTTTAGGGGACCCACATTTTTTAGTCATTATCCGTACAAGAGAAACACACGTTGATTTCAGACATGATGTGTCATTTTCTCAAAATTAATAACACCATTGTTTGACATAGACATACAATATGACATTATTGTGCGTTTTCTAAGTTTTTGTCAAATTGAGGGTTGCATAGGGACCCATATCAACTACTGTTTCAAAAAGAACACACCATCATGATTCACCACACGCATAACATATGTGAAACAATGGTTTTGTTGGTTCTCGGGATATATTGAATACATTAAACATTATTGACATGTAAAATAATCAGCACACGCCATTATTTTTAGTCATTTATGCAAATTGGTAACATAGGCCACCATTTTTTAAAATTCTCATTTTGTAAATACGCCTGCTACAAATTATGATACGAATGTGTGTAATATGTCTAGATATATGTTTTCATGGTCAAGGATCATGATAAATATACTTTCAATTTGATGGGACGCATCCCCCGAGTCAAGAATATGCAAATTTGGCAATAAAATAATAAAAAAACATGTTTATTTTCACACATCACTTTTAAAAATATTCATAAGCCAGGGATTCCGCTGGGGAAAATAAAAAAATCGCTACTTCCAAAAAAAATGGCGATAAAAAATTACAATTTTCGAGAAAAAAAAAAAAAAAAACATCCCCCCGACCCCCCCCCCCTCCCCCCCCCCCCCCCCCCCCCCCCCCCCCCCCCACCCCCCCCCCCCCCCCCCCCCCCCGAAAATTGTAATTTTTTATCGCCAATTGTTTATTTTTATCACCAATTGCGAAAGTGGCGATCGCCAGCGGAATCCCTGATAAGCGCGTAATTTTTATAGCATTTTAATGGCTGGAACCTGTTGAGTGTTATGCTGTGGTTGTGTATTTATGCTTTATTGCAAAAAGAACTGATTTATTGATAAACTCATACAATGTATTGTTATGCAAATAAGATACTGCGTCACATAATAGTTTCATCAGAACTATGCTCAAATATAAAAGTATCACATGATAGGAGATTAAATTATGTATTTCCATAGTCATAAATGTGAATATGTATTTATATAATGACAAATACGATTGTGATTTGATTGGGTATATTCCCCGAGTCTTGAATATGCAAATTATGCATCAAATTAATAAAACATGTGTCCTTATTAATGCACGTGGTTATGCAATATAATATAAGCATAATTTGCATATGATTTGTGCGATGACATTATAGTATAGGAATGAGTGGCCTTTTTGTGGAATTTATCGGGGTATAAACTTCGAAAAGTCGGGGGAATACTGGACGAAGGCCGGAAGGCCTCGTCCAGTATTCCTGCGACTTTTCCAAGTTTATATCCCCGATAAATTCAACAAAAAGGCCATTCATTCCTTATAATTCCAGCATTTGAAATAAATTCATCAAGAAAATGTGTTTTTTTTTCCGTTTTCTTAAGAATTATTTCAACTGCGCCTCCCGGTTACGGAAAGTAGTTCGGCGTGGGAGTTTACTGGGATATAAATTTTGGACAGAGACTTGCTACGGGCCAATCAAATGTTAGGGAATTGTGTAAATAGTTTTGTGCTGGAATTATTGTAGATCATTGAGATTAATATTTAATCACTGCAGGAGTCTAGGAATTGATCCAAAAGCCTGTGATAGTTGCGGCCATGAGACAAGGATCCATCCCATGGTCTTATGTGACCTTAGCTGTTGATAGGCCGTTAAACACCAATCAATCAACATTAATTAATACACACACACTGCTGGGTTGATGTTATTTACATTTTCCGGCACACAAGTTTTGATGGTTGTTCCCAATGTCAAAATGACTGCTGAGTACAAAAATACATTTCGTAAAAACACAAACCTAGCAGATTTTTCACAATTTGAGGGTTTTCTATGGTCCCTAATTTGTAACTTATAATTTTCGACAAAACAGAAATACATGTATACGTATGCAGTTTATCGAAGTAGTTATATCAGTGTATATAATAAACACCATTCTTAGGAATACAAATTGTGTAATTCATTATCATATTGCCATACGATTCTAATGTGTGAGGGTCACATAGGGATATAATTATGTCAGTCAAATGCCTATTCCATAACGTTTGATCATGCGAAACGTTTATTATTTCGATCCAAATGTTTCAGTGTTTTCTATGTATGTCACATATTCAAGTAAGGATACTATGAATTGAATATATTGTGATTAATAATAGAGGAATTTGGCACCAAGTGACGTTCTTACAGGAAAGCAAGCCGAGTTACGGTGTTTTCGCAAATCACAATTTATTTTGTGAAAGTTATGAAACTCGTCACAGATTGAATGCCATGTTTAAATTTGACAGCAACATTTGTGATGCAAATACTTATACGATTACTATCTATGTCTAGCGATTATTCGATGCAGTGATATAGAGACCTGAGTATTCTAAATGTGAGGATCACACAGGGATTTCAATTTTACATACAGATGAGCAAGAAAATGCGTGTTTACTGTCACAATGGCCAAGTAAGTTTGTGCGCATTTCTCATATCTCTGCTTTGTGGCCACATATGCACACATTACTATGGTTATTATAGGAATGAATGGCCTTTTTGTGGAATTTATCGGGGTATAAACTTGGAAAAGTCGCGGGAATACTGGACGAAGGCCGGAAGGCCTCGTCCAGTATTCCTGCGACTTTTCCAAGTTTATATCCCCGCTAAATTCCACAATAAGGCAATTCATTCCTTATAATTCCAGCATTTGACAAAATTCATCAAGAAAATGAGTTTATTTTCCGTTTTCTTAAGAATTATTTTAACTGTGCCTCACGGTTACGGAAAGTAGTTCGGCGTGGGAGTTTACTGGGATATAAATTTTGGACAGAGACTTGCTACGGGCCAATCAAATGTTAGAGAATTGTGTAAATATTTTTGTGCTGGAATTATTTCTTAATTAAAAAGAGTAATTAATATGTACAATTCGTCTATACGAGTGTGTCCTTTTATACTTTCATTTATATTGTACACAACAAATAATGTATGCTACATTTATAATGCATTTAATTCATTGGTTGTTGTAGTACATGATATACAGATATTAAATGTATACATTGTACATACACTTTCTGGCACACAGGATTTGATGGTTGTTCTAATGTAAAAATTTCTGCTGAGTTTAAGAATCCAATTCATAAAAACACAAGCCGAGTAGAAATTTTCACAAATTGAGGGTTTCCTAGGGGACGCTCTTTTTCACTTGTCATTTTCAACAAAACAGAAATTTATGTATGACATTTATCAGTACTTATGCATATAATAAACACCATTCTTAAAAAAGAATGCACATTGTATCATGCATTATCATATGTGTCATACGATTATTAAGAGTGAGGGTTAGATAGGGATTTCAATGTATGCCGGTTAAAACTCAAATGTTGATTCAATAACGTTTTGGTGGGTGGGAGCATGCGATGGGTAATTTAACGATCAGGGTTCATCCTTACCGGAATCCCGACTGGAGACAGGTCAGGTTATTCTAATTTCAGGGCTGAATATATTTGTTCTCGATGTAAATATTCTGTTCTGATTTTGGGATTTTCCCCCCAATGTTAAAATGGGATCGAACCCGTTTGCCCGGCCTAACATGACCTTAGCTGTTGATAGGCCGTTAAACACTAATAAACAAACAAACAATAACGTTTTGTCTTGCGAAATGTTTTGTTTCTAGTCATTTATTTCAGGGTTATTGTTTTATTCATGGCACATAATCAATGAAGGATGATCTGGATTGAGTTTATTGTGATTATAATTAGAGAAATTTTGCATAAAATGAAGTTGTTACATGACGGCAATCCGAGCAGCGCTGTTTCGCAAATCAAAGTTCTTGTTTACGTCCACCCGTCTGTCTGTTTCAACGCAAGGTTTTATAATGATTTTATCTCCAAGTCGCACATACAGCAACGGCATAAATTCATCATTTAAACACATCACATAACATACTTCACAAACTCATGAATGAATGCGTCATTTTGTTGCTTTGGCATGTGATTGATAGGCAGATTAGCAGCCACCTTGGTTAAAATACAGTCACTGGCATATGTCAATGTACATACTTAAATGCAACAACACCACATGGACATAGTTTTTATACGACCGTTTTTCCGCTGGGCGGGTGGGTGGCTGACAGAAAAAGTGCATAGTTTGTGTACACAACTCCTCCGAAACCGTTCAGTTGATCGATCTGAAACTATACACACGTCTTCTACATGTACACATATTGAAGATGTGCACCTTGGTGATTTTATGCCGAAAAAATATTTTTTAACAAAAATATCACCTTTTTAACTTTTTCTACATTTTTCTATACAATTCTATATACGGTACAGCGTTTGTGTACACAACTCCTCCGAAACCGTTCAGTCGATCATTCTGAAACTATACACACGTCTTCTACACATATTGAAGATGTGCACCTTGGTGATTTTATGCCGAAAAAATATTTTTTAACAAAAATATCACCTTTTTAACTTAGCCATTTTTTCTACATTTTTCTATACAATTCTATATACGGTACAGCGTTTGTGTACACAACTCCTCCGAAACCGTTCAGTCGATCATTCTGAAACTATACACACACACGTCTTCTACACATATTGAAGATGTGCACCTTGGTGATTTTATGGCGAAAAAATATTTTTTAACAAAAATATCACCTTTTTAACTTAGCCATTTTTTCTACATTTTTCTATGCAATTCTATATATGGTACAGCGTTTGTGTACACAACTCCTCCGAAACCGTTCTGTCAATCGTTCTGAAACTATACACACGTCTTCTACACATATTGAAGATGTGCACCTTGGTGTTTTTATGCCGAAAAAATATTTTTTAACAAAAATATCACCTTTTTAACTTAGCCATTTTTTCTACATTATTGTATCCAATTCCCTATCATTTCTGCTTTAAACTCTACTTTTCTATCTCTGCCTAAATTAGTATACATGTTTAGCACAACGAGATGAAGAAATAATGCTATAGACTTTCATTTTCTCATTAATGTTTCTTGCCTTGGTGACAGCTTCATATTTCTGCATCTTCGCTGTCTGGCCCATATTCGACGGGCGTATTTTGCGACTTGTGGCACTATTGTTCTATTTGCTATGTTTGATTCATTATTTGGTGCATGCCATTCCCTTTGCAAATAATGTTCATAGATGTATAAATGTATGTGACCCGCCATAAGAATTATGTTGTAAAGATATAAGCTTGTGAGTCATCATGGTACACATTCATATTGTGAAACAAGCTGATATATTCAACTAGTAACGTAATTGAATCTTACAGTTTATTTGATCCTTTAGCCTCAATGAAAGGCACACTATGTTAGGTTGTGTAGTATGTAGAGGTAGATGTAAATTGCCTTCTCCGAGTATTGAACCGCATGTTTTCAGAACCAACTGGCGTCAAATATAAGTAGATTTGCATTCACTAACCGTCTAATAGCGTTGTAGATCATCTTAATTCTGCTGCTTCCAACTAGTCACTTAACATTCATTTTTGTAAAGCCTTTATACAGTCACTGTAGACAATTATCTGAAGCACGTCCAGAACAAGAACAAATCGTTTCGCAATTATTCACCATAGTTGTTCTTTTACTTTTTATCCGTATGACCGTAATATCTGCATACATGTATTAACATATTTCTTGCAACATATACCATCAACATCCACTAAAACTTTAGGGTGGATTTAATGAAAGCCCCACTGGAAATAATGATGTCAAACATGACGTCAGTTGATTCTGATAAACATGACTCTCATCTGTGGCACCTATATCTCCAGTTTACACTGTGTATGAGTGATGAAGCTATACAAGTACTTGTGCCTCACTTTAGCAATCTATATATATTGTGTTTTAGTAGTAACCAGTGTAGATCACTGTGTTGTCACTGATTGAACATGTTGATGAACATGTATCTTATTAAATGTGTATATCCTGTTAAAATACGTGATGCAAACTGAAGAACGACACTCATTATAAACGCAATAAATTGTTTTAGCCAAGTAAGAATTACTATGCCAAGTATATAATGAAATGTAAACCAAATTTTAAGTTCTATTCATTATGATAAAAATATGTACAACATGTATACTATGTATGCATTTAATATGCGTAGCTCATGTGCAAAATAATCCAATTAATTGAATGCTCTAGGAATGTAGTATACATTATTTGATGTGTACATTACACACAAACTTACAGATGGACACAGTCGTATTGTCGAATGATCCCATATTACTTATGTTATTAACTCTTTGTATGCTTAGATATATAGCGGCGAAAATATCCACCAAACGAATTAGAAGTATGTTTTATTTTTCTCTGTAAATATGTCTTGTAATTTCATTAGAATTGAGTCCTCAGGACTCAATTCTAATGAAATTCTAAGACATAATCATGAGATTTACGGGGAGAAATACAAGAAAATATGATGAATTCTTGTCCGCTAGTTTTGAACAGTTATTTATAACCCACAAGTTTCCCAGCATGCAAAGAGTTGAGAAATTACCATATTAGTGTGTGTACATGTGCCCGCACAGCAGAGACATGAGCAATGTAACTGTGACTTACATGTACCTTGGCCATTATGATAGTAAATCCGCATAGTCTTGTTAATACGTTAAACTGTGACGACTTTCACTAAATAAATTGTGACTTGCGAAAATGCTGTTGTTCAGTTTTTTTCCTGTAAGACCCTCATTTGTGCCAAATTCCTCTAATAGTATCACAGTATACCAAATCCAAATTATCCTTCAATGAATGTGTGACACAAATAAAAAAACACTGAAGCAATTGGATGGATAGAAATAAAACCTTTCGGATGATAAAATGTTCTTAAATAGGCATTTGACTGTCCATGGACATAATTGGAATCCCTATGTGACCCTCACACTTTAGAATTACATGGCACATACGATAATGCATTACACAATTTTATTCCTAAGAATGGTGTTTATTACATACACTACAGTGGTATAACTACTTCGATAAATTGCATACATATGTTTCTGTTTTGTTGAAAATGACACATGAAAGGACAACGAGGCCCACTAGAAAACACACAATTTGTGAAATATCTGCTAGCTTTGTGTTTTTAAGAAAATTAATATATTTAGCAGACATTTTTAGCCAGGTTTTTTTAAAAAAAAAAAACCCAGGATATTGGATTGGCGAAAGCCGGGCGGGCGGGCGGCGTCCACAATCAATGTTAAGTTTTCGTGTTTGAGTCCATTTCTTTGTTACTGTACCTCATAGGACCAACAAACTTTCACAGCTTCATAACCAAGGGGTGCCCACCACATATCACTATCCAACATGTTTCCTTTTTTTGAACTTGACCCATTTTTCCCGTACAGTCGACTTAGCCATTTTCAATGTTAACTTTTCGCGTTTACAATGTTAAGTTTTCGTGTTTAAGTCCATTTCTTTGGTACTGTACCACCTAGGACCACTAAACTTTCACAGCTTCATAACCATGGGGTGCCTACCACATACAACTATCCAACATGTGACCATTTTTTTTACCTTCACCTATTATTTCTACGTAATTGACTTAGCCATTTTCAACGTTAACTTTTTAACGTACGTCTGGTTAAAGTTTTTTGGTTAAAGTTTTTTGTTATACTATATCTCTGCAACTGCTTCGCCCATTACCTCGAAACTTCATCATCATCCATATTTTCATTCTGCTCCCCAACGGTGCGGCCCCTGTGCCCAATGTCAAGGTCAAATTACTTTGAATTTTTTTATTAAAGTTTTTTTGTGTACTATATCTCTGCAACTGCTTCACCCATTACCTTGATACTTCACATGGGTGTTTATCATCATTGTCGCGCCCGCTTGCGGAAAGCGCGATATAGTCGGCATTTTGGCATATGTCCGTCCGTCCGTACGTCTGTGTGTCCGGTTTAAGTTTTTCCATGTACTATATCTCTTTTTTTTAGTGTCCATGCCTCACCCCAAGGCGTGACATGCATGCCACGGCCATCTAGTCTACAAAAAGTGGGTATAATTATGTTATACAAGTGTGTATACTTGGAAAAAACCTGGCCTTCGTGGCTTTGCCTCGTTTCTTGTTACATTCGAAACAATCATAAAATCCGTTTGCCAGAAAGTGTAAATGAAGTCCACCCAGCTCTGTGTATTACTATGTCATGACACAGATCATATGCAAAATATGCTTACATTATATTGCATAACCACTTGCATTAATAAGGACACATGTTTTATTTATTTTCTGCCTAATTTACATATTAATGATTCGGGGAATATATCCAATATAATCACAATCGTATTTATCATTATATAAAATACATATTGACATTATGACCATGGAAATACAGTATTAGACAACTTAATCTCCTGTCAAGTGAAAACAATATTTGAGAATAGTGCTGATGAAACTATTATGCGACGCAGTATCTCATTGGCCTAAACATACATAGAGAATAGTAGGTTAGTGCCGTGAATGGGAAAAAATATCCGGCAAGGCTCAAGAATTTCTCATCAGAAGTATATGTTTTGACCACTCATTTGAACCGTCTCACCGAGACAGTTCAAATGGGTGGTCACAACATATACTTTGGTTCAGAAATAAGGAAAATAGATAGAGAATAGTAGGTTAGTGCCGTGAATGGGAAAAAATATCTGGCAAGGCTCAGGAAACGGGATGGGCGAGGCTCTGCCGAGCACATCCCGTTTCCGTGCCGCGCCAGATATTTTTTCCCATTCACGGCACTAACCTACTATTCTATTTATCCCGTCAACACCTACAAATGGCTGTAAAATGCAAAAATAGTATTGACTGGATATC
The DNA here is from genome assembly GCA_029237695.1 of Conchocele bisecta. Taxonomy (NCBI): domain Eukaryota; kingdom Metazoa; phylum Mollusca; class Bivalvia; order Lucinida; family Thyasiridae; genus Conchocele; species Conchocele bisecta. The sequence continues at coordinate 56,135,504 of CM055268.1, forward strand.
AAAAATGTTTCACGGCACCGTGTTTCACGGCACATACGCACTGTGTTGACGGGATAAACTATAATAGTTCATCAATGGATCAGTTATTTTTGTAATAAAATATAAAAATACACAAAGATAGCATAATTTGTTCCAGAGATAAAAAAAAACTATAAAATACGCGCTTATAATTTTTTTATAGCGATATGTGAAAATAAACATGTTTTTTTTATTAATTTAATGCCTAATTTGCATATTCATGACTCGGGGATGCATCCAATCAAATTGAAAATGTACTTAGGATCCGTGACCATGAAAACATATATCTCGACATATTACACACTTTCGTATCATAATTTACAAAATGAGAATTCTCAAAATTGGTGACCTATACATGTATTACCAATTTACATACATGACTAAAAATAATGGTTTGTGCTGATTATTTTACATGTCAAATTGATTTAATGTATTCAATATATCTCAAGGATCAACAAAATCATTGTTTTCAATATTTTATGCATGCGGTGAACGGTGCATGGGTCCATTTTGAACCAGTAGTCGATATGAGTAAAACGTGACAAATTAATTTTGTGGATCCTATGCAACCCTCAATTTTGGTAAAAAATGTACAAAACCCACAAAAACGTCATTATTTATGTTTATTTCAAACAATGGTGTTATTAAATTTTAGAAAATGACACAACATGTCTGAAATCAATGTTTGTTTCTCTTGTACGGTTCATGACTAAAAAAATGGGGATCCCCTAAAAGACCCTCGATTTGTCACGGTGAAAAAAACTGCCAGGTTTGTATTTTTAAGAAATGTATTTTTGAGCTCAGCAGACATGTTTACATTGGAAACCACCATCAGAAGCCGTGTGCCAAAATGTGTAAATAAAGTTGAGCCAGCTCTGGGACTGGTGTGAGCACTGGGGACATACATGTATTCCCACCTCAAACTGCCTGTGTCCCTCACAATACCCCAGACTTATTCTGGGGAACGGACCCAGAGTCATAAATTGTCTCCTTGGAAATGAGACCCACTGTCTGTTCCACGTTTTTCAGACACTATTGACTATTAAACACATTAAATCTAAATAAGTACTTTTTTTCATTAATAAAAGTCACCCTCCTTAAAATAAATTCTTTGATGAAATTACGTCTTAAGTATTTTAGAAATTAACATGGAAACCTAGCTAAAATAGCATCAGGAGCCTATTTTTCAGAAATCTTTAGTGGATTAGTTCAGCTTGAAAAACATATAGGTAGTATATGGTAACATTAGTGAACAACATTAACCCTTACACCGCTATCTTAATTTTTTGTCCTCTGCTGTTTATTTTCTATATTCCATTTTTATCATCAAAAACATGCTTTGACCGCACTTTAGAATAATTTACAACATGCTTTGACCGCACTTTAGAATAATTTACAACATGCTTTGACAGCACTTCAGAATCATTTTCCGATTAGAAATGAAATGATTCTAAAGTGCTGTCAAAACATGTTTTTATTAGCCAGGTTTTTTGAAAAAAAATCCAGGCTATTGGATTGGCGAAAGCCGGGAGGGCGGGCGGCGGGCGGGCGGCGGGCGGGGCGGCGGGCGGGGTGCGCGGGCGGTGGGCGGGCGGGCGGGCGGCGGGCGGCGTCCACAATCAATGTTAAGTTTTCGTGTTTGAGTCCATTTCTTTGTTACTCTACCACCTAGGACCACCAAACTTTCACAGCTTCATAATCAAGGGGTGCCCACCACATATCACTATCCAACATGTTATTACTTTTTTTTTAACTTGACCTATTTTTTTCCGCGTAGTCGACTTAGCCATTTTCAATGTTAAGTTTTCGCGTTTACAATGTTAAGTTTTCGTGTTTAAGTCCATTTCTTTGGTACTGTACACAGCCACTAGGACCACCAAACTTTCACAGCTTCATAACCAAGGGGTGCCTACCACATACAACTATCCAACATGTGACCATTTTTTTACCTTCACCTATTATTTCTACGTAATTGACTTAGCCATTTTCAACGTTAACTTTTTATCGTACGTCTGGTTAGAGTTTTTTGGTTTAAAACTTTTTCGTTATACTATATCTCTGCAACTGCTTCGCCCATTACCTTGAAACTTCACATGGGTGTTTATCATCATCCATATTTTCATTCTAACCCCCAACCGTGCGGCCCCTGTGCCCAATGTCAAGGTCAAATTACTTTTGAATTTTTTTTTGTTAAAGTTTTTTTCGTGACTCGTATCTCTGCAACTTGCTTCACCCAATACCTTGATACTTCACATGGGTGTTTTTATCATCATTGTCGCACCTGCTTGCGGAAAGCGCGATCCTGTGCCCAATGTCAAGGTCAAATTACTTTGAATTTTTTTTTTAAAGTTTTTTCGTGTACTATATCCTCTGCAACTGCTCATCCCAATACCTTGATACTTCACATGGGTGTTTATCATCATTGTCGCACCTGCTTGCGGAAAGCGCGATCCTGTAGCCCAATGTCAAGGTCAAATTACTTTGAATTTTTTTGTTAAAGATTTTTCGTGTATTATATCTCTGCAACTGCTTCACCCAATACCTTGATACTTCACATGGGTGTTTATCATCATTGTTGCACCTGCTTGCGGAAAGCGCGATCCTGTGCCCAATGTCAAGGTCAAATTACTTTGAATTTTTTTGTTAATGTTTTTTTGTGTACTATATCTCTGCAACTGCTTCACCCAATACCTTGATACTTCACATGGGTGTTTATCATCATTGTCGCACCTGCTTGTGGAAAGCGCGATCCTGTGCCCTATGTCAAGTTCAAATTACTTTGAATTTTTTAGTTAAAGTTTTTTCGTGTACTATATATCTGCAACTGCTTCACCCAATACCTTGATACTTCACATGGGTGTTTATCATCATTGTCGCACCTGCTTGTGGAAAGCGCGATCCTGTGCCCAATGTCAAGGTGAAATTACTTTGAATTTTTTTGTTAAAGTTTTTTCGTGTACTATATCTCTGCAACTGCTTCACCCAATACCTTGATACTTCACATGGGTGTTTATCATCATTGTTGCGTGACCTGCTTGCGGAAAGCGCGATCCTGTGCCCAATGTCAAGGTCAAATTACTTTGAATTTTTTTGTTAACTTTTTTTCGTGTACTATATCTCTGCAACTGCTTCACCCAATACCTTGATACTTCACATGGGTGTTTATCATCATTGTCGCACCTGCTTGCGGAAAGCGCGATCCGTGCCCTATGTCAAGTTCAAATTACTTTAATTTTTTTGAAATTTTTGTTAAAGTTCGTGTACTATATCTCTGCAACTGCTTCACCCAATACCTTGATACTTCACATGGGTGTTTATCATCATTGTCACACCTGCTTGCGGAAAGCGCGATATCGTCGGCATTTTGGCCTACGTCCGTCCGTTCGTCCATGTGTCCGGGTAAAGTTTTTTGGTTAAAGTTTTTCCATCTACTATATCTATTTTTTTAGTGTCCATGCCTCGCCCCAAGGCGCAACATGCAGGCCACGGCCATCTAGTCTACAAAAAGTGGGTATAATTATGTTATCCAAGTGTCTATGCTTGGAAAAAACCTGGCCTTCGTGGCTTTGCCTCGTTTCTTGTTGAGAAATAAGGCAAGATATAAAAGCAACAGCAGACGACAATTGTTGTGTGTAGTGGTCTAAGGGTTAATGTGTGAAGTAAAATTATAAAAAATATTCATACGAAGATTTGTATAGTACAAAGTTTAATGATATGGGCTCCTGGTGCAGTAAGGATACCTGAATGCTGATGAGGACACTGTCTTTCAATGCAGAACGTTTTTGTGACTTAAGTGCTGAATGTATGGAACTCTCCCGATACAGGTGCATTCTGGTCTATATGAGACATGCCACGTGATTTTGTACCTTCGGACATCTGCGTAATTTCATGAAATACGTTTACAAAATTTACAATATTTTGCGTAAATGGCGTCAAGAGTTGACAAGAGTACATCATGTACATGCGGCATGTACTCTGAACATTTGTCAACGTTTGACTTTAATTATAAAAAATGTTTTAAATTTTTAATAACTTATTGAAAATTATTCTGATGTTTGTTTTGAAAGCCTGAATTGTGCATAACTACTAACACCATTGTATATACACATTATGTTTTGCTGCTGTAACAGGAAGACCCCTGTTAGGTATATATATTGATATAGGTGATTGTTTCTTTTCGCAAAGTTTCAACCATTTCCACACTGGCACATTTGTCTCACACACTGAGATTAATTACAGGGATGGGTAGATAGTCTAGTGCTAGATCATTGGACATCTGTAGCCTATTTCACCAACATTGCAAAGTATACTTTCCTAGCTCCTAGCAAATTATATTTTGAGGGAGAAATTTTCAATTTTAGAATAAATTTATTAATTTTTATTATACTGAATTTATTACATTATCATAGCCAATTTTGACTGTGATAATGTAATAAATTCAGTATAATAATTCTGCATAGTTTTAATCATCAAATATATGCAATTGTTTGTTCTGTATGAAATAATGCATTTCTGAAAAATCAATGATTACTCCCTCAAAGTATACTTTGCTAGATAAGTATACTTTGCAATTTTGATGAAATCAGCTACAGTTCATGGTTTCGATCCCATCTCGGGATGGGCTGTGGCTCAGGGGTAGAATACATGATTTCAATACTGAAGGTTGTCAGTTCAAAACCTACCCTAGAGCATGAAAAATACTTTCATAGTATTTCCATCCCACTGGTCTGTCAGATGTGGTCCCACCCCTACATGACGTTAAATCTATTCATTTCATTTATTTCAATCCCATCACAGACATGAATAAAATGAAGAGGTTAGTGCATGAAGGGGGCTAACTCCATAATGGAGTTAACCCCATTCTTCCACTGAACTCATCAAATTTTTTCTTAGTATCTCCACCCCCTGTTCTTTCGGATGAGAATTGACTACGGGGCCTTGTCTCTATATAATCTTAGCTGCATATTACCTTGCCCTTAGATGTTGCTAGGTCATTAAGCCCAATCTGTTTCCTGGTTCAAAAGTTGTTTATTTTGATTTATTTTAAGGAAAAAAAGTAATAAAATGTCTGAGAATTTGTGAAATGAGACAATTAAACCTTCATATCTGATATTTTCTTGCATTAAATGTCCTGCTATTTCTGCTATGCACATGTATATTATAAGTTTGGCTCAGTGCATGCGACATGCATTAAATATAAATGACACTGTCACTTCAAGTATTTTCGTGGCTGTCTGTATTATACGGAGCCTCTCAGGGGACATGGATTTCTTGTATTAATTTGTTCCCACGAAATAACAATTTGTTCCCTCAATTTAACAATTCGTTCCCTCGAATTAACAATTCGTTCCCACGATATAACAATTCGTTCCCTCGAATTAACAATTCGTTCTTACAAATTGATAATTTGTTCCCACAATTTAACAATTCGTGGGAACAAATTGTTATTTCATGGGAACGAATTGTTAAATTGAGGGAACAAATTGTTATTTCTTGGGAACAAATTGTTAAATTGAGGGAACAAATTGTTATTTCGTGAGAACGAATTCATAAAAAAAATAATTCTATGTCCCCTGCGGGGCTCCGTAGTATTATGCATGAATTTTGCGATAATTTCTTCAGTTGCTATTTTCTTCTTGTACTGCATATAGCTTGTTATATGGAATTATTATTTGCATATATATATGTATGTATCACAATGACATCCATGTGTCTATGACATCCATGTGTCTATGACATCCATGTGTCTATGCGACCACCCATGAGATTTATGACAGACACATGAGACGACCTATGTGATTTTATACCTAGTCAAAAGTTGACAAAAATTTCAGAGCAAATGTGGAATTATATTCCACATTTGCTCTGAATATTTTGTCAACTTTTCGACGGCATTTACAGAAAATATCGTAAATCTTGTACAAAATCACATGGCGTGTCTCATATGTTTCAGGTAATTAGCTATTCATTAACCAACTACATGTTGGCTAATATTTAATTGATGTATTACACATTGAAACTGTATCATCATCCATCTAGAATCGAAAACTACTTTCAATTGACATTTCAATGGTCGAATGATATCACTTGCCATTACTTCCATCTGTGGATGATCGTGCAGGGGCACCGGAAGCATCATAACATTGATCCGGCGAATCTACTGGGTGCCCCCGGTATCCACCCAAAGTGTATGTTGTTACCACTCAGTTGAACCGGCTCGGCGAGACGGTTCAAATGAGTGGTAACAACATACACTTTTGATGAGAAATGAGAAAAATTGCAGAAAAATATTTACATTGCTGTTTTTAGCCAGGTTTTTGGAAAAAAAATCCAGGCTATTGGATTGGCGAAAGCCGGGCGGCGGCGGGCGGCAGGGCGGCGGGCGCGGCGGGCGGCGGGCGGCGGGCGGCATCCACAATCAATTTTTTTAACTTGACCCATTTTTTCCGCGCAATCGACTTTCAATCGCGTTTTCAATGTTAAGTTTTCGTGTTTAAGTCCATTTCTTTGGTACTGTACCACCTAGGACCACCAAACTTTCACAGCTTCATAATCAAGGGGTGCCCACCACATATCACTATCCAACATGTTACTTTTTTAGCCAGGTTTTTTGAAAAATATCCAGGCTATTGGATTGGCGAAAGCCGGGCGGGCGGGCGGCGGGCGGCGGGCGGGCGGCGGGCGGCGTCCACAATCAATGTTAAGTTTTCGTGTTTGAGTCCATTTCTTTGTTACTGTACCACCTAGGACCACCAAACTTTCACAGCTTCATAATCAAGGGGTGCATCCACATATCACTATCCAACATGTTACTTTTTTTTTTAACTTCACCCATTTTTTCGCGTAGTCGACTTAGCCATTTTCAATGTTAAGTTTTCGCGTTTACAATGTTAAGTTTTCGTGTTTAAGTCCATTTCTTTGGTACTGTACCACCTAGGACCACCACAAACTTTCACAGCTTCATAATCAAGGGGTAACCCACCACATATCACTATCCAACATGTTACTTTTTTTTTTAACTTCACCCATTTTTTCCGCGCAGTCGACTTAGCCATTTTCAATGTTAAGTTTTCGCGTTTACAATGTTAAGTTTTCGTGTTTAAGTCCATTTCTTTGGTACTGTACCACCTAGGACCACCAAACTTTCACAGCTTCATAACCAAGGGGTGCCTACCACATACAACTATCCAACATGTGACCATTTTTTTACCTTCACCTATTATTTCTACGTAATTGACTTAGCCATTTTCAACGTTAACTTTTTAACGTTCGTCTGGTTAGAGTTTTTTTTTGGTTTAAAACTTTTTCGTTATACTATATCTCTGCAACTGCTTCGCCCATTTACCTTGAAACTTCACATGGGTGTTTATCATCATACATATTTTCATTCTAACCCCCAACCGTGCGGCCCCTGTGCCCAAGTCAAGGTCAAATTACTTTGAATTTTTTTGTTAAAGTTTTTTCGTGTACTATCTTGCAATTCACCAATACCTTGATACTTCACATGTTTCATCATTGTCGCACCGTTCAATAAGCGCGATCCTGTGCCCAATGTCAAGGTCAAAATTACTTTGAATGTTAAAGGGTTTTTTCGTTTATACATTCTGCATGTTCACCCGTATCTGTACTTCACTGGGTGTTTACTCATTGTCGCACCTGCTTGCGGAAAGCGCGATCCTGGTGCCCAATGTCAAGGTCAAATTACTTTGAATTTTTTTTTGTTAATTTTTTTTTTCGTGTACTAATATCTCTGCAACTGCTTTCACCCATTCCTTGTACTTTTTTCCATGGGTGTTTATCATCTTGTCGCACTGTTGCGGAAAGCGCGATCTGTGCAATAATCAAGGTCAAATTACTTTGAATTTTTTTGTTAAGTTTTTTGTTTTGTACTATATCTCTGCAAATGCTTCACCCAAATCTTGATATTCCATGGGTGTTTATCATCATTGTTGCACCTGCTTGCGGAAAGCGCGATCCTGTGCCCAATGTCAAGGTCAAATTACTTTGAATTTTTTTCGTGTACTATATCTCTGCAACTGCTTCACCCAATACCTGATACTTCACATGGGTGTTTATCATTATTGTCACACCTGCTTGCGGAAAGCGCGATATCGTCGGCATTTTGGCATACGTCCGTCCGTTCGTCCGTGTGTCCGGTTAAAGTTTTTTGGTTAAAGTTTTTCCTTCTACTATATCTATTTTTTTAGTGTCCATGCCTCGCCCCAAGGCGCGACATGCAGGCCACGGCCATCTAGTCTACAAAAAGTGGGTATAATTATGTTATCCAAGTGTCTATGCTTGGAAAAAACCTGGCCTTCGTGGCTTTGCCTCGTTTCTTGTTTTTAACTTGACCTATTTTTTCCGCGCAATCGACTTAGCCATTTTCAATGTTAAGTTTTCGCATTTTCAATGTTAAGTTTTCGCGTTTTCAATGTTAAGTTTTCGTGTTTAAGTCCATTTCTTTGGTACTGTACCACCTAGGACCACCAAACTTTCACAGCTTCATAACCAAGGGGTGCCTACCACATACAACTATCCAACATGTGACCATTTTTTTACCTTCACCTATTATTTCTACGTAATTGACTTAGCCATTTTCAACGTTAACTTTTTAACGTACGTCTGGTTAAATTTTTTGGTTAAAACTTTTTTGTTATACTATATCTCTGCAACTGCTTCGCCCATTACCTTGAAACTTCACATGGGTGTTTATCATCGTCCATATTTTCACCCGAACCGTGCGGCCCCTGTGCGCAATGTCAAGGTCAAATTACTTTGAATTCTACTATATCTATTTTTTTAGTGTCCATGCCTCGCCCCAAGGCGCGACATGCAGGCCACGGCCATCTAGTCTACAAAAAGTGGGTATAATTATGTTATCCAAGTGTCCATGCTTGGAAAAAACCTGGCCTTCGTGGCTTTGCCTCGTTTCTTGTTTATACATGAATTACAAATATGTTAAAAGTATTGATCCGGCAGTCGCCGGACCTGCTGGACCTGTTCCGACACCCCTGTCTTGCTATTGAACAGATGTAAAACCAGAATCAATGATTTGCATGCCATTACCAAATGTTGTCATATATACATGTCGCTTTAGAATGAGGTTCCCAATGCATTGTCACGTATTTGCTTATAATAAGGTATGCACTACATGTATCTGAATCCATCATGCATACCTTTGAACTGAAACTTGTCTCCAGACAGATGAAATGGGACTACACTTCGCAAATTCACCAGTTCTTCTGTGACAATCAGATATGAGAATTTTCCTATGGTGATTTTTGAATGTCTGTAATGTATTTTGTAAATGATACCAACAAGAAATATACTGGTTTGCATGCAAGTTGTGAAGTAAGTGGTCGATGGGCAGTACCATTGTGACTAGATCCAGAATGGCAACAAATTCATAAGCCCCAGTTCTGCAGTCGCAAAATATGTGTCTAACAACGTAACAGACTTGAGTTTTAATACAACCGAGGATTCTATGATTCTACTCATGCAAACATACACACGATATCTTAGCCCTTTCAACCATATAGACCTTAACCCTTTGAACCCGAAAGCCCGCTATAGTGGTTTATGCAAACAGTGCAGATCCAGATGAGCCGGCTCGTAACAAGCCGGCTCATCAGGATCTGCACTTTTTGAAAGTAATTTTCATATTTTTGAGAACAAAATAAAGCGAACATGTGCAAACATTATAGACCCAGATGAGCCAGCTTGTAGCAAGCCATCTCATCAGGATCTGCAGCATTTAATTGTCAGTATTTTTATTCTTGAAAAGATTATACATCCGAAAATTAGTATAGGGATGAAATTGTTATTATTCCTATTTCAGACTCTGTCATATCGGGGCCCATCAGTGAGTATGGGGACAACGGTTTCTCCCATAGTCGGCACACGCAGGTCACGGGCTGGCAGCTGACTTTCCGACAGTTTGTGGCCATCTTCGTGAAGCGATTCCACCATGTCCGCCGCAGTAAGAAGGGATTTCTCTGTGAGGTAGGCTCTGTAGGAGGTGTACATCACTGTACATATAAATTCAGCCAATCTGTATGTTAAGCTGTACTTCTGTTTTATATATCGTGCTTTGCCCTAGAACTAGTTGCTGGCAGTAAAAATAAATCACAAAAATTTCAACTTAGCCATTTTTTTACACTTTTGCATACAATCTTGTATAGAATTTGTGTAATCAACTCCTCTGACAGCGTTCTGTCAATCGATCTGAAATTTCATGTCTTCTGCACATATTGAACATGTGCACCGTGATGTTTTATGACGAAAGAAATATTTTTTCACAAAAAATACGGCCTTTTCAACTTAGTCATTTTTTCTACACTTTTGCATGCAACCTTGTATATGTATTGAAGTCCAATGCCATATCCCCTATGCCACGGCCCGTCCGCGAAGAGAACAATTTCAAGGTTTTATCAATGTATGTGTTGTGACCACTCATTGGAACCGTCGACGGTTCCAATGAGTGGTAACAACATATACTTCTGTGCATAATTAAGATAATTATTTTTATTTTTCGTGCGACCACCACAACCCAACCCCACCCAACCCCTTGTCCATTATAAGTGAATCAGCATTATGCCTATGTCTTAGATACATGAAATCTTATATATGGTATAGAGTCTGTGAACTTTACGCATGTCTTCTACACATATTTTCCCCCCCAATGCAGCAGGTTAAATACAGGATCGAACCCATTGACCTTAGCTGTTGATAGGCCGTTAAACAGCAATAAACAAACAAACAAACAAACAAAAACACATATTGCACATGTGCACCATGGTGTTTGTTTACTAAAATAATCCTGCCTTTTTAACTTTTCTCTACACTTTTATAATTCCAGCACAAAAATATTTACACAATTACGTAACATTTGATTGGTCCGTAGCAAGTCTCTGTCCAGAATTTATATCCCAGTAAACTCCATGCCGAACTACTTTCCATAACCGTCAGGCGCATAAAAAATAATTCTTGAGAAAACGGAAAATAAACACATTTTCTTGATAAATGTATTTCAAATGCTGGAATTATAAGGAATGAATGGCCTTTTTGTGGAATTTATCGGGGATATAAACTTGGAAAAGTCGCGGGAATACTGGACGAGGCCTTCCGGCCTTCGTCCAGTATTCCCGCGACTTTTCCAAGTTTATACCCCGATAAATTCCACAAAAAGGCCATTCATTCCTATAGTAAACAATCTTGTATAGGGTATACAGTTTGTGTAGTCAACTTCTCTGACAGCTTTCTGTCAATCAATCTGAAACTTAACACATGTCTTATACACATATTGAACATGTGCAGTATGGTGTGTTTCGGACAATCAATGCACTGTGTTAAAGGTACATGCCCACTCAGTAGGCACACAATGTTCTTTATATCAGAGACATCATCTGAGACATTTTCTGGCCAAATAAACATTCATTCACCATTACCCCACGTATTGATTAGCATTAGTATGCATTTTATATCAGACGTAACTTTCCACACTGATGTCAGGGGCGATAACCGTGTTTCCTTAAAATGTTAACGGACATTACTATTTAGGTTTGAGGAATTTGATTCCTCAAACCTTTTGTTTTCGTTGGTTTTTTTTTTTTCTTTTTCTTTTTATTCAGCCGTCGAGACTACAGCCCAAACCGCTGGTCGGATCGACTTCAAATTTTGTATACCGATTCGCATCAACAGTGAGACGAGAATAACGCAATTTTCAGAATTCTCATGACGTCACTTTTTATGAAACCGGAAGTGACGTCATATATCATATAATTCCCATAACGTCCTTATTTTCCAACCGATTTCAAAAATTCTTTTTGAATTGTAAAGCTGCGAGAATTCTCTATCTTCGCTTCGCTGACAATGTTTGGCTATCTGCTCAAATGAGAGAGCTATAGACATGTGAAATTGAGAAAAATGAAAAAAAAATAAAATCAACAATTTCAGAATTTTTTAATTTTATTTAACGGGTGGTCTTTGAAAACAGTTTCCAATTTGTACAGTAATCTCAGCAACATAATTTTTTGACAGCGTCACGCGGGACATTCATCCGCACAGAAGATGATATTTTTCAGAGCAATGGCTTGAATAGTTCTGATTCTATTGTCTTTCAAACTTGGACGTTTTTTTTCAATTTTTCAAATTTGAAATGGTCATAACTTTTTTATTATCTAACCGATTTCAAATATTTTTTTTGCATTAAAAAGCACATTTCGCTGGTAGTTTTTGGCTATCTGCCCAAATGAGAGAGTTGTAGGCATTTGAAGTTTTTAAAAAAATTTGAAATGGTCATAACTTCCTTATTATTCAACCGATTTCAAATATTTTTTTTGCATTAAAAAGCCAATAAAATTCTCTATCTCCGGTTCGCTGGTAGTTTTTAGCTATCTGCTCAAATGCGCGAGCTACATGCATTGAAGTTTGAGAACGAGCATATAAACTTAGCCGCCTAGAACAGTGTGTACAGCTGACAAACTTCGAGGTGGAGGCCAGACAGGTATGGTGGGCTGTATCAGACACTGGTTTTATATACGAACTGACATGCTGTGAGTGCTTTAGAATCGTCTCAACTTCAATGTCAGACTAGGGGGGTTAACGGTACACATTTCGTAGAACGTTATATAATGAAAAATGCTTAGGATAGTCGAGCGATTCTGAAAATACAAAACTTTATTTTTTCAATTTCATTGGAATTGCATCAATTTTTTTTTGAGTTTCATATGTTTTCGTCATTGGCAATGTCTTCTAATCACTTTGCCAGTGTACGTTTGTCAGTACATCAAGCCTCAAACCCTTTTTTTTTGTTTTTTTTATTCAGCCGTTCAGTCTACAGCCCAAACCGCTGGTCGGATCGACTTCAAATTTTGCATGCCGATTCGGATCAAGTGTGAGCAGAGACTCAGAGATTTTCAGAAATCTCTTAATGCCACTTTCCACGAAACCGGAAGTGACGTCATACTTTCTATAACTTCCTTATTTTCCAACCGATTTCAAAAATTCTTTTTGCATTGGAAAGCTGACAAAATTCTCTATCTCAGACTCGCTGACAATCCTCGGCTATCTTGTCAAATAAGAGAGCTATAGGCATTTGAAGTTGAAAAATGTACATATTTTTCAACGATTTTGCCGATTTTTTGCCGAATTTCGGCTGATAACGGGTGGTCTTTACAAACGTTTTCCAATTTGTACAGTAATGTCAGCAACATAATTTCTTGCCAGTGTGATAGGGGAGTGTCAGGCGCATAAAAGATGATAATTTTCAGAGCTCTATCTTGACTACTTCCGGTTCTATTGAATGTCAAAGATGAACGTCTTTTTTTCAAGTTTTCAAAATAGAGCAAAACGGATGTGACGTCAGCTTCGTTATTTATCAATAGATTTCAAAATTTCTTGCTGCGGTCGATATTTCAGTTCTTTAGCTAAAACTTTCCCGCTTTGTGCCAGGCCTATGGTGAAAAACAAACGAAAACTTCACTGGCGGAATATTTCACATATTTAATTTTATTAGGTGTATTTACAAATGGCGTAAACTGCAATTTAAGGGCGATAACTATCGAAAAATAATCATCCGCTGACTTACGGCTCCCTCCATCTACACAAAACCGCTGGTCGGATCGACTTCAAATTTTGCATGCCGATTCGGATCAAGTGTGAGCAGAGACTCAGAGATTTTCAGATATCTTTTAATGCTACTTTCCACGAAAACGGAAGTGACGTCATACTTCCTATAACTTCCTAATTTTCCAACCGATTTCAAGAATTCTTTTTGCATTGGAAAGCTGACAAAATTCTCTATCTCAGACTCGCTGACAGTTTTCGGCTATCTGCTCAAATAAAAGAGCTAGATGCATTTGAAGTTGAAAAATGTACATACTTTTCAACGATTTTGCCGAATTTCGGCTGATAACGGGTGGTCTTTACAAACGTTTTCCAATTTGTACAGTACTGTCAGCAACATAATTTCTTGCCAGGGTGATAGGGGAGTGTCAGCCGCATGAAAGATGATAATTTTCAGAGCTATATCTTGACTACTTACGGCTCTATTCTATGTCAAAGATGAACGTATTTTTTCAAGTTTTCAAAATAGAGCAAACGGATGTGACGTCAGCTTCGTTATTTATCATTCGATTTCAATTGTTTTTGCTGTAGTCGATATTTCAGTCCTTTAGCTAAAATTTGGCTGAGGATCGAACCCGGTATCCCTCGCTCCGAGTCCATCGCTCTACCTCTAAGCTAACCGGCCCCACATCGGTGTGATAATGTTGGACTGTTCATTCTAAAACTTCAGAAATTCTTTTTGCAACCGATAGTTTACACCTTGGGCCAAAGCTTAGTTACACATGAAATCAATGTTTGAGGCTCAAACCGTTGATGCAGCTCAAGCTGCTCTAGTTATTCTCTGTATTTATTGTTTGATGTGCAATTATCAGACTTTATAATCTGTTGAAAAAAAATATTTTCAGTTGACACATTTAATTAGTATAAATAATTAAAAAATACCATGCCTCATTTGCATATGAAAATAGCCTGATACGAACTCGCGTCACTATTGGTAAGATAAAATATTACTAAATGATTTTATTGTCGCGCCCGCTTGCGGAAAGCGCGATATAGTCGGCCGTTTGGCGTACGTACGTAGTTCGTACGTACGTACGTGTGTCCGGTTAAAGTTTTTGGTTAAGTTGTTTGGTTAAGTTGTTTGGTTAAGTTTTTTGGTTAAAGTTTTTGGTTAAGTTTTTTGGTTAAGTTGTTTGGTTAAGTTTTTTGGTTAAGTTTTTGGTTAAGTTTTTGGTTAAGGTTAAAGTTTTTGGTTTGGTTAAAGATTAATTTTTTGGTTAAGTTTTTTTGGTTAATTTTTGTTTTATATATCTCTGCAACGCTTTTTTGCCCTTACCTTGAAACTTCACTGGGTGTTTATCATCATTTATTTTATTCTCCCCCCTCCCTCCCTCCCAATGCGGCTTTGTTTTTGGAATTTTTTGTTTTTCAAGGAGTTTTTTGCTTAAAGTTTTTTTGTAAGTTGTAGGGTGTGTGTAAGTGGTTAGGTTTTTGGTTATAAGTTCTTTGGTTAAAGTTTATGGTTAAGTTTTTTGGTTAGTTTTTGGTTAAGTTTTTCGTTATGTGTAAAGTTTATTACTTTGATTACTTTATCATCTCTGCATAACTGCTTTGCGCCCCTGTTTACCTTGAAACAAATTCACAATTTTTGGTGTGGTTGTTTTTGCTTAATCATCTTTTTTTTTATCTACTCTATGCTTTTCATTACCTACTTCGTTTTATGCTGCCCCTGTGCCCGCCCTAATGTCAAGGTCAAATTACTTTGAAGTTTTTGGTTATTGTAAGTTTTTTGGTTGTTAAGTTTTTTGGTTAAAGTTTTTGGTTAAGTTTTTTGGTTAAAGTTTTTTGTTAAAGTTTTTCGTTATACTATATCTCTGCAACTGCTTTGCCCCATTACCTTGAAACTTCACATGGGTGTTTATCATCATCTATATTTTCATTCTACCCCCTTCCGTGCTGGCCCCTGTGCCCAATGTCAAGGTCAAATACTTTGAAGTTTTTTGGTTAAGTTTTTGGTTAAGTTTTTTAAAGGTTAATTTTTTGGTTAAAGTTTTTCGGTTAAGTTTTTTGTAGTGGTGAAGTTTTTTGGTTAAAGAATTTTCATGGGTGTTATCACTATATCTCTGCAACTGCTGCTTTGAACCCATTACCTTGAAACTCTTAATAGTGGTTAGTATCATCTTATCTATATCTTCTCACCCCCCTCCCGTGCGGCCCCCTGTGCCCAATGTCTAAGGTCAAATTACTTTTTGAAGTTTTTGGTTAAGTTCGTTGGTTAAAGTTTTTGGTTAAGTTTTTTGGTTAAGTTTTTTGGTTAAAGTTTTTCGTTATACTATGTCTCTGCAACTGCTTTGCCCATTACCTTGAAACTTCACATGGGTGTTTATCATCATCTATATTTTCATTCTACCCCCTCCCGTGCGGCCCCTGTGCCCAATGTCAAGGTCAAATTACTTTGAAGTTTTGGTTAAGTTTTTTTGGTTAAAGTTTTTGGTTTAAAGTTTTTGGTTAAGTTTTTTGGTTAAAGTTTTTCTTTATACTATATCTCTGCAACTGCTTTGCCCTTTACCTTGAAACTTCACATGTGTGTTTATCATCATCTATATTTTCATTCTACCCCCCTCCCGTGCTGCCCCTGTGCCCAATGTCAAGGTCAAATTACTTTGAAGTTTTTGGTTAAGTTTTTTGGTTGAAGTTTTTGGTTAAGTTTTTTGGTTAAGTTTTTTGGTTAAAGTTTTTCGTTAAAGTTTTTCGTTATACTATATCTCTGCAACTGCTTTGCCCATTACCTTGAAAACTTCACATGGGTGTTTATCATCATCTATATTTTCATTCTACCCCCTTCCGTGCGGCCCCTGTGCCCAATGTCAAGGTCAAATTACTTTGAAGTTTTTGGTTAAGTTTTTTGGTTAAAGTTTTTGGTTAAAGTTTTTGGTTAAGTTTTTTGGTTAAGTTTTTTGGTTAAGTTTTTTGGTTTAAATGTTTAAAATTTTTCGTTATACTATACTCTGCAACTGCTTTGCCCATTACCTTGAAACAAATTCATATGGGTGTTTATCATCATCTATATTTTCATTCTACCCCCCTCCCGTGCGGCCCCTGTGCCCAATGTCAAGGTCAAATTACTTTGAAGTTTTTGGTTAAGTTCGTTGGTTAAAGTTTTTGGAAGGTAAGTTTTTTGGTTAAGTTTTTTGGTTAAAGTTTTTCGTTATACTATGTCTCTGCAACTGCTTTGCCCATTACCTTGAAACTTCACATGGGTGTTTATCATCATCTATATTTTCATTCTACCCCCCTCCCGTGCGGCCCCTGTGCCCAATGTCAAGGTCTAAATTACTTTGAAGTTTTGGTTAAGTTTTTTGGTTAAAGTTTTTGGTTAAGTTTTTTGGTTAAAGTTTTTCGTTATACTATATCTCTGCAACTGCTTTGCCCATTACCTTGAAACTTCACATGGGTGTTTATCATCATCTCTATTTTCATTCTACCCCCCTCCCGTGCGGCCCCTGTGCCCAATGTCAAGGTCAAATTACTTTGAAGTTTTGGTTAAGTTTTTTGGTTAAAGTTTTTGGTTAAGTTTTTTGGTTAAAGTTTTTTCGTTATACATATCTCTGCAACTGCTTTGCCCATTACCTTGAAACTTCACATGGGTGTTTATCATCATCTATATGTTCATTCTACCCCCCTCCCGTGCGGCCCCTGTGCCCAATGTCAAGGTCAAATTACTTTGAAGTTTTTGGTTAAGTTTTTTGGTTAAAGTTTTTAGTTAAGTTTTTTGGTTAAGTTTTTTATTTAAAGTTTTTCGTTATACTATATCTTTTTTTTTGTGTCCATGCCTCGCCACAAGGCGCAACATGCAGGCCGCGGCCATCTAGTCTGTATAGCGAGCACTCGTAATCTTTAGAACTGGTTGAATAGTGACATAATTATACACTTATTTAATTCCTATAAAGAACTTTTTGTGCCTACTGAGTGGGCATGTACCTTTAATACACTGCAAAAGCCCATTTTATATAAATATATATACATGTACATGTCTATATTTGTATTTATGCAACGAATATGACATACATGTATATGTATAAATATGGACATTTTACACCACTCGATGAACTTAAGGGTGTCACAAAAAAATGGGGACCTAATTCAAATAGCTGTAATTTGTTTAATTGAATGAATGCATGTTCACCAATTTTACTGTGTATGTACCCTTAAAGAAAGTTATGACTATTCAAAGAGTAATACGGATATATCATAAATGTTCAAAATTATCCAGTTACCTCCCTTGTTGAATTTTAAACATTTTTTTTAATTAAATGTTGTCGTGTGCTGGAAATGTTTTATTTTCAATATTTCTCGACAAAAACCTGGTTTTGACAACACATGAGAATCGTCTCCAGTGGAGACGATTTTCTCATGTGCTGTCAAAACCAGTTTTTTGTTAAGAATTAAAGCAAAAATGAAAAACAGCAGACGTCAATTTCCGTCAACAGCGTAGGAAGGGTTAAATATGTTTGGACTAAGGGTCGAATATCAGGCATTCTTCTACTTTAATGACGTTTGGAAAAGTCAGGTTCCACAATACGATTGATCTTGGTTCTATTAATATTACGATAAATTTGAATTTCTTATGGTTAAATGCATTCAGACCAAGCAGGTCTTACGACAATATGCACACATATGCACACATGACATACACACATCCTACCCTGTTCCATGATTTATTTGAGTTTATGGTTGATACTCATCTCTTCTACTTTGATTCATTCATGACTTTCAGAATATGGAGTGATATTTCATTGTGCTCCTACATAGCTTGTCTGATTTAAAGTACAAGTGTCTACTATTTGTGTCCATTTTATAACAACATTCATTCCAATGATTTATAATAATATTCTTGTTTTCAGACAGTTTGTAGTTATCCTTCCTTTAAAAAGTGGCCTGGAAACACTATGTCGCTGAATTATTGATGTTGGACACTTTCGTCGATTTTACGACTTTTAGCAGAATACAAAAAAATGACGTTGGTGATGTCACTTGTTGTGTTGAGCCTATCTGCTAAACTAAATATACACTAGGAAAGACAGTCCACAGCTTTCTCTGAAACGGGAACGGTTAAATGTCTTGAAATGTCTCGATGTAATTACAGAAAATATAAATTTTGTAAATGTTTTTCATGAGATATCGCACATGTTCTTATGCACAAAATCCCATTCATATTTGTTGCCAAAAATGTGAGTATCGTCTGTTTGTTGTACAGATTGTGCTGCCCGTTGTATTCATCCTGCTGGCACTGGCGTTTTCCCTGATTGCCCCGCCCGTCATAGAGGAGCCATCTCTGGAGCTACATCCATGGCACTATGTGCCGAAACGTGGCGCTTCCAGTCTCAATATGTTCTACAGGTATGCTGTGATTAACACCAGGCGCTAAGTGATCCGGTGTTGTTCGGTTGACTGGCACCATATCAGTACTCTGTCTTTATGCTACTTCCGTGCGGCCGGCAGGTTTGGAGCATGTGAATGGTAATTTAACGATATGGTTCATAAGGGAGTATTATTTATATTTCCTGAAATGCATTATTTCATATAGAACTAACGACTGCATACATTTGATAATTAAACGTATGCAGAATTATTATACTGAATTTATTTTACAAACAGACAGACAGGGCAGGGCAGGGCAGGGCAGGCAGGGCAGGGCAGGGCAGGGCAGGGCAGGGCAGGGCAGGGCAGGGCAGGGCAGGCAGGGCAGGGCAGGGCAGGGCAGGGCAGGGCAGGGCAGGGCAGGTGGGCAGGCAGGGCAGGGCAGGGCAGGGCAGGGCAGGGCAGGGCAGGGCAGGGCAGGGCAGGGCAGGGCAGGGCAGGGCAGGGCAGGGCAGGGCAGGGCAGGGCAGGGCAGGGCAGGGCAGGGCAGGGCGGGAGGGCAGGGCAGGGCAGGGCAGGGCAGGGCAGGGCAGGGCAGCAGGGCAGGGCAGGGCAGGGCAGGGCAGGGCAGGGCAGGGCAGGGCAGGGCAGGGCAGGGCAGGGCAGGGCAGGGCAGGGCAGGGCAGGGGCAGGGCAGGGCAGGGCAGGCAGGAGGGCAGGGCAGGGCAGGGCCGGGCCGCCGGGGCGGGGCGGGGCGGGGCGGGGCGGGGCAGTCAAGTTGGCATTGTCAATAGATGTTCAGAAATGTTGATAATCTGGGCAAGATTAATGCAGGCGCTTGTGTAACCTGGCCTAAAATGACCATGGCTAGTCATAGACTGTAATACACCATTTTTCAGATTTGTCCATTTATGAAAAGGGGGTGTTTTTGTTGTAAGAAATATGAAAATTACTTGCAAAAAAGTGCAGATCCTGATGAGACGGCTCGTTACGAGCCGGCTCATCTGGATCTGCACTTTTTGCATAAACCGCTATAGCGGGATTTCGGGTTCAAAGGGTTAACCCTTACTACACTGAATTAAATGTTGTCGTCTGCTGGAAATGTTTTATTTTCAATATTTCTCGACAAAAACTTGGTTTTGACAGCACATAAGAATCGTCTCCATTGGAGACGATTCTCATGTGCTGTCAAAACCAGTTTTTTGTTAAGAATTAAAGCAAAAATGAAAAACAGCAGACGGCAATTTCCGTCAACAGCGTAGGAATGGTTAAATAAATAAATGCTTTTACCATTGGTATAAACCTTTATAATCTAAAACTTAGTGACTCCAGTCTCTATATGTCCACAGGCAGGCCATCCACCCTTAATAGAATGCGGGAACCAAAATTATCGTCTGCTGTTGTTTCATATTTTGTATTTTTACTCAGTAATAATTTGGTTTGGCAGCATTTTAGTATCATTTCCTTTGTTGATGACAAAATGGAAAATAAAAAAAATAAACAGCAGGCGATAAAATTTAATTTAGCATCGTAAGGGTTAAAGAGTTCTCGCTGAGCAAGTTTGAATGTTTAATGAGACATCAGTGAGTGAGTGACGACCACCCAGAATTTTGTAACTTCATTCAAATTTCATGGGCAGTTGACCTCCAAAAATCTGCCTGTATCTGTTGCAATATGCATTAGCCTTTATTCACCAGGGGTCCGTTTCACTAAACTTTGTACTATTAAAATGTCCATAGTCCAAATTTAGGATCGTCTGGAAATTTTAATTGATGGATTTACATTTATTGAACATATGCAGCCTATGCTCAATAAATTTAAATCCAATAATTGTTTACAAGAAAATATTGTTAATGTAAAATTTACAGACTAATAATTTTGCACTTACTAACATTTTAATCGTACAAAGTTTAGTGAAACGGCCCCCTGGTCTAGTTACACCCCAGCATTAGGAAGTATGCCGAGGGGTATACAGTATAGTTTTTGTTCATTCGTCACTCCGTCCATCTGTAACACAACATTATTTTTGATTTTGTGTTAAAAAAATTATTTGTCGGTATCCATGAGCCCCTTCTCTACTTGTTACAGCAATGATGCGTACGAGCTGCCCCTGACACAGAGAATGCAGAGCCTGCTGCAAGGGGACAAGGCCGGGGTGGGCAACAGATGTGTCAACAAACACCACATTGAGTAAGTACCATAATAACCATACGTATTCGGACACCGTTTTTTTTGGGAAACCCCTAAAGAAATTGTATCCAAATACCTACTAAGTATAAACATTGGGACACTCTTTGTTGTAGGAAACCAACTATTTATATATAATTCCAGCACAAAAATATTTACACAATTCCCTAACATTTGATTGGCCCGTAGCAAGTCTCTGTCCAAAATTTATATCCCAGTAAACTCCCACGCTAAACTACTCTCTAGAGGTCAGTGCTGTCAATGTAAACAAATGGCTGCCGTCTGTCAAAATGAACACATTTTCTTGATGAATTTATTTTAAATGCTGGAATTATAAGGAATGAGTGGCCTTTTTGTGGAATTTATCGGGATATAAACTTGGAAAAGTCGCGGGAATACTGGACGAGGCCTTCCGGCCTTCGTCCAGTATTCCCGCGACTTTTCCAAGTTTATACCCCGATAAATTCCACAAAAAGGCCATTCATTCCTATAGTGTTTCCCAGAATCAATACTGTCCGAATATTTATTGTTATTATTGTATTTCCCAGTGGCTACCCTTGTGAACCAGTAGGGCCTCAGACCTGGACTCCAAACGTGCCGTTCAATCAAACTATCGAGTGTGCTTGTGACTCCGGTTGGCAGGAATGTCCCGGCAATGCCGCGGGCCCAACACCGTCACAGATCCGACTCAACACGTCCGACATCCTATACAACGTGACCGACAGGAATATCAGCGATTGGCTCATCAAATCATGGGAATCATACCAGAGACGAAGGTATTAACCCTTGCAATGCTAAATTAAACTTTACCGTCAGTCGGATGAGAATTGAAACCGAGGTCCCGTCTCAATAACACCTTAGCTGTTGCTGGGACGTTAATACCATTCACTTTTTGTCGTTTGCTGTTGTTTTTATGCCCCCGCCACCGAATGGTGAGGGGGGCATAGCGTTACCGGTGTCTGTATGTACGTACGTCCCGAAACCTTAACGCACTGGTAAATGGCTTATAATTTCTGTTTCCTTGCTCGGATCTGCTTCACATTTCACACACGCATTGCTCCAATGGTCCTCTGCCATCCTGTGACAAATCCACATTCGTCCCACCCCCGCTAAGCCCAGGGTCAATCTCACAGACTTGGTGCGTTCGAAAACCTTACCGCTCGAGTAAATGGCTTGTAATCAAATATGCCTCGTTTTCTTTGGCTGCAAGCGGGGGCATTCGTGTGCCGACAGGCCACATTTCTAGTTTAAATATAATCTACATTTTTTCGATGAATGTGGTTTGACAATGGATGAAAATCATCTCCAATACCATAATATTGCTGCTTACAATGCTGACAGTGCATACTCAGCGCCTCAATGTAAATCAACGTTTGCTTTATTGAGTTACAGTCGAACCTGAACGGCCACCTCTCTATAACAGCCGCTATTTTATATCCCAAATGGATGATTTCCTCTGTATTTAACCCTTAGACTGCTGAGCACGAAAATTGTTGTCTACTGTTGCTTTGCGTTCTTTCTCAATAAAAACATGTTTTGACAGCATTTTAGAATCCTTTCCATTGGAAATGATTCTAAAATGTTGCCAAAACATGTTTTTTGATGAGAATTATAGAAGAAAATAAATAAACCGATGACGACAAAATTTTATTTAGCATTAACAGCCACCTCTACAACAGCCAGTTTTGCGTCTTCCCATGTGTGGCTGTTGTAGAGAGGTTGCACTGTAGTTATCTTTCCTCCTAAAGGGTATGTGTCTCGGATGATGTCTCGGATATCCAATATGTGGCTTTTGCTTCATGCACAGTGAATAACATATAAAAACCAATTGCACCATTTTATTTGATCACATTCCTAAAATGTTGTATTCAAGTGCGTGTTATCAGAAACTGTGTTAAGCAGGGGAGATAATTTGGCTTGTTAATAATGACAAATTGTGAAATTTCTTTATTTTTTGTTGTAAAATAATAATACTATGCCCAATTTAGCAAGAAGCTCCCATTATAGTTAGTGTAATCCCAAATTGACTGGAGAAATGGGGATTATGGGTTTTGTGACCAGTGTAGATCCAGATCAGGCTGTGCATCTGCACAGTCTGATCAGGACCTGCACAATTCGCCGTTCTATCGATGAAGCACCCATCATGTTTCTAATGAGCATTAAAGAATGTTATCAGCCTACCAGAGTGTGTTATATGATCAGGAGCTACACAGGTCACAAAACCTATAAGCCCTATTTCTCCAGCCAAAAGCCACAAACCATGACACTATAATTCCAGCACAAAAATATTTACACAATTCCCTAACATTTGAATGGCCCGTAGCAAATAATCCTAGAAATATATATCCCAGTAAACTCCCACGCCAAATTACTTTCTACAGGTGCGCTGTCAGTGCTGTCAATGTAAACAAATGGCGGCCGTCTGTCAAAATAAACACATTTTCTTGATGAATTTATTTCAAATGCTGGAATTATAAGGAATGAATGGCCTTTTTGTGGAATTTATCGGGGATATAAACTTGGAAAAGTCGCGGGAATACTGGACGAGGACTTCCGGCCTTCGTCCAGTATTCCTGCGACTTTTCCAAGCTTATACCCCGATAAATTCAACAAAAAGGCTATTCATTCCTATAGTATTTTAGTTCTGAAATTTTTTATTGTCATTTTATTGTCATTTTAGTGCTGACTATATGTATAAGTCCCTATATGTATAAGTTATTGTTCACGTATTGGATTTTTAAGGAATTAAATGCAAGGGAGCGTTAGCTACCGCAGCATTTAGTTCCTTAAAAATCAAATATGTGAACAATAACATACTTATATTTAGCCAGGTTTATAATGCAGTCTCCAATCTGAGTATTGACTTTCCATTTCCTGTGGTACAGGTAGTAACTTCTTGCGGTTAAACATGTTGAATAATTGCAGCGCGATACTGGCCACCGAAAATTGGCTTAGAAAATTGGGCGAATTATAAAGTAAATTCCTGTGTGTATTTTCCATTGCTGTATAACAAACATAAACCCAAATCTATGAATCAATCTATGTCCCAGATACGGCGGTATATCGTTTGGTGAGATAGACTCGGCAGCCATAGCCACGAATGCCTCAGAAGTTGCCGACGCCCTAGAGAGAATTCTGAGCGCCGCCAACAACGGGACCCGAGTCTCCCTGGGCAACAACACATTCTGGGGGGACCTGGCGTACACACTGCCCCGGCTGAGTGTTAAAGATGTCGCAAAGGTACGATTCAATTTGGGGGGTTTCACTAAACTTTGTACGACTAAAATGTTTGTAAGTGCAAATTTAGGTTTATAGTCTGGAAATTCCAATTGATGGATTTCCATGTATTGAGAGCATAGGCTGCATATTCAGCCTATGCTCAATAAATGTAAGTCCAAATTGTTTACAAGAAAACACTGTTAATTTAATTTACAGACATAATTTTTCACTTTAAATACAAACATTTTAGTCTTACGAAGTTAGTGAAATGGGCCTATTGTGTTTATCAGGTAACTCGCATGTATGCATTTACGCAATAAAGTCATGGGCTATTGGGTTTGTTGTGTTATGTAAAACATTTAGTCTGTTTAAAGCAGGGATTCCGCTGGCGATCGCCACTTTCGCAATTGGCGATAAAAATAAACAATTGGCGATAAAAAATTACAATTTTCGAAAAAAGAAAAAAAATCAAAAAAAAAAATCAAAAAAAAAAAAAAATCAAAAAAAATCTTCTTTTTTTGAAAGTTGTAATTTTTTATCGCCAATTGTTTTATTTATTTTTGAAGTGGCGATTTTTTTCCCCAGCGGAATCCCTCTTAAAGTGTGTGGAGTCCAAAGGACTCCTGTCACCTCTGTTTAATACATTTTGTTGATCAATTTAAGAAGAAACTCAGTAAACTTGTTTAATAAATATATTAAATAGATCTTTTTATTAAACTTGTTGACTGATTTAATAAACACAGTACAGCCTCGTTCCGTATGAAATCAGTAAACTTGTTTAATAACTATATCATATTAAATCATAACTCCTGTAATCTTGTTTAATAAATATCATAGCTAATCAGCACTCGTGTAAAAACCCTCTATTTTACGTTTGTTTTATATTTGTTCATGTACATGTAACGAAGATAAATATTAAAAAAAAAAACAACCTGTGTGTCCTATTTATACAGGTTTGGTACAACAACAAAGGCTGGGCGGCGAGCGTGGCCTACATCAACGTGATGAACAACCTCATCCTGCGGAGCAACCTGCCCGCGGGCGTAGATCCTGCGGATTACGGCATCACTGCGTACAACCATCCCATGCCTATGACCAAGGAACAGTTGAACGACGAAACAATGTAAGATTAATTATAGTTCTGTTTGTTGTGTACCACTTGGAAACTAGGGGTGCGTTTCACTAAACTTCGTACGACTAAAGTGTTTGTAAGTGTAAATTTAGGGTCGTCTGTAAATTTCAATTGATGGATTTATATTTATTGAGCATAGGCTGCATATGCAGCCTATGCTCAATAAATGTAAATCCAATAATTGTTTACAAGAAAACAATGTTAATGTGAAATTTACAGACTATCATAATTTTGCACTTACGAACATTTTAGTCGTAAGGTTAGTGAAACGGCCCCCAGGAAGTGAGCTTGGTCCAAACGCGCCTTTCCTGTATTCGTATTAGCCAATCAGTCGCTGTTTTCCCATTTCACCTTTTCTCAGCCGAGGGATGGATTGTGATCAGTAGCCTATTTCACCAACATTGCAAAGTATACTTATCTAGCAAAGTATCTAGCAAAGTATACTATCTAGCAAAGTATACTTTCAGGGAGTAATCATTTATTTTTCCTGAAATGCATTATTTCATACAGAACTAAATACTGCATATATTTGATGCTTGAAAGTATGCAGAATTATTATACTGAATTTATTACATTATCACATCCATTTTGGCTGTGATAATGTAATAAATTCAGTATAATAAAAATTAATAAATTTATCCTTAAATTGAAAATTTCTCAATGTATACTTTGCTAGAAAAGTTTGTTTGTTTGTTTATTAGTGTTTAACGGCCTATCAACAGCTAAGGTCATGTAAAGCCGGGCAAACGGGTTCGATCGCATTTTAACCTGCTGCATTGGGGGGAAAATAATCCCAAAATAAGAACGGAATATTTACATCGAGAACAAATATATTCAGCCTGCCCTGAAATTAGAATAACCTGACCTGGTGCCAGGTCCATACCACACCAAAGTCACTTGGCCCCTTCCCCTAAAATAGGATTACGAATATCGTAATACTCACATAAGGGGTATAACCAGATTCAACCGTCACATACAAAATGCCAAAGACGTATGTGAGGGCCAAACCAGGTCTCCAGTCGGGATTCCGGTAAGCATGAACCCCGATCGTTAAATTACCCATCGCGTGCTCCCACCTGCCACCCACCGCTAGAAAAGTATACTTTGCAATTTTGATGAAATCGGCTACTGGTGGTGGAACATTTAACTTCAATGCCGAAGTTCAAACCAGGGTTCAATTCCTGCTTTAGGCATGAAAAAATACTTTCATCACATTTTTCCATTCCCCTAGCCTTTCGGACGGTACTCGAAACTGAGTTCACATCTCCATATGACCTTCGCTGTTGCTGGGACATTAAGCCCAAATACTTTCACTTTTTTCTCAATCGACAATCCATATTATAACGGTGACCATATTTTACTGTGAAAACTAACATCTACAATCTGCAGAGTGAACCATGTGTCAATTAATTAAATAATTTAATTCTTTCCAGCAATTGGCCTCAATAACACTCTACTCGGTTGGTTGGCTCAACCCGTTCACCTAAATATCCAGCATTGACTTTCCACGCATGTTTTGGATTATTCAATTAATGAGAAAATACAGAATTATGTTTAGAATTGGACAAATACTGATAAGTTTTGAGCAGGCATTTGGATCTACAGTGTTCGCAAATGTTGCTATTTCGGTCTGTAGGCTTGAAAGGGTTAATCTTTATTTCATTGTATTTTTTCCAGCCGTGCGAGTTTCAAGGACATGCTGATCGCGATCTGTGTGATATTCGCCATGTCGTTCATTCCTGCAAGCTTCACTATGTACCTGATCGAGGAGCGAGCTTCCAACTCCAAGCACCTGCAGTTCGTTAGTGGTGTTAACCCTGTCATGTATTGGGTGTCCAATCTCTGTTGGGACATGGTAATAATGATATATGTATAATCATAATTTTTGTTTGAAACAAGTTTCAATGACAGAATGGTAAATATTGCATAACATGATCAAAGTGTGCGGATGCCTGGATTGATCTGGGTCTACACTGGATGTCTCATGATCCAGTGGA
Source organism: Conchocele bisecta (assembly GCA_029237695.1). Lineage (NCBI taxonomy): Eukaryota > Metazoa > Mollusca > Bivalvia > Lucinida > Thyasiridae > Conchocele > Conchocele bisecta. Next base: position 56,162,984 of record CM055268.1, read on the forward strand.
ATATATTGCTTTTGAATATTTATTATAGGAATGAATGGCCTTTTTGTGGAATTTATCGGGGTATAAACTTGGAAAAGTCGCGGGAATACTGGACGAAGGCCGGAAGGCCTCGTCCAGTATTCCCGCGACTTTTACAAGTTTATATCCCCGATAAATTCCACAAAAAGGCCATTCAATCCTTATAATTCCAGCATTTGAAATAAATTCATCAAGAAAATTTCCGTTTTCTTACCTCACGGTTGCGGAAAGTAGTTTGGCGTGGGAGTTTACTGGGATATAAATTTTGGACAGAGACTTGCTACGGGCCAATCAAATGTTAGGGAATTGTGTAAATATTTTTGCATTACGCAGACACGTCTTATTTGGAATTAATAAATATGTGAACTACTTTCGGCAAGGGAGATAATCAATATCACGCGAACTATTTTCATGGGAGCCAAGCGGATTGTTTTGTTTATTAGTATATATAGTTTTAATCTATCTCCTGTGATATATAATGATAATTTACTTCGATATGTTATGGGTACTAATACATGTTGTTTCAATAGCGTATCTCTGTAACGGTATCGTTGTAGATGGAGTTGCAAAATAATTTAATAATTATTAAGTTCAAATGGTTGCGTAATACTGATAGCACTTCTGTATAAATATAATCGTCGTAAATGGCGCAATAGTCGCGAGGTTAAGGTCGCCGACTTTTATGATTTAATTACCGATTCCCGAAAGTCGTGGGTTCGAACCTCGACTTGGTATATATTTTTTTTCTCCATATATATTATTTTTCTGATTTTAATATATTCACAATTTTATGATTTTAATACAAATAGCTATAAATATGTTTTTTTAAGTTTGAGGTACTGTCTATACCATATAATTTTTTACTGTCCCAAAATCTATTTTTTTTGGCTGTCACAATTAATTAATTTTCAGACAGCAAACATTTTTTTATGAATTTGAAATAATTATTGTACGTCCTCCATCTGATCACAACACTGTTGGAACTGCGCATGTGGCTACCACGACCAGAATTCACTGACCGCAAACACAGAATTTGGCGTCTATTTATTAAATTATTATTTTTTATTTTATTTGAATTCTGCGTGAGCGCTGAATTTTGTGTCAACACCATTTACCGAAAATATTGGTGATTTTCTAAACAAATATCGGAGAAATGCGGCTATATATTTTGTGTCAATTTTCAACACCATTTACGGAAAAAAAATACTGATTTTTTAAAACAATATCGGCACAACTAAATACGGTGATAGAATTTTTGTTGACTTTTCAAATACCATTTACGGAAATTATTACTGATTTTCTAAAAACAATATCGGCGAAGGTGTACTGAACTACTTTTTCTTTTAAATAACCAGCCGTCTAATAGATCTGTGTATACTCGAGAGTATATCGTTAATTGTCATGTTGTCTCCGACAGTGAGGTGTTGCGGCACACATCAAAACGACACGTCAATTTCAAAACATTGCCTAAGGGTCAGTCAACATTTACAGCTGTGTGGTGTCATCAGATCAACACCTCGTCACACACGACTGCATTATCGATTTTTTCCACACAAAGCGACGTGTATTTACAACTAGATCTGTGTAATGTGTCGGGTGTAGCCAAAGACCATACATAAATTCGTAATTAGTCGCAGATGTAGCCTTAAAATATAATCAATTTCCTTAAATTACGTCCGCAAGTTGACAGATATTTCAGCGCAGACGTCATCGTAATTTGCCGTTATTTATTTCCAAAATTAGCCGTATATTCTGTAAATGGCGTTGAAAGTTGACAATAAATTAAGACCAGATTAGTACGTTAAATCGCTATATAGACGACAACTGACGATCCGATGAGAGAGAGTAATACCGTTTACGCGTATCCAATATTAAATATACATTGTCATTTTTTTATGACTTTCTTGGTTTTACCGAGAAATTCAAACCGTTTCTATTATTGGGGAACATAATATCATGATTAGCACACCGTTTCACTAAGCTGGGGCTACTCAGGGAATGGGATTACACGGTATATTGTTTACACTGGATTAATGGCGGTCCCCATGAGGTATCAGGTAAATCTTATTTTTCAATAATATGACTGTGGTTTATTCCTTTTAGTGATGACCATGTTCCATCCGTTAACACTTATTTAGCAGCATTACTTATGTAGTTAGTCTGAACATTCTGCAGAGAAATTTGAATTGGACGGAATCGAGCGTTGTTTAAACTTAGTCCGGTTCATATGCACAGGCCAAAATATGAACTGAAAATGGCGCTTTGTGTGACAGAAATCCGTACGCGGACGAATAAAAAAAATATTTTGTTATAAATATCACATATGCGAAACACGCGGTAGCATCTACTGTTTTAATAATATGCATACATATTGTTTAATTAAGGTTTAATAGTGATATACTTATGAATAATACACGATACTATGGTTTATACTCCAGCACTATGTTTTAAGGCTGTGTGATTTGCCTCGATATAAGCTGGATTAATTGTATCCCCCGGACTCCGTCGGGGGATGCTATGGATTTGACAGCGCGCCGCGTCCGCCGCAGACACTTCTTGTCCGGAGCATAACTCGAACACCCTTTGGAATATTTTCATGAAACTTCACACATGCATAGACCACGACCCGAAGGTGTGTCGCGCACAAGAATGACAACTCTTGCATAGCTTTTTGTTATCCCTTTTTTGTCTTGCACTGATTTTCGTCCGGGAGCATAACTCCACCACCCTTTTCGAATATTTTCATGAAATTACACATGCATAGACCACGCCCGAAGGTGTTTTTTGTCGCGCACAGAATGACAACTCTTGCATAGCCTAATTTTTGAGTTAATCTCCCTTTCGCGCACTATTGACCATACTTGCCACCCTTTGGAATATTTTTATGAAACTTAACACATTCAATTAGACCACGAACCGAAGGTGTGTCGTGCACAAGAATGACAACTCTTGCATAGCTAATTTTTTAGTTATCTCCCTTTTTTGTTTTCGCTCACTGATTTCCTGTCCGGAGCATAACTCGACCACCCTTTGGAATATTTTCATGAAACTTCACACATGCATAGACCACGACCCGGAGGTGTGTCGCGCACAAGAATGACAACTCTTGCGTAGCTAATTTTTCAGTTATCTCCCTTTTTTGTTTTGCACACTCTACAAACTGGACAATAATGCATGAAGACCTGTTTTCTCGTCTGCTCTGTACACCTGTTCTCGTGTGCTCTGTACACCTTACCTGTAGAGAGAACAATAGAAACTGGGAGAACCATGTGCTAGCATGGGCTAGCATGTGCAGATGTCCAGTGCTTGACCACTGTTGACCAGGTAATTTATACAGGTAAATTACTACATTGGGTACTGTGTTGAAAATATTGTGGCATTATGTGGACCTGTGCAGATATATGTAGATAAATATAGGACTATTAAAAAAAATCTGGTCTCCAATAGCAAGCATTATTATTTTTAAACTTTTTTTTTTCATTTTTTTTTTTTTTTTTTTATTTTTTTTTTTTTTTTTTCATTTTTTTTTTCAAATTATTTTTCAATTTTACTGAGAAAATAAATCTGGGCTCCAGTAGCAAGCATTATTATTTTTAAACTTTTTTTTTTTACTCTTTTTTTTTCCATTTTTTTTTTTCATTTTTTTTTTCAAATTATTTTTCAATTTTTGTCCAGTAGCATAAGGTCGTAAGTTCTATATACAGACTATTCACCTGTGCATGTGCTAGCATGTGCAACTGACCACTGACCACTTACAGGTAATTTTATACAGGTAAATGATTTATATTACATTTCCGTAAACTGTGTTGAAAATATTGTGGCATTATGTGGACCTGTGCAGATATATGTAGATAAATATAGGACTATTAAAAAAAATTCTGGGCTCCAGTAGCAAGCATTATTATTTTTAATTTTTAAACTTTTTTCCATTTTTTTTTTTTTGTTTTTTTTTTCATTTTTTTTTTTCAAATTCTTTTCAATTTTTGTCTAGTAGCATAAGGTCGTAAGTGCTATATACAGACTATTATCATATAATAAAACAATTATTGACTAGTGAGCCATAGAATATAATCTGATATTCTATGGTTCACTAGTCAATAATTGTATAATATGTTCGGGCCAGTGAAAATTGCTTTCGGGCCCAGGCTCGAGGTCAAGGCGGGACAAGGCGAGGCATCTGATTCCGCGGAATTCTTGTTTACTTATCTCCCTTTGTTGTTTCGTGCTCTGATTTTGTATCAGAGCATAACTCGAACACGCATACGCATTGCTCTAATGGTCCTCTACCGCCTGTGCCAATCCACGTTGGTTCTGCCCCCGTCAAGCCCAGGGTCAAGGTCACATTACTTAGTGCTTCAAAAACATTAACGCTTGGGTAAATATCTTATACTTTCTGTTTTCTTTCATGGATCATGGTCATCTTCATATTTCATATACGCATTGCTCTAATGGTCCTCTACCGCCCTGTGCCAAATCCACGTTCGTCCTGCCCCACCAATCCCAGGGTCAAGGTCACATACTTGGTGCTTCAAAAACTTTAACGCTCATGTAAATATCTTATAATTTTTATTTCCATTCACGGATCAACTTCATATTTCATATACGCGTTGCTCTAATGGTCGTCTACCGCCCTGTGCCAAAGCCACGTTCGTCCTGCCCCCGCCAAGCCCAGGGTCAAGGTCACATACTTAGTGCTTCAAAAACTTTAACGCTCGGGTAAATATCTTATAATTTCTGTTTTCTTTCATGGATCATCTTCATATTTCATATACGCATTGCTCTAATGGTCCTCTACCGCCCTGTGCCAAATCCACGTTCGTCCTGCCCCCGCCAATCCCAGGGTCAAGGTCACATACTTGGTGCTTCAAAAACTTTAATGCTCAGGTAAATATCTTATAATTTTTCTTTCCATTCACGGATCAACTTCATATTTCATATATGCGTTGCTCTAATGGTCCTCTACCACCCTGTGCCAATCCACGTTCGTCCCGCCCCGCCAAGCCCAGGGTTAACATCATATACTTAGTGCTTCAAAAACTTTAACGCTCAGGTAAATATCTTATAATTTCTGTTTTCTTTCACGGATCAGCTTCATATTTCATATATGCATTGCTCTAATGGTCCTCTACCGCCCTGTGCCAAATCCACGTTTGTCCTGCCCCCGCCAAGCCCAGGGTCAAGGTCACATACTTGGTGCTTCAAAACTTTAACGCTCAGGTAAAAGAAAATTTTGACTTGCAATTTGGCCTCATTTATTATCAAAGCGATATGTGGGACATCCGTGTTCTATGAACACATTTTCTAGTTTATTAAACTTCACACATGCATAGAAGACGACCCAAAGGTGTGTCGCACGTAAGAATGACAACTCTTGCGTCGTTAATTTCTTAGTTATCTCCCTTTGTTGTTTCGTGCACTGATTTCGTGTCTGGAGCATAACTCGAACACCCTTTGGAATATTTTCATGAAACTTCACACATGCATAGACCACGACCCTAAAGGTGCCCTAGCTATGACAGGAATGCAACTCTTGCATCACTAATTCTTTAGTTATCTCCCTTTGTTTTTCCGTCACTGATTTTGTCTCCGGAGCATAACTCGAACACCCTTTTTTCAAACTACTTGTGTATCTGGGGAGGGGGATACACATGCGCTTGTCGACAAGCGTCCATTTCTAGTTAATACTTATATTCATGCGCTTCATGAGAACATCAATACATTTAAAATATACAGATATTACTTAAAGGGGTACCGATATGATACATTTTAATAATATAAATATGGAAAATACACATTACAATCGCTTACAACATAAGTTATTGATCGAAAATAGTCACTGCATCGTGACCTATTTGACCGCATTACCTATTGCGCGGGTACCTCATCATACCCACTGTTTACATAGGTAACTGGGGGTATAGTGAGGTATGCTCGCTAATACAATGTTTGCGTAATGTGTGCTGGAATTATTACAATAATAATGTGTATGCTCTCGTTTGAACTTCACAATTTTGCCTTACAACTCGTAAAACATTTATATCGTAATATCTGAAGGCTTGATACTTGGTGTGGAACTTCCTTATGGTAGTTAGATGCTCAGAGTTAATTTTAATATGTGTACCCTTTTTGGAATTAGAATTTTGCCTCGTTTACTTTCAAAATGGTAGGTGGGGCATCCATGTTCTATGAACACATTTACTTGTTTACAAAATGAGACTTATTGAGTTTATCACAGGTATACAGTGGGGTCAGCATGTAAGTGCACACATGAACAAACACGACAGGTTGGAACCAACCTGTCGTGTTCGTTCGTGTGTGCACTTACACGCTGACCCCACTAGCTGAAGGTAAAGATCACGTTCTTGATCCTGATCAAATATCACACTCACGTAGCCTGATAATAATCAATATTGCTTGTTAAAGCATGACAGGTGTTTTATTGATGGAATGGCGAACAGTCTTCAGTCACTGCCACAATTAGAGAGAAATAAAGACACATAAATATATTTAAACCAAGCTGCCGTCCAGGGAGCCGTTTCACTAAATTTTGTACGACTAATATGTTTGTAAGTGCAAATTTATGATTGTCTGGAATTTTCAATTGATGGATTTACATTTATTGAGCATAGGCTGCATAGGCTGCATAGGCTGCAGGCTGCATAGGCTGCATAGGCTGCATAGGCTGCATATGCAGCCTATACTCAATAAATGTAAATTCAATAATTGTTTACAAGAAATCATTGTTAATGTGAAACATACTGACTATTATAATTTTGTACTTACGAACATTTTATTCGTACAAAGTTTAGTGAAACGGCCCCCTGTCTCCTATGACCTAAACTGGTACACTAAACCCTTTCACATTTAACCTTTTTGTGTACAGATCAACTACATCATCCCGGCGGTGCTGTGTATATTTATATTCCTGGCGTTCAACACGAAGGCGTATGTGTCATCCACCAACGCCCCCTGTCTCGTGGCGCTGCTCTTCTTGTATGGGTGAGTTATATGTCTGAATATTTACACCTTCTATGAATTCATAATGGAAACATCCAATCAACGTATTGTGTTTATATCCCAATACATGAGAAGTCGCGCGACGTTGATTGGTTAAAGTTTGTTTGATTTCATTATTTTTGACGACATTATCGATAATGGTCCGCTATTGATCAGCAATGTCGCTGTTCCATGAAGAAAATGACATTCAACAAAACGATTCTTTTAATTTTGACGCCATATTTGGTTATTTACAGTTTTTAAATTTCATTTTTGTTTTCGTCATTTTTAGCGCGCCTTCCAAAGGAAGCCGTGCTTATGGCATACCATCGGCGTCGTAGCGTCCGTCCGTCCGTCCGTCCGTCCGTCCGTCCGTCCGTCCGCCCTGACGGTACTATACTTATGTGGCTAGCCCCACAGGGTTATGGACTTAGTAAAGGTTAGGGTTGGTTACAATTAGCCACCTAAAAATCCGTCCGTCCGTCCGTCCGTCCTCAAAAATTATAATGGCCTATATTTTCTGTTTCCTTGCTTGGATTTGCTTCATATTTCACACACGCATTGCTCAAAGAGTCCTCTACTGCGCTGTGGCAAATCCACGTCCGTGCCGCCTCTTCTTAGCCCACGGTCAAGGTCACATACTTTGTGCATCTCGAAACCTTAATGCTCGGACGCTCGGGTAAATGGCCTACATTTTCTGTTTCCTTGCTTGGATTTGCTTCATATTTCACACACGCATTGCTCCAAGGGTCCTCTACCTCTGCTAAGCCCAGGGTCAAGGTCAAATACTTTGTACGCTCGAAACCTTAACACGCTCTGGTAAATGGCTCGTACATATTCTTTCCCTTATCCAGCACGTTGTGTTTTCAAATGTGCCCTCGGTTCCTTTACTGCCACCGGGCGCGCTTCGTTGTCCTCTGACAACTCTTGTTTTTTGTTCCCATAAAAAACATTAATTTAATACATACAACTCACAATACTTGTGTCATGCTGCTTGTTGCTAATATTGACTCAACCCTTCAGTGATGATATTTGACGTCTCTCCAAGCAGATATCAAGGGTTATACAGTGAGGTCCCCAGGGTGTCCGGTTTAGAGAGGTTCCACTGTAAATCAGGCATATAGAGAATAGTAGGTTAGTGCCGTGAATGGGAAAAAATATCCGGCAAGGCTCAAGAATTTTTTTATTTCTCATCAGAAGTATATGTTGTGACCACTCATTTGAACCGTCTCGCCGAAACGGTTCAAATGAGTGGTCACAACATATATTTTGGTTCATAAATAAGGAAAAATATGATAGAGAATAGTAGGTTAGTGCCGTGAATGGAAAAAATATCTGGCAAGGCTCAGGAAACGGGATGGGCGAGGCTCTGTCGAGCACATCCCATTTCCGTGCCGCGCCAGATATTTTTTTCCCATTCACGGCACTAACCTACTATTCTATTTATCCCGTCAACACCTACAAATGGCTGTAAAATGCAAAAATAGTATTGACTGGATATCAAAAATGTTTCACGGCACCGTGTTTCACGGCACATATGCACTGTGTTGACGGGATAAATGACCATTCTGGGATGGATGTATTTTGCAATCATGAACATGCATTACCAAGAAACCCATCAAAATGAGATCACATATATTAAGGAGGAATAATGCAGAATATATAATATATTTACTCTGAAAATTGTGTCACCTTTTGACCCGATTTACGCAAAATATTGTAAATATCTCCAAGCAGATATCGAGGGCAGTATGTCCTTTTTTATCAGATATACAAACATATCGGGGTAGGAAAATAATCTGACCTTATATTGCAGCTGGGTGATGATTCCGCTGATGTACCCGTTCTCGCGTGTGTTCAGCGTGCCCAGCACGGCCCTGGTCACCTTGCAGTCGATCAACATATTCCTGGGCATTGTGTCCACCCTGGCCACGTTCATCTTAGAAGTCCTGCAGAAGGATGACGAGGTTGGTAGGGATTACTGGCTGTGACTGGAGACCATAGGATATTTCCCAATAAATGCATTAATATATCCCAATATGACACGAGACATGCCATGTGATTTTGTACCTTCGGACATCTGCGTAATTTCATTAAATATGTTTAACATGTGATTTACAATATTTTTCATATATAAAGTCAAAAGTTGACAAGATTTTCACTATAACACGATTTCGGTTAGTACACGTTTGTGCCTTGGCTCCCGAATTTTTTTCCTATTTGTATATCAAAATTGTGTTAAATTTGTAACACGACTATTGTCAGAAATCGTGTTAAATTTGCGATTCTTTCCCAAATTAGACCCAAAATGGACGATTTCTTTTTTTTTATGGACGCATAGCCTCCTTTTATCTCACCGATGTGAATGTGCAGCTGATCACGTTTGCACATTTCGTAAATTAATCCGAGCAAACTGGGAATAAGATCAGTAAGACCAGTAAAAAAGCAGTGCTAATTGTTATGTGCTCGATTTCATTTTTCCGCCATGCGTTCGCGCTCACCATTGGTGGAATATTAATTAGGTGTAAAGGCTGACCAATCGGAGATCGCGTATCAGTCGCGCAGATTAACTCTACCCAGATTAACTAATAAATTGTTACAGCACTGCCCACGCCCCCGGCGCATGTACCACAAATGTGTACGTGACAACTGGCCTCGTTTCGCTACGTCATAATTGAGCCAGTGCATGAGATAATCAACTTTATTATATAACTGAGATTTTCGCCGAGAATTATTTGACTTTTTTCTGCAAATATATCGGAAAGTTGATAACATTTTCAGAGCAAATGCGTAATAATTACTAATTTAATATTCGTCAACATTCGATATCGTTTACAGAAAATGTACACTATTATTAGATTCATCTTCGTCGAAAATCTCACGTGATAAGCCTGATTACCTCATGAACTGGCGCAATATTATAACACGTCGGGCAAAACATGTCTATACAGGTCTGTACTCAAACCCACAGGTGGAATAGTGGGACGTGTGACACAAAGAAAATGACCATTACAAAAATATCCATTACCCCACCCACTTGATCTCGTTCTATTATTAACGTCATGTACAGTACGATACCAGGTGGGTGGGATAATGTGATTTTTTTAATAGGCATTTAGTTTGGTGTCATAGGTCCGAGTCTTCCACCTGTGCTCACCATATGAGTAAACACAGATTGCAACGCACGAGCTTGTCCGTGATGTTGCAGCTGATGGAACAGGATATCGGTCATTGGGTCATTGCGTCATCATTACTACACTTTTTTCTACACGCGTTTACAATAATGGATTGCACGGACCTGCGTAGATCTACATTCTACAGAACATGATGAATAAATAAAACATGACGTTATACAATTCTTGGATTCAATATATTTATTACATGCGAAGATAACAGTGAAAACTTATGGCATATTATAGGCATTGGCGACGTCGTTCATTCGCAGTCACAGTGTACAGTGTACATGTATTTTTTTTTTTTACATTATGACGCGTCTTGGGCGAGAACGGATATAGCACTGTTCGGATAAGCAACACGGAAGGTTGTATGTCGCCGGACTTCCGTGTACTAACGGGGTCGCACTGTACATGCGGAATTATATTCCGCATGTACTCTGAAAATCTTGTCAACTTTTGACGCCATTTACAAAACATATATATTGTAAAATTTTTAAACGTATTTCATTAAATTTGGAGATCTCCGAAGGTACAAAATCACATGGCATGTCTCATATGAACTCCTGATCAAATAGCTTACAGCTGTAGCCTGATAACAATCCACATGTTTATAGCTTTTTAAAAGCATGACGGGTGTTTCATTAACGGAATGACAAACAGTGCAGATCCTGATTAGCACAGGCGGATCTGAATCTAAACTGGTCGCCACACCCATAAGCCACATTTCTCCAGTCTCTGCCACAGATATGGGTCTACACTGCTTGCATCAGCTCAAATTTATCTAGCTTCCCACTCAGTCGCAGAACAGAAATGTTATAAAGCCCATTTCAGTGGAAGCTGGTGGGTAGAAATCTGTTAGGAACTAAACTGGTCACAACTGCCACAAAGCTTCATTTCTCCGGAAATTGGGTGGCAGGGTATGCATATCTTAACGGTGGAGGTGGGTGGCAGGTGGGAGCACGCGATGGGTAATTTAACGATCGGGGTTCATCCTTACTGGAATCCCGACTGGAGACCTGGTTTGGCCCTCACATACGTCTTTGGCATTTTGTGTGTGACAATTGAATCTGGTTATACCCCTTATGTGAGTATTACGATTATTCGTAATCCTATTTTAGGGGAAGGGGCCAAGTGACGTTGGTGTGGTATGGACCTGGCACCAGGTCAGGTTATTCTAATTTCAGGACTGAATATATTTGTTCTCGATGTAAATATTCCGTTCTGATTTTGGGATTTTCCCCCCAATGCAGCAGGTTAAAATGGGATCGAACCCGTTTGCCCGGCCTTACATGACCGTAGCTGTTGATAGGCCGTTAAACACTAATAAACAAACAAACAAACAGACTTAACGGTGGAGCCACGTTTTAGGATTCATATCTTAGTGGTGAATCTATCGTTAACAATTCATATCTTAACGGTGAACCAATCTTTAAGGATTCATATCTTAAAAGTGAACCCATCTTTAAGGATTCATATCTTAAGAGTGGATCATCTTTAAGGATTCACATCAGAACAGTGAATCCATCTTTAAGGATTCATATCTTCCTAAGAGTGGATCATCTTTAAGGACTCATATCTAACAGTGAATCCATCTTTAAGGATTCATATATTAGTGGTAAGGATTCATATTAACAGTGAATCCATATTTAAGGATTCATATCTTAACAGTGGATCCATCTTTATAAGTCTTTATATCTTAACCTCATCTGAATATACAGTAGTGAATCTTACTGGAATTCACACTTCAGGCAAAGTATCTGGTAATTAAGGATCCTGACATTGGATCAGGACAATGCCTTTCAGTGTTGAACTTTTTTTTATTATAATTTTAGTGCTGAATGTACACTGCTCCCCCCCCCCCTGACACACATACACCAGACAGGTGCATTCCTGTCTGTATATGACTTTGTTGACAGTGCTCCAGATAATAAATTAGTAATTGAGTATTGTCACTCCATCATTTGTGAAGCAATTGGGTATTTCAACATTTTAATTGGGTGAAATAGAATCACACTACTGTTTACACATCAACAGACAGCAATTATTTAATAGTTTGCTTCGAAATGAAAACACATCTTGGTATTTCATTAGAATTGTCTCCTTGGAGACAATTCTAATGAAATACCAAGTTGTGTTTTCATGGAAAAAAAATATATATTTGTGGTCTGTTTATTGTTTTCTTTAGCATGATAAAGGTACCACAAATTTTTCATTGCTTTTTGATACTCACTACTTCTGATTTCAATTGGCTGTTTGGCAATTTTAATTGGGTATTTACGCAAATACGTACCTTATCTGGAGCTCTGGTTGAAATCACATAACACCCCAATCAATCAATCCGATCAATGGACAAGTCAACCTTTCAGGAGCTGCGCAATATCAACGACATCTTGAAGCAGGTGTTTTTGCTGCTGCCCCAGTACTGTCTTGGTCGTGGCCTGTTTGACATGGCCAAGAATCAGCTGATTGCTGACGCATTCGAACTTTCTGGTGGGTATATACAGTGCATCAAATATATACATAGAGTTTGCCATATGTGCAGCTAGCCTCGTTTGCATACACAAAACTGTTCATGTACATGGTATAAATTTATGTTTTAAACACTCTTGACTCTGCCCTGGGTCCCAATAATGAATGTATTTTTGGGATACAGCTCTGTCACATTGTAATCCTATTACTTTTATGGGAAGGGGCCGATACTTTTAAGGGAAGGGGTCAAGTGACTTTGGTGTGGTATTGACCTGGCACCAGGTCGGGTTATTCTAATTTCAGGGTGGAATTCTTTTTTTCTATGTAAATATTCCGTTCTGATTTTGGAATTTTCAGCAGCAGGTTAAATATGAGATCAAACTTGTTAGCTCGGCCATTGTCTGTTTATGGCATCAAATCAATATTTACACGTTTTGGTTTGTATTTATTATAATCATCCTGATAAATTGATGGGGAGCATATACTTACCACATTGTGTTACCAGCATCCGCCCTCCGGCGTAGGCACTATCCTTGTGACCTTGATAACTCGAAAAGCTGAGCTTGTCTTAATTTAAAAGTTATGGATCGTGGAGCATCTGTCGGTTTAACAACTTCCTAGTGTAATTTTGTGGCTGTTCATTCATGGTGGCTATTAATTGGCGACACGAACAGTAAGTAAAGACAATGAATTGTCAGACCGTAAATGATGACTTGTCACCAGTCGTGACCTGCGTTGTTTGCCATTCTCATTTGCCAGTTGCTACCACATAATTCCAGCACAAAAAATATTTACACATTTCCCTACATTTGATTGGCTCGTAGCAAGTCTCTGTCCAAAATTTATATTCCAGTAAACTCCCACGCCAAACTACTTTCCGTAACCGTGAGGCGCAGTTAAAATAAATCTTAAGAAAACGGAAAATAAACACATTTTCTTGATGAATTTATTTCAAATGCTGGAATTATAAGGAATGAATGGCCTTTTTGTGGAATTTATCGGGGATATAAACTTGGAAAAGTCGCGGGAATACTGGACGAGGCCTTAAAAAAATACAATTTTCGGAAAAAAAAAAAAAAAAAAAAAAAAAAAAAAAAAAAAAAAAAGAATTTTCTTTTTTTTTGTGGAAAATTGTAATTTTTTATCGCTTCGTCCAGTATTCCCGCGACTTTTCTAAGTTTAAACCCCGATAAATTCCACAGAAAGGCCATTCATTCCTATAATAATTTTGAAATTTGTCGTCCCTGTTGCAACTATAGAGTTGAATCTTTCATATGACCAGCGCTGCAGATAAGGAATTCGTAATTGAGTATTGTCACTCCATCATTTCTGGAGCAATTGGGCATTTCAAAATTTTAATTGGGTACAATAAAATCACACTGCTGTTTACACATCAGCAGACCGCAATTATTGAATAGTTTGCTAAATGAAAGCATTTCTTGGCATTTCATTACAATTGTCTCCTTGGAGACAATTCCAATGAAATACCAAGATGTGCTTTCATGGCAAATAAGAAAAATATGCTATATTTGTGGTCTGTTTATTGTTTTCTGCAGCATGATAAATGTGTCATAAAATTGTTATTGCTTTTTGATCTGATTTCAATTGAGTTTTTGCCAATTTTAAATCGGTTTTTAAGCAAATACGCAGCTTATCTGGAGCTCTGTACGACAATTGCTTGAAGTGATATTATGAGAAATTGTACTAAATATTTTACATTGTAATAGTTTGTGAGATTTGGGAATTTGAAATTTGACTTGGTTTCTTTTAACCACCAGAGCTCCAGATAAGTTGTATATCTAAAGAGTAGTATTCACCCATATTTCAAATTCAATGCGTATTTTACTTTTACAAATGTATTTTTCATTTTCTTCGTTATTAAATAGGGAACAAATGATAAAAAATACAACAAATAAAAAATTTCACTTTGAGCTGCAAAATGCTTTTTTCAGCTCAACTAAGGGCTATTCCAGGAAAAATGATCTGGGGGGTTGGACCGCACTTTTTTTTTTTTATCCTCCCACCCACAGAATTTAATTATGTCTCATCCCCACAACCAACAGCACTGATATTTAGCTGTTCCCCACTACCAACAGAACTCAATTTGTGTAAACCTCCCCTACCACCAGTACTGAATTAATAAAATAGAATCTCACGTCTTCGCCTCGCGATTTGGTCTCGCGTCTTTGTTTTTCCTCAATAAACATGTATTGGCAGCACATCAAAATCGTCTAAGACAAGTGTCGTGTTTTGTCAAACCATGTTTTATGTCAAAACTATTGATGTTTGTCCACATTTGTTAAATTTCTTCATAAAACCATGTTTTGGCAGCACATGACTCACATGAGAATCGTCGTCTCCTTAGACTATTTATACGTGTCCTGTTAGGGACGTTTTACAATTTCGCGTTTTCGCGATCTTGCGCACAGGTCGAGATCGCGAAAACGCAAAGCGTGATCGCGAGAGCTGAAACGAAAATGCAGCATAATCTCAACAAAACATGTTTTGACAGTACTGTGCTGCTGCATATGAGAATCGTCTCCTACTGACGATTTTCAAGTTTTGTCAAAATATATTTTTGTAGGATTTCTTTTTTAGATTAGTTTTCATGTTTTTAATTTCTTGATAAAAATATTTTGACATCACACGAGAATCGTCTCCCAAGAGATATATTGATAGAAGAAATATTGATGCTTTTATATTCGTTTTATTCCTTAATAAAACATGTTTGGTAGCAGATGAGAATTGTCTCGATTTGTACGTGTCGTGTTTGGGACATGTTACAATCTCGCGTTTTCGCGATCTCGCGCATAGGTCGATATCGCGAAAATGCGAAGCGTGGTCTCCAGAGCTCCAAACGAAAACGCGACATAGTTTTAACAAAACTTGTTTTTACTGCACTGTGCATATGAGAATCGTCTCCTAAGATGATTCTCAAGTTTTTTCAAAACATGTTCAAAACATGGAAAGATATTTTTTTCATATTTTTAATTTCTTAATAAAACTATATTGGCAGCACACTAGAATCGTCTACTAAGACTAAATATTGATGCTTTTATATTCGTTTTATACCTTAATAAAATAGGTTTGGTAGCAGATGAAAATCGTCTCAATTTCGGGGGGGGGGTGGGTGGGGGGGGGTGGGGTGACAAATCGCCAGTAATTCAGCCATAAATTAAATGCTCTCCTCGCTGCCAGTATTACCTGTATACTGGCACGTTGATGCGCGGTGGGAGGATCGTCTAATTGACATACTATATATAATATACTACAGTCGTTTCTGTCAAAATGTTCCGGGTTTACACGTGTACAAAGTGTTGTGCGTTGCGTATCCGTGGAGTTTCCGTTAGTTGCGTTTCAAACCATGTGTCGTCTACGTGTAATACGTTTTCGGCCATGCGTTGCGTTTCCCCTCTCTTGCGCATGCGCGAAAGTCGAACAAACCGTGTGCAGGTACCACAGGTATTCGCTTTTAAACTAAATGGTTTGACAATGTGTATTACACGTGTACGAACCGTATTATACGTTTAAACAACGTATACAACGCTTTTAAACTAAATGGTTTGACAATGTGTATTACACGTGTACGAACCGTATTATACGTTTAAACAACGTATACAACGCTACAGCAAACCGTTGCGTTCGCGTTGAGTTTGCAAGTGTTGTCTACGGTGGAACAAAAATGGAGACTGCACTGTATTTTACTATTATTTTTATTCTTCATCTACATTGCTTGGCCCTAAATGATACTCTTTTGTGTTGATGGGCCGTTAAGCACCATTCCATTCCATTCTACCGAAGACGCGTCCTTGCGTATGTAACAATTTGCCAAAAATATCGTGAACGACGCCTGAAAATGCGGGCGCGCCGCAAGTGTTTGTCTTATTCGTCGATGGCGAAATGGAAGCGAACGAACAACGCTTGGTACTAATTGCAGCTTCCGGACGTAATTATCTATCGGCAGTTTTCACTGGACGCTACTTTGGAAGTGTCATTTTGTTGGCCAATCGACATGAGCGTTTTACAATGCATGATGTGAAATAGAAGCTGTGAGGCCGCGAACACCCACAGCATTGAATTAATTATATGAGTGCACCCCCCACTAACAGAATCAAATAAATTGAATACCCGCTACCAACAAGAACAATATAGCTTCCGACACCACAACCAACCGGAATTAATTTTGTCGGACACCCCCGACCCACAGGTCAAAAATAAAAGTGCGGTCCGACCCCCTAGAGAATTTTTCCTGGAAAATGTTCAACTTTATTACAGTATTTTCACTACTCAATTTGAAAACCAATGTGTATTTTTGAATTACTGTGAGTATTTTGTACTCCCACTTTTGATAATCAATGCGTATTCTGCTAAAATAATTGCCTAAAATACGCCAATACGCACCTTATCTGGAGCTCTGACCACCAAGTATATCTATATTTTATAGGGGAAAAAGTCACGCTGCCGGGTCCATTTGAGTGGGATCAGGTGGGCAGGAACCTGTTCAGCATGTTTATGCTGGGAATCCTCTTCTTCATCATCAATCTGCTCATCGAGTACAATTTCTTCATCCACTCCAAGTAAGGACCATCCCATTTATTGCTTGTGAGAAGAACACCTTATGATATCAATTTTGATCCTGTCGCATAGTGATAATGAAATATAGGGATGCAAAAGTCGTCCTTCCGTCCGTCTGTATGTCACGTTTTCCATTTTGTTACTCATTTACCACAGGACCAATTGGCTTGAAACTTCATGTACATGTTTCTCATCTTTCATATTTCCATTTTCCGCACCACCCATGCTTCCCTAGGTCAAGGTCAAATATCTTCGAAATTGCACATTCACTAGATGTGTGCGTTTCTCCATTCCCCTATAATTCCAGCACAAAAATATTTACACAATTCCCTAACATTTGATTGGTCCATAGCAAGTCTCTGTCCAAAATTTATATCCCAGTAAACTCACATGCCAAACTACTTTCCGTAACCGTCAGGCGCAGTTAAAATTAATTTATTTCAAATGCTGGAATTATAAGGAATGAATGGCCTTTTTGTTGAATTTATCGGGGATATAAACTTGGAAAAGTCGCGGGAATACTGGACGGGACCTTCCGGCCTTCGTCCAGTATTCCCGCGACTTTTCCAAGTTTATACCCCACCCCGATAAATTCCACAAAAAGGCCATTAATTCCTATAGTAACTTCTTTACTGTGTGAACGATTGACTTGAAACTTCATGTGCATGTTTCTCATCATTTGTATTTCTATTGCCCACCACACCCATGCTTCCCACATGCCCAAGGTCAAGGTCAAGTAACTTCACATTCAAAATTTCACATTCAGTAGATGGGTGCACGTTTCTCAATTCCGTGACCCCTATAACTTCATGTTTCTCATCATTCATATTTTCATTCCCTATCCCACCCATGCTCCCCCTGTGCCCAAACTTTAAAATTTCACAGAAAATCTCACAGTTTCTGTATTAACTTCTTTCAATGAAATAATCGCACATCTTTTTATGAACAATCTCACATGGCTTACCTCATTTATAGAGTATTGAAGCCGACGGGTGCAGCCCTGGATGACGAGGATGAAGACGTGGCGCGGGAGAGACGTCGTGTCATGGGTGGCGGCGCCAAGGACGACATGCTACGTATACAGGAGCTCACAAAGGTATGTGTTGGTTTGTGTAGCCTATTTCACCAACATTGCAAAGTATACTTTTCTAGCAAAGTATACTTTGAGCGAGTAATCATTTATTTTTCCGGCAATACATTATTTCATACAGAACTAACGACTGCATATATTTGATGATTAAAAGTATGCAGAATTATTATACTGATTTTATTACATTATCACAGCCATTTTGGCTGTGATAATGTAATAAATTCAGTATAATAAAAATTAATAAATTTATCCTTAAATTGAAAAAATTTCCCTCAAAGTATACTTTGCTAGAAAAGTATACTTTGCAATGTTGATGAAATCGGCTACAGATATGTCACTATTCCTAAAGTCTGATCAGGATCTGCACTGTTCGACATTCCATCAAGGAAACATATGCCATGCTTCTAACAAGCAATATAGATTGTCTATTAAAACGTAACTGAGAGTGTACTTATTGCATAGTAGCTCGCTACAGTATGTGTCAATTTCTTATTATGTTACTAGTCCCTAAGTGACAATAAATAAAACTGAACTGTGCATTTAATGATAGTATAGTAGTTCCCTAAAGTATTTGTCGGTTTCTAATTTGGAAATGATTCTAAAGTACTGTCAAAGCAGGCTTTTGAAGAGAGAAATGGAAAATAAACAGCAGACGACAAAATGTAATTCAGCAGTGTAAGGGTTAGTACACGCTACACAAGTGAATTATACAGCGGATGGCAAATTTATGAACCAGAAATGTCCCTGCAAGCTGATGATATAACTATTTCTTACATTCCGGCCAGTAGATTACAGAAATCTAACAGTGAATTACACCACTCAGCGGCAGTAGTTTACACCACTCTCGTGTTTACCATATATGGAGAAATGACGTCGGTAACATCGCAATGACGTGTTTCCTTCGGCCAATCAAATCATGCACTCGGACACGCCCTCTGAATTGTGAGACAGTCGCCGTCATTACGGCCCACCTCCAGAAATTAATTTGTATATCTCTTGGCCACATTTTACGCTTGATTCTCTTTGTTTTTATGAAGAAGCATGTGTGAAATGAAAGGAAATGTTTATTTATCCATGTGAGTTGATTATCTTGAAATAATGCCCTCGTGAGAGGGTCCTTACCACTAAACAAACTCGGTTCGCTACGCTCACTTGTTTGTTGAGCGTAATGACCCAATCACTTGTGCATTATTTCACGATAATCAGTTCACCTTGTTAAATAAACGGTACACGATTGTTGCAGGTATATCGGTCACATGGCCGTGGTAAGTTGATGACGGTTGTAGACAGACTGTGCGTGGGTGTGCCCAAAGGTCAGTGTTTTGGCCTACTGGGGGTGAACGGTGCTGGCAAAACTACAACGTTTAAGATGCTCACCGGGGACGAGAGACTTACAAGGGGGAATGCTTACGTTGCTGACCACAGGTAATTCTGAACCACATATGAGACACGCCATGTGATTTGTACCTAAGAACATGTGCAATTTTTCGTGGAGTATAATTACAAAAACTGTGATATTTTCTGCAAATGTGGAATTCAGTTCTCCGAATTTCCTCGCCTCACCTAATATAATAAACTTGATGTGAAATTACACTAGCCTGCTATTCTTATATATTGTAAAGGTCGATCAGACTCGGGTATGAAACGGTCAGAATTTCTTGACAAGCCTTGCAATTGCTACGTTTGTTCCTGGCCACACCGGATAAACTTTTCTTAAACATTGTAAGGGTCAGTCAGACTCGGGTATGAAACCTGTAGCAAATCCTCAGCAAGCAAGCTGGGGAATTCTACTCTAGCATATTTCATCAAAATTGCAAAGTATACTTATCTTGCTACGTACACTTTGAGGGAGAAATTTCAATTTAAGGATAAATTAATTTTTATTATACTGAATTTATTACATTATCACAGCCATTTTGGCTGTGTATGAATAATTGTAATACATTCAGTATATAACTTCTGCATTATCTTTTAATCTTACATAATATGCAGTTGTTAGTTCTATAAGAAATACTGCATTTCGGGAAATATAAATGATTACTCCCTCATATTATATCTGGATTATTGATATGATTAGCAATTTTGATAAATGCGGCTACTGGTTTCCTAGCTAGCTGAGCCTGATAAACTTAATATCAAGGGCAATGCCTGTAGCTGATTTAACCAAAATTGCTACGTATTGTTATCTAGCTAGGGTAAGTATACTTTGAGTGAGTAATTATGTATTTTTTACCTGAAATGCATTATTTCAGATAGAACAAATCCCTGCTTATATTTAATTATGAAAATTATGCAGCTGTCATATTCTTTATTTATTACATTACCACAAACATTGTTTTCATTGGAAAATGTTTTTTAAATAAAATTATCAATGAATTAATGCATAATTTGAAAATTGCTACCCCAAAGTAATTGAAAGTATATATACTTAGCTAGATAAGTATACTTAGCAATTTTGGTGAAATCAGTTTCTGGTATTCTCGATGTAGCATCCTGAATGACATGGTGGCCGTGCGACGTGACATCGGCTACTGTCCCCAGTTTGACGCCCTGGACCCCTTGCTTACTGGAATGGAACATCTGAGGTTCTATGCCAGGCTACGAGGCATAGCCGAGGATGAGGTGAAACATGTGAGTACTGGGCCGCTGATTATAAAGCTTCCTGGGTATGGAATATTTTTTCTGTGTATAGACCAGGCGCCCGTTTCACTAAACTCTGTACGACTAAAATGTTCATAAGTGTAAATCCAATAATTGTTTATAAGAAAACATTGTTAGTGTGAAATTTACAGACTATCATAATTTTGCACTTACGAACATTTTAGTCGTATGAAGTTTAGTGAAACGGCCCCCAGTCTTATAAATAGGTTATCGACCTTGGAAATCACAAATAATTTTTCCTTAAATCAACTTCCAGGGCATCCTTAAAATCATAATTAGCTGAATGTGTCGGTTTGAAGTCGCATTGCTTACTGTCTATTCCACATGAGCTTCGCTCAGGTGAGCTATTGTTACCGCAATGTGTCCGTCGTCCGTCCGTCCGTGAACATTATCAAACGTCTTCTCCTCAGTAACCATTGGGCCTATAGTCACCAAACTTCATGGTCATGGTCCTTAGGTAGGGGGATTGCAAAATTGTTAAAATGACGTCATTACGTAATCCAAGATGGCCGCTGTCTAAAAATAGCACAAATTCTTCAAAAATCTTCTTCTCAAGAACCGCCAACCGGATTTTGACAAAACTTGGTAGGAATGATCGATGTACAATGCTCTTTCAAAGTTGTTAAAATGGTGATCCCGGGGTCAAAAATGGGCGTGGCCCGTGGTGTCAAATTGGGGTCAAATTGGGGTCAAATTTTATTTTTAAACGAATATGGTCATGTCTATATCAAATTGAAGGTATCAAAGAGGCGATCACTTTGGTACATTTTTGTCTAAATTGGATGGTCATGTCATCCAAGATGGCCGCCGAAAGGTCAAAAGGTCGTTCTTTTATTAGAGATTTCAAAATTCTTCTTCACACGAACCGCTTGGCCCATGGTGGCCAAACTTCACAGTTATGGTCCGTGGGTGAAGCCTTTTTAGATTTGTTAAAACGGAGGTCGTCGCTAATCCAAGATGGCCGCTGTCTAAAAATAGCACAAATTCTTAAAAAAAAATATTTCATGAACCGCAAGCCGGATTTCGACGAATCTTGGTAGGAATGATCGATGTACAATGCTCTTTCAAAGTTGTTAAAATGATGACCCCGGCGTCAAAAATGGGCCTGACCCGTGGTGTCAAATTTGGGTTAAATTTTATTTTTGACCGAATATGGTCATGTCTATATCAAATTGAAGGTATCAGAGAGATGATCACTCTGGTACATTTTTTGTTGAAATTGGATGGTCATGTCATCCAAGATGGCCGCCGAAAGGTCTAAAGGTCGTTCTTTTGTTAGAGATTTCAAAATTCTTCTTCACACGAACCGCTTGGCCCATGGTGGCCAATGGTCCATGGGTGAAGCCTTTTCAGTTGTTAAAACGGAGGTCATCGCTAATCCAAGATGGCCACCATCTAAAAATAGCACAATTTTTTTAAAACATGAACTCAATGTCACATTCTCCTCTGGTGTTCATGGAGTCAGGTGAGCGAGTTAGGGCCATCATGGCCCTCTTGTTTCTGTTGACACTTCGTCGGCAGCAAAATGTGGAACAGACACTAAACAATCTGACATTCTTACTGCAGTAGACTTCACCAAAATTGCTAAGCATATTTACCTAGCTAAGTATACTTTGAGGGAGAAATCATTTATTTTTCCCGAAATGCATTTTTTCATATAGAACTAACGACTGCATATATTTGATGATCAAAAGTATGCAGAATTATTATACTGAATTTATTACATTATCACAGCCAAAATGGCTGTGATAATGTAATAAATTCAGTATAAAAAAAAATAATAAATTTATCCTCAAATTGAAAATTTCTCCTCAAGTGTACTTAGCAAAGATAAAGTATACATTGTACGTTGCAATTTTGATGAAATAGGCTACTGGATGTTCCACAGGTTGCCGACTGGGCGATCCAAAGGTTGGGCCTCTCCCAACACGCCAACCAGATAGCCATCAACTACGGCGGCGGCAACAAGCGGAAATTGTCTACTGCTATATCCCTCATTGGAAACCCGCAGATCATTTTCCTGGTGAGTTTTCTTAACCCATTTCAGTCTAAGGTCAGTTGTTTATATTGAGTCATTACACAAGACGTCATTCGGTAACGTTATGTGACGCCATTCGACCAATGAAATGTCAGTTTTCAATTAGTTGTATCTACGATGTTCGTATCAGGTCAATTTTGTCTTATCAGTATGTATTCAGCCAACACAAAGCTTGTTACCTGATAAATGTGACATTTGGTCGACAAAAAAAAAAAATTGGTACTGATCTGAAATTGTCTTGTCTTGATTAATGGATAAAGAAATACAGATACGTTCTCTTTTGTATGATTATCACCTTGTTCGTTGGACGTACAACCACAATTAATCAATCAATCGCGCCCATACAGGTAGATTCCCATCTGTATATGTCACTCTGGCTTGAGAAATGGGGATTACTGATAAGGATCTGCATTGTTTGCCATTGCAGCAATGAAAACCTGACAAGCAATATAGGGAGCTACACTGGTCATAATTGAGAAAAGCACCATTTCTCCAGTCAGGGCAACATTTGAGACACGCCATGTGATTTATTTTTAGTTAAGAAGATGCGCGATCATATTTACAGAATTTACTATATTTTTCCGTAATTTACATAGCAAATGAGGAATTTTAGTGCGCGTTTGCTATGTAAATTTTGTCAACTTTTGACGTCATTCACAGCAAATATCAGTTCCTGTAAATATTTTTCATGAAAAATCGCACATGTTCTTGGGTACAAAATCACATGTCGGGTCTCATTTCACTTAGTTGTTGCATGGACCCCAATCAATCAATCAATCAATCAATTACTACCTGCCCGTGCCATATTGCCAGGATGAGCCAACTACAGGCATGGACCCCGGGGCTCGCAGGTTCCTGTGGAACTGTATCAACAACATAGTCCGCGATGGTCGCTCCGTCATTCTCACCTCACACAGGTATAAGAGTATGTTTCTTATTCTCCGAGGGATGAGTTGATGAACTTGACTTCAATACCGGATGGTGTGAGTTCAATCCCCGCATGAAAAAGTACTTTAATAGTTTTTCCATCCCACTGGTCTTTCGGATGCGACTTGAAACTGAAGTCCCGTCTCTGACTAGCTCTTTCTTACTGAAAGAGCTAGTCAGAGACAGGACTTCAGTTTCACTTTCACTTTTTTTATATCTGCAGCTACTTGACAATGATGAGAATATGCTCTCGGAAATGAGGGTGAAATATCCTTGTCCCATACACATGATTAAATGTGAATGCATCCATCACATATTTGTTAACATCTGTTGTCGGTGTAAATGTTGTTGACTTCAAAGTGGGAAGCAAACACTGTCATCTGTTGTTTTTCATTTTAATCTGATTAACATTTTTCCAGACAATTCTCATGCACTGTCAAAACATTTTTTCATCGAGAATAAAAATAAACAGCAGACAACAAAAATGTATTTTTTCTCCCGACCTGGGTAATATGCGAGATGTTATGGTGGTCGCCAGATCGGACAAGCATGCCTCGACAAATTCTTAATTTTCCACTCATTTTCAACTGAATACATTCCTATATGTTTTTAATAAGTGTTTATGCTGCACCATCTCTTTAAATTACCACTCGTCCAGATAAAAAATGTTCTCGCTAATACAAGCGGAAGAGGTAATAATTCCAGCACAAAAATATTTACACAATTCCCTAACATTTGATTGGCCCGTAGCAAGTCTCTGTCCAAAATTTATATCCCAGTAAACTCCCATGCCGAACTACTTTCCGTAACCGTGAGGCGCAGTTAAAATAATTCTTAAGAAAACGGAAAATAAACGCATTTTCTTGATGAATTTATTTAAAATGCTGGAATTATAAGGAATGAATGGCCTTTTTGTGGAATTTATCGGGGATATAAACTTGGAAAAGTCGCGGGAATACTGGACGAGGCCTTCCGGCCTTCGTCCAGTATTCCCGCGACTTTTCCAAGTTTATACCCCGATAAATTCCACAAAAAGGCCATTCATTCCTATAGTAGATTTTCGACAGTACATTTTCTCAAGGTACTCTGGTTTCCTCACAAATTAAAGACTACTGTTACGCTGTCATCTGTGCCAACAAAAGAATTTGTATAAGTGTTATCGTATATCTATGTAATTATTGTAAAATAATTAACATTTAAAAAATATTATAAAAGTTAAAGGAATATGTGGCTGTGACTGCAGAAGTGAGGGTTATCGGTTTTGCGATCAGTGTAGATCCAGATCAGCCTGTGCATCCACACAGTCTGATCAGGATCTGCACTGTTCGCCATTCCATCAATGATACATGCTTCGTCATGCTCTTGCATATCTTTGTAATCATTGTAAAATAATTAATTTAAAAAAAAGAAATTAAACTTTATAAATGTTGAACCAATATTACAATTGTGTGTGTTTCAGTTTGGAGTACCTATGTAAATATGTTTCATGAAAAATCGCACATCTTAGGTATAAAATCCTATGCCATGATGACAAAATTTTCATAGCAAATGCGGAATTGAATTTCAACTTTCAACATCATTTACGGAAAATATAGTAAATTTGGTCAACATTTTTAATTAAAAACCGCATTTGCTATGAAAATTTTGTCAACTTTCGACAGCATTCACGGAAAATATAGTAAATTTGGTCAACATTTTTAATTAAAAATCGCACATATTCTTGGGTACAGAATCACATGGCTCGTCTCATATTACGATTGTGTGTGTTTCAGTATGGAGGAGTGCGAGGCCTTGTGTGGACGGCTGGCCATTATGGTGAATGGTACATTCCGCTGTATGGGCAGTATACAGCACCTCAAAAACAGGTCCGTATACATGATACATGTAGCAGCCCGCAGAAAAAAAAGTGCCGTATTAACCCTGAATTTTCAGATTCAATTTAATGTAGGAAACACATAAGAATATATGGTGTCCGACAACAAAAGATTGTTCAATGTTTAGAATTTGTATGGTTGTACACGATGTATTGATTTATCACAATACCGGTAACAATATATTTGGATACAATTTGTTTTGGGAAACCCTAGGGGTTTCCCAAAACAAATGGTGTCCGAATATTTAGGGTTATTACGATACTGCATCAAAATGGCTGTGATAATTGTCATAAATGCAGTATAATAAAAAATTAATAAATTTATCCTTTAAATTGAAAATTTTCTCTCTCAAAGTGTAATTAGCAAGTTAAGTATACTTGTAATGTTGGTCAATAAGCTACTGACTGTTACTGCTAGCTATTCTAGAAACTCACTACCGAGTATTGATTCTGAATAGCGAGCAGTAGCAACTGTTTGTCATAAAAGATAATCATTGTGATTGGGAAACGGAGACTTGATGTGATATGTACATAAATTAGAAAGATTTATATCGCATGTGTGTGTAGGATTGGTAATGGCTCCCTTTGATCTTGAGAAACCTATGTACCATGTGCTTTTAGCTGAAGAACTGAATGTAACTGCTAGCTTTTCTAGAATCACACTACTGTCTGTTCCACAAACCTTTGGCTATTAACTCATTTTCATGCTGAGGATACTCTGATTTTTGTTGAAAAAAATCTCATTATTTTTCTTCATTCATCGATGAAGGTATATGTTGTTACCACTCATTTGAACCGTCTCGTTGAGACGGTTCAAATGAGTGGTAACAACATATACTTTCAAAGGATATAAAGAAAATAGGGATATTTTTCTCTCAAAAGGTTCATACTACTAAAAGTGTATTCCGCCTGTAATGGGTTAAACAAATGAAATTAAATTGATATTTAAATGTAAGTACTTTTTTAACCAATAACAAAAGAGTGACCTCCCCAAAAAAATTTGTTTGATGCAATTCTATCAAATATTGATTTTATATCGAAAAAAGATTTAACATGGGGGAAGAGGTAGGGGAGGAGTAAAAAAATTGCATCCGAACCCTGGCTAGATAGCTTGGACATGATGTAACTAAGAAAACAAAAGATTTTGAAAATCGGTCCACAAATAAATATTTATTTAAAAAAATATTTTTTTCGCAATAAAATCAATATTTGACTGAATTTCATCAATTTTTTTATTTTTTTTGGGGAGGGCGACTTTTTTGTTATTGATGAAAATATATGTTTAAGTTTTAATGTTTTTAATGGCCAAAATATTGT
Source organism: Conchocele bisecta (assembly GCA_029237695.1). Taxonomy (NCBI): domain Eukaryota; kingdom Metazoa; phylum Mollusca; class Bivalvia; order Lucinida; family Thyasiridae; genus Conchocele; species Conchocele bisecta. The sequence goes on from CM055268.1 coordinate 56,190,124, forward strand.
CGGCAGCAAAACGTGGAACAGACAGTAGTGATTCTAGAATAGCAAGCAGTAACACCGTTTTATTCATGAAATCATATGGGGGATTGGCCAACGTGATGTGATATTTGAGTAGGAGTGATTCTAGAATAGCTAGCAGTTACAGCAGTTTGTTAAAATAGGATCGGGCAGCTGAGACTTGAAATGATATAAATAGAAAGTTTATATGGCATGTCGTGTAGGTTTGGTGATGGCTACACTGTGATACTGCGGGTGTCTGGCGAGTCCCCGGAAATGGAGCCAGTGATGGCGTTCATCAACGGCCAGTTCCCAAGCTCCGTACTGAAGGAGAAGCACCACAACATGCTGCAGTACCAGCTCGGGTCTGACGTGAAGCTCTCCGCGGTGTTCGGCTACATCGAGGCCGTCCGAGAGAGGCTCAATATCGAGGATTACTCGGTGTCCCAGACCACGCTGGATCAGGTGTGTGTGAACATAATAGACTCATAAGGAGGCTATGATTATGAATAAGACTGGTCTATTTAATAAGGAACGAGGCTATTCTCATGAATAAGACTGGTCTATTTAATAAGGAACGAGCTATCTCATGAATAAGATAGGTCTATTTAATAAGGAACGAGGCTATTACTCATGAATAAGACTGGTCTATTTAATAAGGAACGAGGCTATTCTCATGAATAAGACTGGTCTATTTAATAAGGAACGAGGCTATTCTCATGAATAAGATTGGTCTATTTAATAAGGAACGAGGCTATTCTCATGAATAAGACTGGTCTATTTAATAAGGAACGAGGCTATTCTCATGAATAAGATTGATCTATTTAATAAGGAACGAGGCTATTCTCATGAATAAGACTGGTCTATTTAATAAGGAACGAGGCTATTCTTCTGAATAAAGCTGGTCTAATTCATAAGGAACGAGGCTATTCTAATGAATAAGGCTGGTCTATTTAATAAGGAACAAGGCTATTATGAATAAGGCTGGTCTATTTAATAAGGAACGAGGCTATTATGAATAAGGCTAGTCTATTTAATAAGGAACGAGGCTATTCTTATTAATAAGGCTGGTCTATTTAATAAAGAACATGGCTATTCTTATGAATAAGGCTGGTCTATTTAATACGGAACGAGGCTATTCTTATGAATAAAGCTGGTTCTAGTTCATAAGGAACGAGGCTATTCTAATGAATAAGGCTGGTCTATTTAATAAGGAACGAGGCTATTATGAATAAGGATGGTCTATTAAGGAACGAGGCTATACTTATGAATAAGGCTGGGTATTTAATAAGGAGCGAGGCTATTCTGAAGAATAAGGCTGGTATATTTATTTATATATAAGGAACGGTGCTTTTCTATTGAAGAAGGCTGGTCTGTTTAATAGACTGTATTTAATAGACCAGCCTTATTCATAAGAATAACCTCATTCCTGATGAAATCATTAAACTGGCTTACTAAATATCTGAGTCATGGCTCATGCAAGATCCTCGATATAACCACTAGGTCGGGTGTGTGTAAACACAATTTATTTATATGTGTTTCGCAGAATAAATTGATTTTGTACCTACTGTCTGTTTCACGAAAGCTGCCCAAATTTTGCGGCCATATAAACAATTCAAAAACAAGATTTCTTTTGATAATATTAAATTAAAGGAAAATTTAAGAATGAGCCTTCTTTTTATTTCGTGAAATTCGGTCAAATATTGATTTCATTATGAAAAATTGATTTGTCTATGGGAATTTAACATGGGGGAAAAAGTGGTAAGGAATTGTGGGAGGAGTCAAAAAACGAAAGATTTTGAAAATTGACTCCGAAACCTGGCTAGTAGCTTGGATATGATCTAACTACCGGTAAGAAAAACAAAGTTAAATTTTCAAAATCAGTCCAGTATTTCTAAAATTCAAAAAAAATTACCCTATGTTAAATCCCCATAGACATCTTCACTCCGTGAAGATGTCTATGGGGATTTAACATGGGGAAATTTTGTTTTTGCAATAAAATCAATATTTGACCAAATTTCACGAAATAAAAAGAAGGCTCATTCTTAACTTTTGCTTTAATTTAATATTATCGAAAAAAAAATTGTTTTTGCATTGTTTATATAGCCGTAAAATTTGGGCAGGTTTCGTGAAACAGACTATAAGAACATGTGCAATATCTCATGAAATTATACAAAAATTATGATACATCCTGTAAATGCTGTCGACAAATTCCACATTTGCTTTGAAAATTTTGTCCTCTTTCGACGTCATTTACAGAAAATATCAAAGTTTCTGTAAATATATTTCATGAAAAATCACACATTGTTCTTAGGAACAAAATCACATGGCATGTCCCTATTGTGTCCAAATAGTTACTAATGGGGTTATTATAGTAATTAAACGTGTGATGTGTAATGGCCTGTGTATTGTAGGTGTTTATCAACTTTGCGAAACAGCAGACAGACATAGCAGATGACGAAATGGATGAACTATCAGACGACCTTGTGGGATACAAAAGTAAGCGTCGCTTCATGTCAGTATCAGCATATGAGACACGCCATGTGATTTGGTATCTTCGGACATCTGCGTAATTTCATGACATATATGTTTACAAAATTTACAATATTTCCCGTAAATGGCATAAAAAATAGACAATTTTCAGAGTACATGTAGAATTATATTCCGCATGTACCGGTACTTTGAAAATTTTATCTACTTTTTATTTTATTTATGAAAAATATTGTAACTTTTGTAAACTTATTTAATGAAATTACGCAGATGTCATCTAAGATTTAAAATATCACACTAAAGCTATTTTACACAATTAAATTGATATTTGATATGACCTAACTAAACCCATTCCCATGGAGGGGATTATGATAGCCCTGTTAAAATCATGAAGGGGATTATGATAGCCCCTGCAAAAACGATGGAGGGGATTATGATAGCCCCTGCAAAAATATGAAGGGGATTATGATAGCCCCTGCAAAACTATGAAGGGGATTATGATACCCCTGTCATTTTTCAGCAGCGAAGGGGATTATGAACGAAGGGGATTTTGAGTGTCCCCTGTCCAAAGGTACAAAATCACATGGCATGTCTCATATGAGGTTTAGCGTTGTCCGCTTTATGCCAAGTGTGTGAAAATGGCAATGACACATTGCTTGAGAAAATTTATGGCAGGAGAAATGGTTCAAGTGTTATAACCTCTGTAGCCGATTTCATCAAAATTGCAAAGTATACTTTTCTAGCAAAGTATACTTTGAGGGAGAAATCATTTATTTTTCCCGAAAAGCATTATTTCATATACATGTAGAACTAACGACTGCATATATATGCAGAATTATTATACTGAATTTATTACATTATCACAGCCATAATGGCTGTGATAATGTAATAAATTCAGTATAATAAAAATTAATAAATTTATCCTAAAATTGAAAATTTCTCCCTCAAAAGTATACTTTGCTAGAAAAGTATACTTTGCCATGTTGGTGAAATAGGCTACTGCCATGGCTGTTGTAGAGAAGGCTGACATCGTGCTGGAGGATGAGGAGCTGAGTATGGCGGGCAGTATGGTGGGCCTGATCCGCGACCCACACCGACTGTCCGGGCGCAACGTGTATGTTACCCCACCACACATGGACGGCGACGTTCTGCACCAGACAAATATCGCCATCGCTCCTGATAACTCGGCCACAGCTGAGGATCGCGATTATCCGATTATCAGTTTACCAATCCAGGTTTGTACCATAGTACAATCATTGGCCATAGATATAAAAAAATGAAAATCCCATAGACTTGCATTCATTTCTAACATTTCTTTTTAATAAACCTTTACATCACCGCAGGCCTGTATAGTGGTATTTGCAAACAGTGTAGATCCAGATGAGCCGGCTCGTGACGAGCCGTCTCATCAGGATCTGCACTTTTTGCAATTAATTTTAATATTTTTGAGAACAAAAACATACCATTTTGATAAATGGACCAGTCTGAAAATCATTTTCACCCCAAAGTAACTGGGAATGAAATTGATATGTTAATTTTGCAACCAATCCAATTGTCACAAAATGATTTTCAGACTGGTCCATTTATGAAAAGGGGGTGTTTTTGTTCTCAAAAAGTGCAGATCCTGGATCTACACTGTTTGCCAATACCACTATACAGGCCTGTGGTGTTGAAAGGGTTAATTAACGAAAGATAATGAAATGTATTTTAATGTAATAAAAGTTACTGGATTATGCACAAATGATATAAACTTCAACTTTTACTTCCTATGCAACGTCGGATATTAAAGCCACTGTCTCTAATTGTTCGCTTCATGTACAATAAATGACATCTATCAACCAATCGTGCCTTTAAATTCTAATTTGGTATTAACCCTTAAAAGGCGGGAACCGAAAATTGTCGTCTGCTGTTTCTTATTTTGTATTTTCTCTGAATAAAAACATGGTTTGGCAGCATTTTAGAATCATTTCCATTGAAAATGATTATAAAGTGCTGTCAAATCATATTTTTGATAAGAAAAATGGAAAATAAAAAATAAACAGCATACAACAAATTTTAATTCAGCACTGTAAGGGTTAAACCATCATTTTTTGTCGGCCACGACAGCAGGCATTGTTTTACCGGACAGTCCATATTTCTTGTTTTTCTTTTTAAAAAGTTTACCTATTATATAAACGTGTGTTTTTTCATTGATGGAATGGCGATCAGTGCAGATCCTGATTAGACTGGTGATAAGCCCTATTTCTCCAGTCACATTCACATTTATTTGAATTGGGTTATTGCCATTATAAAAGTAGTAAGATTATTACTGATCCTACTGCTTTTGGGAGGGGCGGCCAAGTGATTCTAGTGTGGCGAGGACCTGGCATCATATCAGGACTATTCTGATTTCAGGGCTGAATTGTTTTTTTATTGTAAATATTCAGTTCTGATTTTGGGATTCACCCCCCACCCCCCAATTGTACATGTACTTGAACTGTACTTGTACAGGTAATATATGGGATTTAGTACGAAACCATTGACCCGGCCTTAAATGACCTTAGCTATTGATCGGCCGTTAAACCCCAACAAACAAACAAAACACACCATCACAGTATTATCTTCTTCCTTGTGTATAGTATGCCTAATATGCGTGTTCCAACTAATACGTGTTGTTCTACTACTCTTGTACCACAGTCGGTGCGATTATGATAGAAAAAAATGGGTACCCGGTAAGACATCATTCTATAGTTTCCCAGCTACATATGACGCACCATGAGAAAATGGCACGCTTGTCTTTACAATTAGTGTGACCTGAATTTGCTAGCAGTCTTGCAGCGTGGCGTACAAGTCTTCCAATTTTTTATTAACCCCTATGTACCTTATAAACCTTAATATTTGGACACCATTTGTTTTGGGAAACCCCTCATACTAACCCAAACAGTGTGACACTATTTTATTGTGGGAAATCATATATTTACATATATATGTTTTCCCAGAATAAATGGTATTCCAATACGGCTATTCCGGTAGCTGTAGACTATGGAAGGGGATATCCGCCACTACATTGCATGCTGCTTCATGACAATACAGTCGACCATTGTTACATGTCATCCTGCACTGCGGCTACTCGTTACTGCTTAATGAAAACTCCATCTACAACAACACCCTCTCTGTAACAGCCGCTATATATCCCATCCCAAATGGATGATTTCCTCTGTATTTAACCCTTAGACTGCTGAGCACGAACATTGTCGTCTACTGTTGCTTTGCCTTCTTTCTCAGTAAAAACATGTTTTGACAGCACTTTATAATCATTTCCATTGGAAATGATTCTAAAATGCTGTCAAAGCATGTATTTGATGAGAATTATCGAAGAAAAGAAATATACAGCAGACAACAATTTTTAATTTTTAATTCATGCTTAACCTCCCTACAACAGCCACCTCTCTACAACAGCCAGTTTTGCGTCTTCCCATGGGTGGATGTTGCAGAGAGGTTGCACTGTACTAGCTGATAAGGTCAAAAACTGGAATAAGTCTTATATTGCATCCTTATTATATACATACTTTTGATTGCCATTGAAACATAATGGTATGCAAGCCATCAAAATTGATGTCCACAAGTTCATATTGGCCACTCATTACTGCATACAATGCTATTG